>JAJOZX010006735.1:62500-170000 GCA_023014485.1 Bathynomus jamesi
ACACACACACACACACACACATTACATATATACAGGGCAAGCCAGAAGTCATGCCTTAAAAGTATTTATTGTGTAATTAATTTGGAGGCAGGACTTTTAATTCGCCCTATACACACACACACACACACACACACACACACACACACACACAATTATATATCTATATATATATATATATAAAACAAAATCATTGCGGAAAAGTGAGTAGAGAGAGGTACCAGAGCAGACGGAGAGGAGTCGGTATAAGCTATTCAAACGTGTATGATGAGTTTTCTGAGGCATTCTAAACCATTCATTCTAAGACAGTGTAAGACATTTTAAACACGAGAGGCATTACATCACCTCAATTAAGAAGAGTGAATGAACAACAGGTGAGAATAGTAAACAAGAATGAGGATGAAGGATCATTTTTACAACTCTTTTACGGGTTTCATTCTTAAACCAGAAGCAATTATTACAAAATATAATTACGGCTTAATTAACTTTGTGAAACACACACACACACACACACACACACACACACACACACAGTGTTGACAAAAGTAAATAGACACCTTCGTTTTTGATTGGATAACAGAAGTCAGTAAGTACTAACAGATTTCCTGAATCAATATATTTAGAATCGTGTTGCTTTCCCCTTTCCAGTATGTAATGGTGGCACTCATTCTGGCATTTCATAGATGAAGTTTGCCTTTTGCTCTTGAGGACAATCATCGTGGTGTCTATTTATTTTTGTCAACCCCCTGTATAATTATTAATATATATATATTAGTGGTGGACGGGATATCCGCATCATTTTTAACATCCGCATCCTCACTTCTGACTGCAGATGTTATGCGGATATTACCTCTAATAAATTATGCAATTTACAATTAAATTAGCTTATGAAGTAGCTTATAAGGCCCAGTCATGCACATTTCATGTAAAGTATTAATTATTAATGAACAAACAAATATATAAACCTCAAAATATAAATACCATTAAATCAACAAACACTGCCTGTGCCGCTGTGCGTACTGCACTGATTTTTTTTTTTCACAGCAAACAGTAACTTTTCATAATGAAATTGTTCGTATAGATCAAGCAGTCTATCGTGTTTCGAACAAGATTATTGTAAATAAATACAAAAAAATAGTAAATTCTTAGCAAAAATAAAAATGCTAATTTTCTATAGCAAACAGTGCAAAATTTGCACAGTTTTCTAAAATTAGCAATTGAAAATTGATGAAACTTGTTTCATTGAATTTTCTGTGGCTGAAACTCTTGAGAAAGTTATTATTTTTACATAATGAAAACATTAATATTAATTTTAATTCTTATGTATTGCCTCCCATAATAGTAATATCACGAAATTTGAAAAATTTATGTCATATATTCATCCGCAGATATTGAATTAAAATCCGCATCCGCATCCGCATTTGTTGAAAAACTGACATCCGGTCCACCACTAATATATATATATATAGATATATTAGGGTGTGACCGTTGCCTCAAAATCACAAAAATGTCCTACAATGCTGTTTCCAAGTTTTAGTGGGTTGTGTATTTATCTAGGAAACACCCCTGTAAATTTTCTTGGAGATTGGTGCATGTTTGAGCTAGCACCGTCGTACCAGCAAGTATTGCTATTTCAGCTTATGAACTTCATAAATAAGTGTGAAAATAGCACATTTTATCAGATTTTCATTTCCGGGTCTGGAACGCTGACCCACAAATTTTCCACGTATTATTTTATTGCATTTATTTTAATGAGCTCTTTTCTTTTTCCCTTGACAGTGATTTGATGTTGTGAATAGAGAATTTAATCATGGATACACGCAAGATGATGAGTATGTCAGAATGTTATTGGGCACCGTACCCCGAGAAGAAGAAAAGGAAATAAGGGCTGCAAACTGCCACTAATAGCAGGTCTTACTATGTCTGTTAGCAAACCTTCGGATATGCATTAGGACCAGGCTTTATCTGCCACCATTGACAATGTGTTTTTGCATTACCAGAAGGCGAATGTCCCGACCTTACAGGCAGGAACAATATTGGCCGAGTGATTAAACTTACTATGACAGACTACATGATGCTTATGAAAAAATGAGGATAGAAGACGGGCTGATGATCCTGGAATTATGAAGTTTAAATCAGAATTGAGCCTGACGATGAAATTTTATAAGAACACAGTGTTGAAAGACATGGCGGCTGCGAAAAAGGGGAAAACTCAGGCCGAACAAGATGCCATCGATACTGACATACTCTTTATGAAAAGCATGCTAAGTGACAGAGTAGCTACCTACTCTGGGGTAAACAAAGTACTCACAGAAAAGGTTCAGAAGCGACAGAAAAGGCAGATGCGAGAAGAGAAGCGACAAGAGAGAGAGCAATGTGATCATGCTGAGAATGTACAGGCTGATATTGATTCACCTATTAGCTCTGATGAGGACGATGACATTGATGAGGCCAGCACTGCTGAACCAAAGAGAAAACATCGGAGAACAGTGAAAGAGGGAGTTTCAATTTTTGTGCCCCATGATATTCTGAAGTCGGCAGAACTTGTTTCATGCAGTGTTCGAAACAACATCTCGCCGACCCAGCTGAGTGCAATTGTGTACTCCTTGTATCTGCATGTGGTGGAGATACATCAAAGCTGAGTCTAAATGCAAGGACGGCCCACCGATACCGAGCTTCCATCGTGTCAGAAATAAGTTTAAAAATCATGGATGAATGGCAACCATCAGACAAAGTACTGGTGCACTGGGATGGTAAACTTATGGACACGCTGGATTCCAAAGGCACTGATGACCGCCTGCCCATTCTTGTGTCTGGTGTCAATGGCACAAAGCTTCTTGGAGTCCCACCTCTTCCGCATTTGACTCAAAAAGCTGGCCTGGTTCAAGGAGACTTGATATCAACAGCAACCAAACAACTTCTGGTCGATTGGGAGTGTGAACAGAATGTCGTTGGTATGGTTTTCGACACAACTTCATCCAATACAGGTAAACCTATTTCAAACATCAGCGTGAATTTATCACGACATTAATACCAAAATACAGTGAATGATTTAACAGAAATCTGCAAAAAGCACGTGCCTGAAATGGTGGCCTTAAACTACAATTACATTTTTTTTTCAGGACAAAAAACAGCTGCTTGCGTCTCCCTCCAAAAGGAATTAGAGCGTGCCGTATTCTGGTGCGCCTGTCGCAGGCATGTGGGCGAAGTCATCCTAGGTGTTTGCTGGATTGCTTGAAAGTGGAGGGCTCTTCAAGTCCAAACATAATGGTTTTCCAGAGGTGAGTCATAAGCTTTACAAAATAACAAGGAATATTATTATCTAATGAACAAATTTAGTGGAATTTCTTTTATTAGACTTATAAGATATACTAACACCAAGCAAATGATCGATCATATCAATCTTAATACCCCTAAAACAATATTATAGATTAGTACGAAATACAATAATCCCAATAATTGCATTTCTAGGTTCAAGAACCATTTCTCTCAACTGGCGTACAATGAAAAAAAGAAATACTACTACCCCGCAATGCCTGGAGTGTTTGAGGAGCGCCAGCAGGAGATGGCTGACTTCTTCCGTGAATCTCTAGCCCAACCATTTACACGTGGCGACTACAAGGAGCTGGTAGAGCTTTGTCTGCTGCTTGTAACTAAAGGATCCGAGCCAGTGAACTTCACAATGGTCTACCCCGGCGCACTTCACAAAGCAAGGTGGATGGCTAAACTGCTCTATACCCTCAAGATTGTTCTTTTGTCAGGCCAGATCAAAGAGCAGTTTCCCAAAGCCGAGGTTGTGACTAAAAGTCAAATCAGCAAGTTAGAACGGTTTGCTGTGTTCACAGTCGCTGTTTATGTCCCATGGTGGATTGTTTGCCCCGTTCCAGCAAGTGCGCCACTGAATGACTTGAATTTGGTCGAAACCTTGGCTGAATTTGCCCCATATGACGCCACAATAGTTGACAAAGCACGTGTGGCACTCGGTAGACACACTTGGTACCTAACTGAGGAGTTGGCCCCACTGGCTTTGTTCTCGTCCCAAGTACAAGAAAGGACAAAAGAGGAGATGAGGAAGGCCCTTCTTTGCCATGAAGGCACTGGTTACTAAGAGAGTGGGGCTCAATCATGGGGGCTATGGAAAGCCATATCTTCCCCCTGTCCCAAAAAGTGGCACTGCCTTGGTGGACCTAATTGGGCCTGACTCAAGCCGGTTCTTCACCATTTTAGGCATGCCCTATCAGTTTCTCCACAGTCCAGCCAGTGAATGGGCGGATCATGACGACTACCTGAACATGAAACGGGTTGTGGACAAGCTTCAGGTCGTCAATGAGGCTGCAGAGCGTGGTGTAAAACTTTGCCATGACTTTCTTAATGTTGCCAGGGATGAGGAGCGCTTTCAAGAAGTCCTTCAAGTAGTTGAAAATGACAGACTCCGCGTTCCTAATCAGCGCAAACGATCATCTGTTTCCGAACAGAAATCATGGTTTCTTGCTCTAGAGAAATAATACCTTGTGAATATATGATAAAACCCCTTAATGTACCATGAGAGAATAAGAATGATTAACTTTTTTGTGTTAGTGATAACAGCTTTTAATTAAGACAGGCAAATGATTTGTGTTAATATCCCTTATGATGGTTGTGTAATCCAATATATAGGCGCGTATGCCGTATAAGCAAAATCGCTATTTTTCAAATTGCTGATGCTCACTCGAATATGCATGAATCTTCAAAAAATTGCACGTGGGTATTTTTTATGTCAATATGCAACACCAAAATTTTGAACAGCATTGTAGGACAAAGTTGGGGCAACTGTCACACCCTAAATTATATATATATATATATATATATATATATATATATATATATATATATATATATATATATATATTAGATAGAGAGAGAGAGAGAGAGGAGAGAGAGAGAGGAGAGAGAGAGAGAGAGCCGCCAAGGTAGCTTAGTAGTTAAGACATTCTGCTACTAAGCTGAGGGTCGTGGTTCGAAATGCACGTTAACCTATAGGTTCAAGGTAAGGGCGACAAGCCTGACCTTGATCAGAATAAACAATTCGGCCGGAAGCGGAAAAGTGAAAACTTGCAGGGTGTAACGAAGATTACCGAAAAAATTGGTACACTGTATTTTGGCGAAGACCCTAAATTTAGGGGTTATTTTTATTCAGGAAATATTATACAGTATATATATAAAAAAAAAAGCTTTCTTGTTTTCTTCATTCTGACAGAATGGGAGTCGCGAATGAAGGAAGAATGTGAAAAGATATTATTGAATATCTGTGAAAATTGCAATGAAACTTCTTTAACCCGTATTTTATCACGAAATAGTTCCTTTTTTTTAAATTTTGGCTTCAAGTATACTGGTGTTTCTCAACCAATTATTAAGATTTTATTATTATGTTTGAAAAGTAGAAATAAATAAAGAAATTATTAGAAACTGTTTTTTTTTGTACAGTTTTAATATAAACTTAATTTTGAAAAAAGAAAATTAATTTCAGTCCAAAAAGTTGGAATATTGTGTGGGTGTGTGTGTGTGTTTATATACATACTGTATATATATATATATAGTACGTAAAAAAAATCATCTCGTTGTATATTTGCTTGGATTTCACACCCCTTATGTTTTATGAGCCAATTTGAAGAGGTTATAAATTTAACAATGACAATAATGTCGCAGGGAAACGCAGTAAATATACCTTCAAATACGCTCTATATATTTTTTCACACACACACTCACTGTTTGGCTACCTTACTAACCGCGACATTTTCACATTCATTTCTGTACCTTAACATTTATTCAATCTAAAAAAAAAGATAAACTTAACTAAACCTTACCTAACCTAACTTAACCTTACCTAACCTAAACTAACCTAACGTAACGTAACGTAACCTTAACTGCATCTCCTTTTTCCATGATAAAAGAGCATTTATAAAGATAAATAACAGCCATACTGCTAATGTCGTGATACGCAGTTTCGGGCTGTGTGTGTATCCTCGAGAGTGTCACAATTCTGTAAGGAAGGCACACACACACACACACACACACACACACCACACACACAACAACACACACACATATATAAGCATCATTTTCTGATTAAGAACTATATAGAGAGGTGTCCACGTTTTCTAAGAGAAGGTGTTCTGCAAATAATAAAGTCTTTAATTTTCAAAAACAATGATTAATTACTTATTTAAAGTGGAACTAATTTATTTTTGTCACAAAAGAGATAAATTATTTCAAAATGATTTGGAGGAAAAAAACCATGAATAAAAACCAATTAAGAACGGACGAAGGAAAACCAAATCGGTAAAAATTACACGGAGCGAAAAAATGTCATTGAATGACATTCATTTTTCATCGATTTCATTTCCATTTATTGACAATTACTTTGATTGGTTCGATTAAAAATTGTGAACTGTAAATTAACGTAGAAAAAACAATTCCGTAAATAGAATTCTCATTAATCACGGGAGGTTTTTTTTTAAGTGATTATTGTGAGATTTTACGGCCATACATGGCCCCGAATCACAGACATCATTCACTGAATTTTTATTTCTCTCTGTGAGGGAAAATTTAAGAGATTTTTTTTTTTGGAGGGGGGTGGTCCTAAGTTATAGCGATTTTTGACTTCCAGTGAAGATCAATTTGAGGATTTTTAAGGCGAATGATTACGTAAATCAATGGGAATTTTTTTTTCTGGATTGAGTTCAGTGTTCGAGGGAGGGAGGGGGGAGGGAGGGAGAGAGAGGGAGTCCTTTCAGAATGAACGCTAAATTAGAGATTTTGAATTCTTAATTATTTTGGGGGTCCTAAATAGTTCATGTATAATGTAAAAGATTCCACAATTTCACTTATGTTGACTATATATATACAGGGTGTCCCCAAAAAACTATATACTCTTTATAGCATCATGCTATAAAGAGTATATAGTTTTTTTTGGGACACCCTGTATATATATATATATATTATATTATCCTCTCTCTCTCTAAATCTATCTTTTAAGCGTAAATAAACAAATTACATTATTCATTCTTGAAAAACTTTTTTAAAAAATCAAAAAAAAATCTTCCCCAAAATCGCACTACAGCAGATTTTTTTTTTCTTGGTTCTGATTTTTTAGTTTCGGAGACTCGCCTTCGAATTCGAACCCGAAAGAAAATCGGGGTTGGGTTCTGATGCCTTTGTGGACTCGGTTGGAAAACGAGTCCATTCGATCGTGGACGGAAATGAGAGAGAAAAAATTCATTTCACTTTTATTAGGGTTATTCCACCGTTATTTAATTCCTTTAATCGGAATAAAATTCAAGTCTTAAATCAAACTATTATTATTATTATTATTATTACAATTAGTAGTAGTAGTACTGTAGTAGTAGTAGTAGTAGTAGTACTGTAGTAGTAGTACTGTTATTGTAGTATATATCTGGCAATACTTTAATTTTCCAAATCTTTAATTAAAGTTTGGTTCAGCACGTATATACAGAACATGTATACACTGTGCTCTCTCTCTCTCTCTCTCTCTCTCTCTCTCTCCTCTCTCTCTCTCTCTCTCTCTTCTCTCTCTCTCTCTCATATATATATATATATATATATTATATATATATATGGTATTTAGAATCTTGTGCCAGTGATTTCCCCAGGAAATGAAAGTAGAGTGAATGCTCGAATTTTGAGGTGGGGTGGGGCCTAAGGGCGAGATCGTGAGGGCGAAGGTGGGATACAGTATATCATGCATGGGACCCTAGTAAAAACTGAAAAATGCCACAACCACTGCGTTACATGAACAAAAATTAATTCCATAATGTTGACGGCCGACTTTTTTTTATGCATGAAGAAGGGGCCAGGGCGAATGCCCGCAAAAGCGCCCCCTCCCCCATACAGGAAGAAAGAGCGAGTACTGTATGTGGATTTCAGATTTCAAAACGCATTTCTTATTTTTTTAAATGACTAATCTAACCTAACTGGGCATAATGTAATCTAACCTGGTCTAAATTAAACTAACTTTTTAGTATCGACTATATGCGTGTCGCCTTAGCGCAAATTGGCTTTGTTCCACTTCGCTTCAAAATCATGACACAAATTAAAGTTTTTGTCTTTACATTTCCACTTTGATCTTCAACATCTAAAACGGATAGGAACAAATTAAAGGTTTTTTACTCTTCCGAGATACACTTTTCCTATTTCTGAACAGTATAAGTATCGTAAGTGTAAGTATTGTAAATGTAAGTATTGTAAATGTAAGTATTGTAAATGTAAATATCAAAGTGTAAAATGTATGTTAAAAATCAAAATTTCCAACCAACAACTAAATACATTATTTTTTCAAACTAGAATTTTTTTAAAACAACTAGTTAGATCGAGGTGGAAAACGACTAAATTAGCAACATTCCACCTACGTGAATAGTTGACCGCTAGGTGGGAGGGGAGTATAGGGAAATAAATCTCTGTGCATACCACATACATCGTCTTGCAACGAAGAAAAACTGCATAACTAAATAAACATAATCTTTTTAAAATCTGTTTATCGTCCAAAGAATGTTTGAAGTACTCGCATATTGAAAGTAAACATTCAACGTTCATAAATTACATAAAATATGAATATAAAAAAAATGTGGAATAAGAAATGTTGCCTCTAAAACCCCATTCCAGCAGCCATCAAAATTCAATGGCCCGTGACACCGTGACTTATAATAATGAATGCATACGTTAGATTGGATGCTGCATTTTTCCCTTGCAGGATAAAGTTATTCTCTCGGCACGACAGTTAATCGATAACTTAGTTTGGGTTAAATTAAAGTTAGTTTAGGTTAGCATACGTTAAGATACACTTAATTAGGTTAGGATAGGCTTAGTTAGGTTAAGATGCCCTTAGGTTAGGATAGGCTTAGTTAGGTTAAGATGTACTTAGGTTAGGTTAGGATAGGCTTAGTTAGGTTAAGATGTACTTAGGTTAGGTTAGGATAGGCTTAGTTAGGTTAAGATGTACTTAGGTTAGGATAGGCTTAGTTAGATTAAGATGCATTTAGGTTAGTTTAGAATAGGCTTAGTCAGGTTAAGATGCACTTAGTTAGGTTAGGATAGGCTCAGTTAGGTTAAGATGCACTTAATTAGGTTAGGGTAGGCTTACTTAGGTTAGATTCAGTTTCATATATATATATATATATATATATATATATATATATATATACACGTGTCAGGACAAATACAAAAATACAAAAAGTATCGAGCACAAAAATTTATGCTTATAAAATTGAATCTTGAAAAAATATTTTAATTCTTCAAGTATATTTACAGTATTTTGAGATAATACTTTTATTCGCTATTTTTTTTTGTCTCGCTTTCATATATTTGGTTTCAATTTATGACTTTGGTGCCAATCGCTATCACAACATTCGTTCCTCTTAATTTATGAATCAGTAAACATTTAAATAAACAAAATGGGCTTAAATTTATGATCCCAATTACGCTACACTCTCCCAAATTGAGTGAGAGTTTAGCGAAAGTGAGGGAGAGAAAAGGGACCCCCCCCCCCCCCCCCACAACACACACACAAAAAAAAAGGGTGAAAATAGCGGAAAAAGAGAGGGGGGTAAAGGAAGAAAGAAGAAAATAATTGATGTTTTCACATCGGGAAAATCGGTTGAACGAAAATTTTAAAAATAAGCGAAAATTAAAATTAAAAAAAAATGAGCGGAAACTTAAATTTTTTAGAAAATGAACGAAAACTTAAAATAATAATAAAAAATATTAAAAACTTAAAAATGAACAAAAAATTTTAGAAAATGAGCGAAAACAAAAAGATAAAAAACCAGAAAAGTATATATAAATAATCTCTTAAAGAAAACTGAGTCAATAAACAGCGAACGAGAGAGAGAGAGAGAGAGAAAAGATAATAAACAAATGGAAAATAAGAACGACAAAAACCGGCTTTATGCATTATAAATTGAAGATACATACATATATGATGCTTATTTCGAAACGAAATGAGAGTCCATAATAAATAGACAGTCATTTCGCATTAGTAAACATTGGAGTTGTCAACCCTTAGATTTTACCCTCAAATGAATTACCAGACCAAAAATAGAAGCGAGTAATTTCATATATCGAAGAAATGTTATCTGGTTTTTGCCATTTATAATTTATTATCTCCCTGTACATGGTCAGATACTTAAGGATTTATCGTATTTTTACATTATTAGATTTACGAGTACTCACCATATAGCACGCAATTATTTATGTACGTACAAAAGACGAAATTCTAATATTAAATAAGAGCATATACAGAGTGGCCCGAAAACATGTAACTACTATTCGAATTATTTGCATTTTAAAAGGGGGTAGATGTTTTAGGGGCCACTCCGTACTCCCAAAATAAAAAAATTGCGCGTGAATCGATGGCGGACTGCGAGAAAAGATTAACAAGGAAATATAATTTTCCTGTCTGTCATTACGAGGATATACAATTATAACTAAGGTTATTTCCAAAATGTGTCCTGGAAAGAGTTACTATCGGAAACTGTTTCTATACCAAAAACTTGACAATTTTTAGCAAATACATCTCGATTTTATGGATTTACTTTTATGAACGTCCTGGCTCAGGACGGTACCAGATGAGCCGGGTGTACCTGGCTATGTGCGGTGCAGAGCGCAAGAAAGCAACTCGCTCCTCCACCAACCCAGGCCTAGAGGCTTAGCCACCAGCTTGACCTTCGTGTGAAGAGAGACCAACAGACGGAACATTAACGAGGTTAACGCGCAAACATAATGCCAAAATACCCTCATATTATCCTATATAAACACGACATAACGAATTTTACGGGCTACGGCTTGGCCAGTGTCGTCACCTTGCTTCCCGTCGATCAGAGAAGTTAAGCGACACTAGGTCTGGGTATTAGTTGGTTGGCAGACTGATCTCTGCGTCCAGATTAAGTAACGACCAGTGGTTCGGATCCAACGTGAAGATGTAGGTCCCCTCAGTCATATGACCTTAAATGTTGCGAAGGAGGTCAAATAATCCAATCATGAGAAGGGCGATTTTATATTGTATAAAAGATTTCCCGAAATATTGCACTCACTTCTCTCATATATATATATGTGTGTGTGTGTGTGTGTGTGTGTTACGAACAAAGCCCGGCAGTTGGACAATGCGCGCTTTGTCTGAACACACCGCGCATTGTCTTCCCTCATTAGAATTTTAACCAACCCCAGCTGGACAACGTGCGGAGTGTTCAAGTGTATTAGGTTAGGTTAAGATAGGTTAGGTTATATATACTCGTATATAGAGTATACGTATATATATTTCGGACTGTCAAATGAGGGAGGACAACTGCCGGGCTTTGTCCGCAACACATACACACATTATATTATATATATATATATATATATATAATATATATATATATATAATATATATATATATATATATGTTAAACACAGACCGTGCATGGAACAAGGAACTCTTCTGGGAAAATTAAATCCACTATAGTCCGAATAAGTAATGATAAATGACAAATACCATAGTTATTCTTTTTCATGATGCTAGCCCGACGTGGGCAACGGGTCACTCGCAAAGAGGTCCCATAAATATAGCTTCCCTCACCAGCTATCTGCAAAGCAGACAGGATCCAGCTTTGGGACATGGATCTAGGGTTTAAAGCAAGCCTAGTCCCACTACATTCAGAACCTCTATATAAGTAAAAGACTCGTTGCATTCACGTCGGATTGAATAAATCAAAGAAAAAGGGGTAACTATTGTATTTTTAGCCAAAAAAACAAAACTTAAACCTCAACCGGGACATTGAGCGTCCACTTTTCAAGGCACGTAACACGTCCGTTTAATATACACAAACTCAGAATGGTCCCCTGAGAAACTTATATGTTAAACACAGACCGTGCATGGAACAAGGAACTCTTCTGGGAAAATTAAATCCACTATAGTCCGAATAAGTAATGGTAAATGACAAATACCATAGTTTTTCTTTTTCATGATGTTAGCCCGACGTGGGCAACGGGTCTCTCGCAAAGAGGTCCCATAAATATAGCTTCCCTCACCAGCTATCTGCAAAGCAGACAGGATCCAGCTTTGGGACCCGTTGCCCACGTCGGGATAGCATCATGAAAAAGAAAAACTATGGTATTTGTCATTTACCATTACTTATTCGGACTATAGTGGATTTAATTTTCCCAGAAGAGTTCCTTGTTCCATGCACGGTCTGTGTTTAACATATAAGTTTCTCAGGGGACCATTCTGAGTTTGTATATATATATATATATATATATATATATATATATATCTTGAAAAAGCGCAAACATTGTCCCTATATATAAAGGTGGGGATTTACGAGTACTTACCATAGTCTATAGTTCTTTGTTCAAGCAAAGAACTATAGACCAGAGTCATTGACGTCCCACCTCACCAAAATATTTGAAAGAATAGTCAGAGAGAAAATCTATGACTTCTTGGAGACACTGGAAAGATTCAACGAAAATCAGCACGGATTCCGATCAGGAAGATCATGCCTATCACAACTTATTGAGCATTATAACAATATCCTAGATACACTTGAAGGCATTGAAAACTATGTCATATACACGGATTTTGTTAAAGCTTTCGACAAATGCGATCATAGTATAATAGCGCATAAAAATAAACATATGGGAATAACAAGCAAAGTGGGAAAATGGATCTACAACTTCCTCAGAGAACGACTACAGATCGTCAAAATTCAAGGTGTATCATCATCAGAATTAGAAGTACGCAGCTCAGTACCACAAGGTACAGTACTGGCCCCAATCCTGTTCATTATCATGCTAACAGACATAGACAGTGGAGTAAACAGCGACAGTATAGTAACATCCTTTGCGGACGATACAAAGATCAGCAGAAAAATCAGCGATGCAAATGAAGTGGAGGCCTTGCAGAGGGACACGAACAAAATATACACATGGTCAGAAGACAACAATATGACATTTAACATCGAGAAATTTTAGCTCTTGAGATATGGTAGAAATGAGAAACTTAGACTGCATATTATGCTCCAGATAGACAGGAAATTCAGAGAAGCACGAAAGCGGTCGACTTGGGGGTAATAATGACCGATGATGCCAAATTCGAGACGCAAAATCAGATAGCAATAAACAAAGCAAAAAGAGTCGCGGGACAGGTACTAAAAATGTTCAGAAGGAGAAACAAAACAGTAATAATTCCCTTGCTGAGAACACTGATCATAGTAAAACTTGAATACTGCTCAGTTTTGACGTCCCCATATGAAAAGGAAGAAATTAATAAACTAGAAGAAACGCAGACACATTTCACAGCCAAAATTGATGGCTTCAAAGAACTCAACTACTGGGAAAGACTACGTAAAGTAAATCTGTACTCCCTGGAAAGAAGAAGAGAGAGGTATACCATGATCTAAATATGGAAAATTATCGAAAAACTGGTACCAAACCTCAAGTTAAATCCAATTACCATCCAAACAACGCTGGAAAATAGGAAAGGCAGAATGTGTGGTGTTCCCAAATGAAAGGCCCGAGAAGGGACCTCCTCAACACTGAAGGAAAATAGCTTGGTCGTCAGGCCTTACTAGACTATAATCTTTAAAGAAAGCTTAATTTTTAGTCTTCGGCAGGACGGAGCACCACCACACATTGGTTGTGAAATTCGAAACCTTTTGAGGAAGCATTTTTCCTGACGACTAATCTCCCCTTCATGAGCCAGTGGAATGGCCCCCATACTCACCTGACCTTACACCCCTTGACTTTTTTTTGTGGGGTTACGTAAAAGACAGGATCTATTCTACCAAGTCTTAAGACACTTGAAGACCTAAAGACCGAAGTATATGAGGTAATCAACAACATATCCAGCTGAACTATTTCCAAAAATTATGTCAAACATTTGTGTAAGGTTGAATATTGCGTTCAGAAAAAGTGGCGATTACACTGAATATGGTGTTTAATCAATGTTAATAAACTCTTATGTTTTACATACCCGTTGCGTTTGTCTTTGTGTCTAGGTTCCTCTGTTTTTGTAACTCAGAACATTTATTAGAAATAGTAACATTTTTGAGACACCTGGTGTATATATATATATATATTACGTCTCAAAATTGAACTGTAAATGAGGTTTGCGAATATGTATAGTAAAAACTTGCTAATTACAAACATTACGATGCAAACGATTTCATGAACGTGTATTCATAAGCAATAAACAAAACAAGGAAAAAGAAACCAAATTGCAGAACTAGTTTTTAGTTGGAAAACTTAAATAGATTCCCCTCGAACACATCTTAATTACGTTCTTTTGTTTGAAACTGATAATACTGCACCAATATTTTTCAAAAACATATTATATAGTAACACTGTTCACCCAATTACATATAGTGTGTATATATATATATATATATATATGATGCAAACCCACAAGGAAAGAGAAAAAATTCCAAGGCCTTTCGTCTATTCAACAGTACATCTTGTCATTCCCTGACGAGGTGTACAGTAACTGTTGAATACACGAAAGGCCTTGGAATATTTTTTTTTTCTTTGTGGTTTGCATCATTCATTCATTCATGTGTTTAAGTGTGAAATTCAACCCATATATATATATATATATATATATATATATATATATATATTACTTACTTTTGTTGAGTTTGAACGACGGTTCAGGATCGACCTGCGGTCGACCCCTCTGCAGCATCCCGCCTCATTTGCGGGACTTGGTGAAGGAGGGAATTGCTCTCTGATCTCCTCCTGCCCTCGCAGCCAGCCACGCATGGCTGGTCAGGGACTTTGCACAAGAATCTGTCCAGCTGGTTCTTGAAGTTATTCAGGTCGGTATGCTGGAGATTCCTCACTTCTTTTGGAAGGACATTGAAAAGCTTTGGGCCCCGTATTCTGAGGGTATTTTCCATCCTCGTTTTCATGGCTCCTTGTCCCACCGCAGCTGAGACCGTAGAAAATCTGCCTCTTCTCTCATTCCAGTTTGTTTCTATTTCATTTCTGAGGTTAGAGACAGAGCCCTCAAGTATTTTCCATATGTATATTATTGTGTACCGCTCGCGCCTTCTTTCAAGAGAGTAGAGTTCCAGGGATTGTAGTCGAGACCAGTAGTCTTCGCCTTCCGTTTCCTTTATCTTAGACGTAAAAGTCCTTTGTATAGCTTCAATGCTCGCACTGTCTCTTTTTCTGTGTGGGCTTGTGAGTACTGAGCAATACTCAATTACTGGTAGGACTAGACTCTTCCATAATTTGAGCATGATGTTTGCTTTTCTGCTGCGGAAGCTCCTCCAGATGACTTCCATTATTTTTCTAGCCGTTGTGATTTTGATTTTATAGTGCTCTCTGAATTCTGCATCCGACGACATTATTACTCCAAGATCCCTGACTTGTGGATTTGGTGTTATCTGTTTGGCTTGCGGAGTTTTGTACCCTTTTTTCTGTAGCTCTTTGTTATTACCATATCTTAGAAGTTGGAATTTTTCTTCGTTGAACTTCATATTGTTGTCTTCTGCCCACTGGAATAATGTTTCAATGTCGTTTTGTAGTTTTCTTACGTCATCTTCGTTCAATATTCCTTACATATCTTCGTGTCATCTGCGAAGCATGATACAATACTGTCCTTAATATCTGCATCAATATCTGCAATCATTATTATGAACAGCAAGGGAGCTAATACTGTCCCTTGTGGGGCAGAGCTCACGACTTCCGAGACTTCCGATTTAACTCCGTTTACCACCACTCTTTGCGTTCTTTGCGTCAAGAAATTAAATATCCACCTTCCTAGCTTTCCAGTAATTCCTGTATCCTTAAGTTTGTGTGCTATGATTCCATGATCACATTTATCGAAGGCTTTAGCAAAGTCAGTATATATTACATCAATGTTTTGTCCTCGACACAATGTTCCTAATATTTTCTCCTGGTGGCCTAGTAGCTGTGACAGGCATGATCTACCCGCCCTGAAGCCATGTTGATTTGGGTTGTATAAGTCTTTTTCTTGTAGGTAGTAGGTAGTTTTGCCTCTATGCGTTCAAAACACTTTATAAGGTGTGAGGTGAGAGCCACTGGCCGATAATTTTTGGGCATTGCTCTGTTACCACCTTTAAATAGGGGGGCAATGTTCACATTCTTTAAGGGGAGTGGAATTTGTCCTGTGTCGAGTGATTTCCTCCATAGTAAGTATAGCGATTTTGCAATACTCTCTTTGCATTTCTTCAGAAATGTGGCATTCCATGTGTCTGGCCCTGGCGCTGAATTGTCTCGCATCTGTGATAAGGCCGTAATTACATCTCCTTCCGTGAACTCGAAGTCCATTAAGAGGTTTGTGCCGGGATTTGTTCTTGGTGATCTGTATCAATGTCGAAAAACTCGTCTGGGTTTTCCACTTCCATCTCGGACTTAGGGGTGCTAAACACAGATTTAAATTGTTCCCTAAGCAGTTCACTTATTTCTTTCGGGTCATTTGTGTATTCGGCCTCCCCGTCTATCAACGGTCCAATATTCTCCTTACACTGCATTTTCCTTTCGCAAAAATGTAGAAGTATTTGGGGTTATTTTTTTTTTCTGCTACCTTGTTTTCCTCCTCGTTTGTCTTATGTATGAATGTTTGCTTTAGGTCTATTTCTATTTCGCCAAGTTCCTCTCTAATTTGAGTCTCTTTGCATATATATATATACAGTATATATATATATATATATATATATATACAGGGTGTCCCGTAAGTCTGGACCCATAGGGAAAAATAATAAAAATTACAAAATAGTCCAAAAATTTATTACATAATCTGTTCAAAGTGTCCGCCGTTGTGTCGCACACATAGTTGAAGACGCAATCTCCACTGCGACAGCACTTTCTGAATCACAGTCGCAGAAATTTCTTGACACGCCTCCACAATGCGTGCTTTAAGGTGGAAAATGTTCTGAAGTTTGACCTCGTACACTTTGGCTTTCAAGTGGCCCCACAAATAAAAATCATAATAAAAAATAATACAAAAATAATAATAATAAAATAATAATAATAACATAATAAAAAAAATATATTATAAATCCCTATGGGTCCAGACTTACGGGACACCCTGTATATATAATATATATATGGTAAGTCAAAAGTTTCCAGACTTTTGACTCACCCTGTAATTATATATATATATATATATATATATATATATATGGGGAGAGGCCACTGAGCATAAGTGAGATCGCGTGTGTGATAAGTCACATATAGTTGGGTAATTTTTTGTGAGGTTTCACTTTCGGTACCTCGGAACATTAAAAAATTTATATATAAAACCTACACAATTTTTATTGTCATAAAAAAATGTTGGTCCTGATTACGTTACGTTAGGCTAGATCAGTTAGTACCTCACTATTTGATGACTTAACAGAAACCACACTTCCATCCTTCAACTGCGTCCGAAAGGACGGACCTACATCAATTTCGTTGAGATAAGACCAAAACATCGATACTCTAAAAAAACTAACTTAACCTAACCTATCTTGGCCTAGTCTAACCTTACCTAGCGCAACTTAGATTAACTTAACCTAATCTAATAATAACTTGTCGATAGAATGTCAAGTCGATCAGTGTCGAAAGACCGGTTCGACGGCTCTGGGGTTAGGTTAGGTTCGATTATATTAGGTTTGGTTAATTAGGTTTTAAGATATAATGATTTAAAAAAGTCGGTACCTTCGCTTATAATTATATATATATATATAGAGAGGGTGGCGCAAAAAGTCGCGCATCATAGGAATTTTCAGTGTTGACAATAATATATTATTTCTCTTAGGTAGGGGATGGCTGCGAAATTAACACTAGACGAGAGGGTGAGCTTGGTTTTAATGTATGAAATACCAGCTACTACAAATTGATGAATCGGTACAGAACTTAAATTCTGTACCGATTCATCGATTTGTTGTACCTGATATTCCATATATTAAAACCAAGCTCATCCTCTCGTCTATTGTTAATTTCGCAGCCATCCCCTACCTAAGAGAAAGAAATAATATACAGTCAACACTGAAAATTCCTATAATGCGCGACTTTTTGCGCCACCCTGTATATATATATATATATATATATATATATATACACAGGGTGTCCGAGAATTATCTGTACAATTTTTGTCTGTTATTAAAAGTCAACCATGAAGTGTAGAAATTCCAGTGTTGTCCCATTTTACAGAGAATCTCATTAAGTTTTTTCTGATACCACGTTTTGACAAGTTTTTTAGAAATGTACGCGGGTGACAGACATTGATGATTTAAAAGCAAGAATCACAGCTGCTATTGAGCGAATTGATGTGGATATGCTGCAGCGTACATGGCAACATTTAGATTATCGATTGGATGTTTTGCGAATCACTGATGGTGCACATATCGAATGTTTGTAACAACGTTACTTTATAAAAGAAACTTTTGAAATACAGATTCTAAATAATCTTGTTTAAGAATTTTACGTGTGTTATCAAGAATTTTATTAAAAGATGAAATTGTACAGATAATGTTCGGACACACTGGAATTTCTAAAAAACTTGTCAAAACTTGGTATCAGAAAAAACTTAATGAGATTCTCTGTAAAATGGGACAACACTGGAATTTCTACACTTCATGGTTGACTTTTAATAACAGCCAAAAATTGTACAGATAATTCTCGGACACCCTCTATGCGTTCAAAACACTTTATAAGGTGTGAGGTGAGAGCCACTGGCCGATAATTTTTGGGCATTGCTCTGTTACCACCTTTAAATAGGGGGGCAATGTTCACATTCTTTAAGGGGAGTGGAATTTGTCCTGTGTCGAGTGATTTCCTCCATAGTAAGTATAGCGATTTTGCAATACTCTCTTGCATTTCTTCAGAAATGTGGCATTCCATGTGTCTGGCCCTGGCGCTGAATTGTCTCGCATCTGTGATAAGGCCGTAATTACATCTCCTTCCGTGAACTCGAAGTCCATTAAGAGGTTTGTGCCGGGATTTGTTCTTGGTTGATCTGTATCAATGTCGAAAAACTCGTCTGGGTTTTCCACTTCCATCTCGGACTTAGGGTGCTAAACACAGATTTAAATTGTTCCCTAAGCAGTTCACTTATTTCTTTCGGGTCATTTGTGTATTCGGCCTCCCCGTCTATCAACGGTCCAATATTCTCCTTACACTGCATTTTCCTTTTCGCAAAAATGTAGAAGTATTTGGGTTATTTTTTGTTTTCTGCTACCTTGTTTTCCTCCTCGTTTGTCTTATGTATGAATGTTTGCTTTAGGTCTATTTCTATTTCGCCAAGTTTCCTCTCTAATTTGAGTCTCTTTGCATATATATATATATATATATATATATATATATATATATATATATATAATATATATATATATATAATATACAGGGTGTCCCGTAAGTCTGGACCCATAGGGAAAAATAATAAAATTACAAAATAGTCCAAAAATTTATTACATAATCTGTTCAAAGTGTCCGCCGTTGTGTCGCACACATAGTTGAAGACGCAATCTCCACTGCGACAGCACTTTCTGAATCACAGTCGCAGAAATTTCTTGACACGCCTCCACAATGCGTGCTTTAAGGTGGAAAATGTTCTGAAGTTTGACCTCGTACACTTTGGCTTTCAAGTGGCCCCACAAATAAAAATCATAATAAAAAATAATACAAAAATAATAATAATAAAATAATAATAATAACATAATAAAAAAATATATTATAAATCCCTATGGGTCCAGACTTACGGGACACCCTGTATATATATATATATATGGTAAGTCAAAAGTTTCCAGACTTTTGACTCACCCTGTATATATATATATATATATATATATATCTATATGGGGAGAGGCCACTGAGCATAAGTGAGATCGCGTGTGTGATAAGTCACATATAGTTGGGTAATTTTTTGTGAGGTTTCACTTTCGGTACCTCGGAACATTAAAAAATTTATATATAAAACCTACACAATTTTTATTGTCATAAAAAAAATGTTGGTCCTGATTACGTTACGTTAGGCTAGATCAGTTAGTACCTCACTATTTGATGACTTAACAGAAACCACACTTCCATCCTTCAACTGCGTCCGAAAGGACGGACCTACATCAATTTCGTTGAGATAAGACCAAAACATCGATACTCTAAAAAAACTAACTTAACCTAACCTATCTTGGCCTAGTCTAACCTTACCTAGCGCAACTTAGATTAACTTAACCTAATCTAATAATAACTTGTCGATAGAATGTCAAGTCGATCAGGTGTCGAAAGACCGGTTCGACGGCTCTGGGTTAGTTAGTTAGGTTCGATTATATTAGGTTTGGTTAATTAGGTTTTAAGATATAATGATTTAAAAAAGTCGGTACCTTCGCTTATAATTATATATATATATATAGAGAGGGTGGCGCAAAAAGTCGCGCATCATAGGAATTTTCAGTGTTGACAATAATATATTATTTCTCTTAGGTAGGGGATGGCTGCGAAATTAACACTAGACGAGAGGGTGAGCTTGGTTTTAATGTATGAAATACCAGCTACTACAAATTGATGAATCGGTACAGAACTTAAATTCTGTACCGATTCATCGATTTGTTGTACCTGATATTCCATATATTAAAACCAAGCTCATCCTCTCGTCTATTGTTAATTTCGCAGCCATCCCCTACCTAAGAGAAAGAAATAATATACAGTCAACACTGAAAATTCCTATAATGCGCGACTTTTTGCGCCACCCTGTATATATATATATATATACACAGGGTGTCCGAGAATTATCTGTACAATTTTTGTCTGTTATTAAAAGTCAACCATGAAGTGTAGAAATTCCAGTGTTGTCCCATTTTACAGAGAATCTCATTAAGTTTTTTCTGATACCACGTTTTGACAAGTTTTTTAGAAATGTACGCGGGTGACAGACATTGATGATTTAAAAGCAAGAATCACAGCTGCTATTGAGCGAATTGATGTGGATATGCTGCAGCGTACATGGCAACATTTAGATTATCGATTGGATGTTTTGCGAATCACTGATGGTGCACATATCGAATGTTTGTAACAACGTTACTTTAATAAAGAAACTTTTGAAAATACAGATTCTAAATAATCTTGTTTAAGAATTTTACGTGTGTTATCAAGAATTTTATTAAAAGATGAAATTGTACAGATAATGTTCGGACACACTGGAATTTCTAAAAAACTTGTCAAAACTTGGTATCAGAAAAAACTTAATGAGATTCTCTGTAAAATGGGACAACACTGGAATTTCTACACTTCATGGTTGACTTTTAATAACAGCCAAAAATTGTACAGATAATTCTCGGACACCCTCTATGCGTTCAAAACACTTTATAAGGTGTGAGGTGAGAGCCACTGGCCGATAATTTTTGGGCATTGCTCTGTTACCACCTTTAAATAGGGGGGCAATGTTCACATTCTTTAAGGGGAGTGGAATTTGTCCTGTGTCGAGTGATTTCCTCCATAGTAAGTATAGCGATTTTGCAATACTCTTTGCATTTCTTCAGAAATGTGGCATTCCATGTGTCTGGCCCTGGCGCTGAATTGTCTCGCATCTGTGATAAGGCCGTAATTACATCTCCTTCCGTGAACTCGAAGTCCATTAAGAGGTTTGTGCCGGGATTGTTCTTGGTTGATCTGTATCAATGTCGAAAAACTCGTCTGGGTTTTCCACTTCCATCTCGGACTTAGGGGTGCTAAACACAGATTTAAATTGTTCCCTAAGCAGTTCACTTATTCTTTCGGGTCATTTGTGTATTCGGCCTCCCCGTCTATCAACGGTCCAATATTCTCCTTACACTGCATTTTCCTTTTCGCAAAAATGTAGAAGTATTTGGGGTTATTTTTTGTTTTCTGCTACCTTGTTTTCCTCCTCGTTTGTCTTATGTATGAATGTTGCTTTAGGTCTATTTCTATTTCGCCAAGTTTCCTCTCTAATTTGAGTCTCTTTGCATATATATATATATATATATATATATATATATATTATATATATATATATATATATACAGGGTGTCCCGTAAGTCTGGACCCATAGGGAAAAATAATAAAATTACAAAATAGTCCAAAAATTTATTACATAATCTGTTCAAAGTGTCCGCCGTTGTGTCGCACACATAGTTGAAGACGCAATCTCCACTGCGACAGCACTTTCTGAATCACAGTCGCAGAAATTTCTTGACACGCCTCCACAATGCGTGCTTTAAGGTGGAAAATGTTCTGAAGTTTGACCTCGTACACTTTGGCTTTCAAGTGGCCCCACAAATAAAAAATCATAATAAAAAATAATACAAAAATAATAATAATAAAATAATAATAAACATAATAAAAAAATATATTATAAATCCCTATGGGTCCAGACTTACGGGACACCCTGTATATATATATATATATGGTAAGTCAAAAGTTTCCAGACTTTTGACTCACCCTGTATATATATATATATATATATATATATATATATATATATGGGGAGAGGCCACTGAGCATAAGTGAGATCGCGTGTGTGATAAGTCACATATAGTTGGGTAATTTTTTGTGAGGTTTCACTTTCGGTACCTCGGAACATTAAAAAATTTATATATAAAACCTACACAATTTTTATTGTCATAAAAAAAATGTTGGTCCTGATTACGTTACGTTAGGCTAGATCAGTTAGTACCTCACTATTTGATGACTTAACAGAAACCACACTTCCATCCTTCAACTGCGTCCGAAAGGACGGACCTACATCAATTTCGTTGAGATAAGACCAAAACATCGATACTCTAAAAAAACTAACTTAACCTAACCTATCTTGGCCTAGTCTAACCTTACCTAGCGCAACTTAGTTTAACTTACCTAATCTAATAATAACTTGTCGATAGAATGTCAAGTCGATCAGGTGTCGAAAGACCGGTTCGACGGCTCTGGGGTTAGGTTAGGTTCGATTATATTAGGTTTGGTTAATTAGGTTTTAAGATATAATGATTTAAAAAAGTCGGTACCTTCGCTTATAATTATATATATATATATAGAGAGGGTGGCGCAAAAAGTCGCGCATCATAGGAATTTTCAGTGTTGACAATAATATATTATTTCTCTTAGGTAGGGGATGGCTGCGAAATTAACACTAGACGAGAGGGTGAGCTTGGTTTTAATGTATGAAATACCAGCTACTACAAATTGATGAATCGGTACAGAACTTAAATTCTGTACCGATTCATCGATTTGTTGTACCTGATATTCCATATATTAAAACCAAGCTCATCCTCTCGTCTATTGTTAATTTCGCAGCCATCCCCTACCTAAGAGAAAGAAATAATATACAGTCAACACTGAAAATTCCTATAATGCGCGACTTTTTGCGCCACCCTGTATATATATATATATATATACACAGGGTGTCCGAGAATTATCTGTACAATTTTTGTCTGTTATTAAAAGTCAACCATGAAGTGTAGAAATTCCAGTGTTGTCCCATTTTACAGAGAATCTCATTAAGTTTTTTCTGATACCACGTTTTGACAAGTTTTTTAGAAATGTACGCGGGTGACAGACATTGATGATTTAAAAACAAGAATCACAGCTGCTATTGAGCGAATTGATGTGGATATGCTGCAGCGTACATGGCAACATTTAGATTATCGATTGGATGTTTTGCGAATCACTGATGGTGCACATATCGAATGTTTGTAACAACGTTACTTTAATAAAAGAAACTTTTGAAAATACAGATTCTAAATAATCTTGTTTAAGAATTTTACGTGTGTTATCAAGAATTTTATTAAAAGATGAAATTGTACAGATAATGTTCGGACACACTGGAATTTCTAAAAAACTTGTCAAAACTTGGTATCAGAAAAAACTTAATGAGATTCTCTGTAAAATGGGACAACACTGGAATTTCTACACTTCATGGTTGACTTTTAATAACAGCCAAAAATTGTACAGATAATTCTCGGACACCCTGTATATATATATATATATATGGTAATAAAGTACAATAAATTTCAAAGGTGCATCATTTCGTTAAAGGTGGAACCAATTCTATTATAGATTTTTATACATTATATTTATTCCTTGAGAGAGAACTCGTAAAAAAGTCACTTCCATTATGGTTGCGAAAACAATATATCTTATTTTAGAATAATAATATATCTCTCTCTTCTCTCTCTCTCTCTCTCTCTCTCTCTCTCTCTCTCTCTCTCTCTCTCTCTCTCTCTCTCTCTCCTCTCTCTCTCTCTCTCTCTCTCATTGTAATAAAAAGCCTTTAAAAATTACCTTTATAACCTATTAAAATCTGTTTATATCGCCTTTAGGACGACCTTTGCAAATTAAGACTGAAAGCAGCGGGAGACAGATGGGTGTATCTGTGATGGAAGAAAGGAGGTATCAATACCTCGCTTTGGAAAATGACTTCCAATTTAATGGGAATTTAATTGGAATCAAAGAAAAAATAGTTCTCTTTTCGACATGCATCAAGTTGGCTTCATACGGACGGATTCACTTTTCGTGTGTGTGTGTGTGTGTGTGTGTGTGTGTGTGTGTGTGTGTGTGTGTGTGTGTGTGTGTAGATGCGTTATGTGCATAATGAACGAAGATGATTGTGCACCTATGACGAAGTAACTATATAGAACAATTTATTATAATTTGGGCATAACTACATGAAAGTTTAGTGAGGAATTACGACATGCCCTCATTATAGCGCTATTGCTGACACATGCTTTAAGTTTGTCAGTAAATGTGATAGTCAGGAAATAAAAGTTAATTGAAATAAACGAGAGTTAAATAATCAGTGAGGTCAGATTTTTAAATCTCGACACTTATTATTTTGTTATTTTTTTTAATACATTGTAACGTGGTTTCAAGGCTTACGATGACTCAAAAGATCCAAAACGAAAACATTATCCGGGCAACAAATTATAAATTAAAATAATCAAATATTTTTTTAGTGAGAAAAACTGTTTTCTCTCCTTGTCTCTCACTTCCTAAATTCATTAGTGACGAGTTACAAAATTTTAGTGAAGAACTCCCCAAAAGTCCTCAATGAGGGTATGCTGCAATTCCTCACTAAACTTTCATATAGTTATGCCCAAATTATAATAAATTGTTCTATATAGTTATATATATATATATATATCATAATAGAGAACCACAATAACCGAGATTGATTTTAATACGAAGATTAAATCAAAGCGTGCAGCCCGAAGTGGGTTCGTACTCGCGCCGCAAGTCAACTCGTGTGTGTATATATACTATATATATTATATATATATATATATATATATATATATTATATATAATATATATATATATATATTAGTGCTTATAATTATCATAATAAATGAAATTAGTGTGATTGTCAATTAATGCAATTTGACGTGACTATTATTATAAATAATGAAACAAAATTAGAAAACAAATGAAAAGAGAATTACAAGGAGTTACAAGGACAAGAGGAAGCCTCAAAGACCTTTCGTCCACTCGGGGAGGTTCCTGTTATTAAACTAGTGCATTTTTTTGTTATTATTTCAGCAGTAGTGGAAAACAGGAGAGAAAAGCATAAGGCTCTCTCCCCACCGTCCGTTCTCTCCCTGCCCGAGGTGGGTACGAGAAAAGGTTGAAGAAAATACCTTGACCCCTGGAAAAGTAGCCAAAGAAATTTTACAGGAGAGAGAGAGAGAGAGAGAGAGAGAGAGAGAGAGAGAGAAAATTAAAAAATGATTTGTTTTCTAATTACATTCAAAGCGAAAATCTCACATATTTATCTTTCTTGCTATACGCGTATAATATTTTATACAGTAAGCCCGCGTTTATATGTCCAAAGGTCGTTAATAAGTAGCTAATTAGTGTTTTATATTTCGAATAATTATACTTACATACAATTTTAACTTCAATTTTGCTTCCGCGGTCAACCTGAGAAAAGCATACCTCATGAAAATGAACCTTTGGTGGCCTTTTGACAGTAGGCCCTATAATAAATGCAATTAGATTAATTAAAGATTGTTTATGGGTCACCAAATTGACTTTTCGATCAAATAAACAATGTTATTAATAAAGAAGGATGATTAATAAGCTACGTTAATTTTTTTGGTTTAATATGCAAAATAAAAGAATAATTACTTACAGTGGTTAACAATTACATAATTTTTATTGAAATGTGCAAATATTACAATTATTGAATACTGAGAATTGAAGGAGTAAATTACATGGAGGATTCAATAGTATTAAGATGCAATAATTACACTTTAGAGAACCTATTCGGTTAGGCTGAGAATTTGTATGAATTTGTAAGCTGCATAATAAAGTAGACTAACACGAACGACACTGTAAACCACTGTCGGCCAAATGTGTTAGGCCTATGCAAAAGGGTTACAGACACTGAGTTTATGCGAAAGGTATAGGCTGTAGGACGGGAGAGCCTATAAGCAAAGATGTTTATGCTTGAAGACGGACTGTATTTGAAAATGGAGGAATGAAAACCCGTTAAATAATATTAAGTCTTCTCACGGTCGAAAATGATGCAGGTGTAAGAAAGCCTTCTTCAGTGTTTGAGCATTTGTTATCTTGTACGGGTAAACAGAGAAACCAACTCTGAGGGAGAAAACAAAAAGATTCCTCGTGATGGTTTTTTAACGCATGTGCAAGTTTCTGCTGACGAAGTTGCATGGCTGAGTGTGGGTAAGTGATCTATGATAAACTCGCAGCATTCCATGGCAATTAAGGCGTTTGTACGAGCGTTCGAAACTATCATAAGGTTGACCTTTTGTGATGACCTTCGATACGGGCTTGAGAAAGCGTTTAAAGTAAAGTCCGGAGGAGGAAATGTCTATGTAATCCTCTATAAACCTAAAAGGTTGACCTTTAAAATTAAACTAAGACCGTCACCAAGGAATTTTGAAGCAACCAAACCATAAGAAATCCTTATGTTCATCAAAATTTAACAGTTGAAGTTTTAAATCAGTCTTCCGTGAATCGCGCTACAGAAAGCATATCTTACGTATTGACCTACATAAATTATATCTTTCGCATATTTTAACTCGGTGATTGTAGACTCTCTCGGCCTACATCTGCCTCAGCCAAGAATACCTGTTATAGAAATTCAACGCGTGTGTCAAAATTTCGTTTCCTCTATGTCTGCGCATAGAACTGGCACTGTATGTCATTTATCAAGCTAACTGTCGAGTATAATTTAATTAAGCGTGTCATCAATTTAATTTAATTTAATTTATTATCTGTTGTTGTATTTGACATTATGTATTTATAGTGACAATTTATTCATATATATCAAACCTTTCGTACTAACACTGATATACAGCCAATTGCATTTTTGTTCTTGTGTGTACCATACTTTACTTATCATTGCAATATTGAGTGTGTTGATTAAAGGCGAACAAAAAACGCACACACACGCACACAGTCTTTCCATTCCTAGATTGTTGATACAAATCAAATAGTGGCTTCAAGTAATTAATTATGTAATTGTCTCTTTAACCTTATAAAATTTATGAATTAATACAGCCTATCTCCAAATGGGTAGCCTATACAATTACGCTCTACAAACTTGCCCCAATTAAGTTGCTACTTACATCTGAGGCCTATAACTTGTGTATATATATATATATATATATATATATATATATATATATATATATAGTCATGAGACATGGGTATGTTGTCCTCAGTGTTATGTAATTATGGTAAATGTTTGTTTTCTTTACAGAAGCGGACGGGCGGGCGCGCTCGCGCACACACACGCGCACACACACACACACCACACACACACACACATATATATATATATATATATATATATATATATATATATAGGTTTAGCTTTATATTTAAATATTATAAATACTGTAGCAGTAAATGCAATAGAGTTTGCGTATGGCTAATTATAACTTTTTTGGGCGATTCTACCCATACCTACATTATTTAACTTGCATATATTTTTAATCCCAGTCTAAAATATATATCCAACAAGTCTAAAGTTACATATCTTCACAATTTAGATTTCAATAATGACTTGAGCAGAGTAAAAAATAATTAAACCAGCTGTGTATCAGCATGAAACACCGTGTGTGTGGTGTGTGTGTGTGTGTGTTATCGAAATCCTTATTATAGATTCACCTTATAATCGAGCTATGCTGCAGTGACAGTAAAATTGTATATATATATATATATATATATATATATATATATATATATATATATATATATATATATATATATATATATATATATATATATATATATATATATATAGGCGCCTCGGTGGTGTAGTGGTTACCGTCGCTGACTACGAATCCATCGGCCCCGGGTTCGAGACCCGACGGCAGCCGGTGCGCAGCAAAACCCAGCTGTTCATCCTTCCACACAATAAAGAAAGTGGTTGGTAGATAAATGGGTACCCTAGTGGTTAAGACGCTCGGTTGCTGATGGGGCGTGGTTCGGATTCTACGTTAAACTGTAGGTCTAAAGTGAAGTGAAAAGCTTGACCTTCGTCAGAATGAACAATTCGGGCGGAAGCTAACCAAAGGTTATATATATATATATATCGTCTCTTTGGTACGATTACTAAATGTACAGCCTCGGTAAAAAAATTCGCCTATAAACATAACCTCTAAAACACAAAAATTACATAGACATTATTATCCGGTGGATTTCGTTCTCGAAATTTTATTAGTGACCAAAAACACTAAAATATCTAGAGAAAAATAGAATATATTACCAATAGGTAATTTTTTATGCTTTTTAAAAATTTTATGTTTGTAGGCGAACTTTTTCCGAAACTTTACAGTTACTGATCGTACGGTTACTAATCAGTAACTATATCGAACCTTGTCTGCATTAGTTGCAGCAATACAGACCTAACTTCATAACTACAGAATGAAAACAGTTTATCTCAAATTCGTAAACAGATGCCGACGTTTAAAGTTAATCATTTCTTTATTATTCTCTATTATTATTCTTTATTATTATTATTATTCTTTTATTACCATTATTATTCTTTTATTACTCTTAACTATGAAAGAACAAATGAATTCACATTTTAAACGATTACGTCAACATTATGTAAAACCAAATAATATTGGAACGATCTTTTCTATACAATTCATTAGCAAAAAGAGGAGCGAAGATACGGAAGGCATCGCCATTGTTATACAGGGTGATTCACTCGTCGGTAGCCCCAGAGTATCGCTACTATATCCGCTGGGGCTACCAGCGAGTGAATCACCCTATAGAAAGGAAGGTAGAAGTCACGTTATTCGAGGGGAAGACGTTTATAGCGAAGTTCTTCGTTTCAGTATTTACACTCGGAAGTAAAAATAGACCCCATGAAACGCAGCTCAGAGATCGTTAGCGAAGCATTCTAGAACCGAAACTCCAGATGTGCTCTAGAAATCTATAGGTGTTCTAGAGACAGGTAAAAACGACTAAATATTTGGGGTTTAGAACGCTGTTTTCTCCCCTCCAATCCCTGGCTCAAGGTTATCAGTTTCCCCTTTCCTTCGACGAAATTTGGTTTGAGGGGAGAAGTTTATAGGCATATACACGTATACAGGTAAAGAGGACAAATAATTAAATATGCTTATAACGTACGGTATAAGAGCGCATTAAATAGAACACAAGGGTAAGAGGGAAAATGTATACATACCATTTGTTCACGCACGTATACACATATATACACATATGTATACACATACAGACCTTTTGTTTTGCTTACCAGCTTTCTTCTTTTCAATATTTTTAATAATTTTAATTTTCATCATATTTTCTTTTTAATATTTTTAATATTTTTAATTTTTATATTTTCTTCTTTTAAATATTTTAAATTTTTATCATCTTTTTAATATTTTTAATAATTTTAATTTTTATAATATTTCCTTCTTTTAAATATTTTTAATTTTTATCTTTTATTTTAATATTTTTAATATTTTTAATTTTTATATTTCCTTCTTTTAAATATTTTTAATTTTTATCTTTTATTTTAATATTTTTAATATTTTTAATTTTTATATTTCCTTCTTTTAAATATTTTTAATTTTTATCTTTATTTTAATATTTTTAATATTTTTAATTTTTATATTTTCTTCTTTTAAATATTTTAAATTTTATCATCTTTTTAATAACTTTAATTTTTATAATCTTTTCTTCTTTTAAATATTTTTAATTTTTAATTTCAAGCTAAAAATAACACTCGTTTTAAACGCTGTTCAAGATGGCATCGAGCAATGTCGGAAGTGTTGATTATAATTATAAAAGTTCATCAACGGGCTTCCCCCTCACCCCCACCCTCAGCGATCAGTGGGTAACACCGTTTACCTATAAGCGAAATGAAGTCACTGGGGTCGGGGTTCGACTCCCGATGGTGCTGGTAATAATAATTTATACGGGAGTTAGCGAAATGGAAAGCGTTCGTCTTGCCTGATATGAACGATGTGCTAGTTTCAGGCCCTCGGAACTTAATAATAATAATAATAATAATAATAATAATAATATTACTACAGACGAGTCCTGTTTTTTCCTTACACACTATTTCTACTGGGCGTCCAGTAGTTCAGTAGTTACGGTGGTAGACTCCGAACTGTGTCGCGCTGGTTCGCTCCTGGCCGCTTACTTTGTTTCTACTCTGGCTCAGGTGATCCTTAGGGTACACTCATCTCCACGTCGTGGGAAAATGAGCTTCTTGGATGTTACGTGTTACTACCGTTTAAACTTTAATTTCCGAAGGATAATTATCTTTGACGAAATAAGAAATGACAAAAAAAAAGGAAACCATTGAAGATAATTGTGCCATTATTAATTACCTGACAATAAATGTATGCGTACGGCTACGGTATACGTAATTTACAAAATAAAGTCGTATAAACCGAGAGAGTTCTTCAAAAGAAATATTCGTAAATTAATGAATGTAATATAAATTTACCAAAGTTAATTAAACAGTCGCTCTCAATATGATAATAAAAATCCACTCTAATAGACAGAGTTTATTTCCACAACAGTTTCGATGCCCACCGGCATCCTCTTCGGGTGGATACAGAAAAACGAATCTTGGGCATCGAAACTGTTGTGGAAATAAACTCTGTCTATTAGAGTGGATTTTTATTATCACATTTTGACCTTCGCGTAGAAAAGTGAAGTTTTTTGCCGTCGCTCTCAAATTCTTAACGACTGTAAATCATAACCAATAAGCGATCCCGAAAGAATTTTAAGTACTGAACATGTGACAAACGCTTAAAAACCCGTAAATACGGCAAGAAATATACTCAATTTTTAGAAATACCCATCAAAAGTAACCAGCTATATCGATTGGAGAAATCTTGCGAAAAATTTAGCGAAAAATCTAGCGAAAATTTTAAACAGGAAACATTTCGAGTGGTAACGAATACATAAATGTGGGAAAAGTGATCGTTAATCATAAAAGCATTTTTTTTCACTTTTGGCACTCATCATACAGTCAGATTGAAGCGAGGTGTGTATATATATATATATATATTATATATATATATATATATATTATATATATATATACACCTCGCCTCAATCATATAATAATAATAGGTATAAATTTGAGTTAAGGTATCTTAGATCAAATATTATACCCAATTGAATTTACCCCACATCAAGATAAAAGGATCCAAAACTGCAGAAAATTTAGGATGCCAAACTGTGCCAGTATATTTAATTGAAAAGGCAATAAATGTCACGCAGCGAAAGAGACTCAGGATGCTACTTAGTGCCAAAGGGAGCCAAAGGGTGCCAAAGGGTTAAAGGTGCGTCATTTTAAGGCGAGTGTTAAATGGGGAAAGAAAGATGAGTATCTTTAGCTAAAAGAGGGAACCGCATCTTGAATTTAAAAATAAAATGTTTGGCAACTCATAAACTGGTTTTTTCCCCTCTACTTTTAAGTACTTTTTTCTCTTTATTTAGAAATTAAATTACTCGTTTTTAAATATTAATTTTAATTATTTTGAGCAAAAACTTTTAGAACATTAATAAAAAAGTTGTACTATGGCCATTTTTAGTTCTAGGAAAAAGAAAATGGAGACTAACATGTGACAAATTAAAAAAAAAAAAATCCTTTTCCTGAGGAGTGTAACTTACTTTCATATTAGCTATTGCGTGTTATTCTACCTGCAACCAATAAAAGGTCCCAAAAACAAGACCAATTTGAATATTTGTTTTAGTTCTGATGTATTATTTTTGTAAACTTAAATTTAAAATACATTTTCCTACAAGCCTGGACTTATGGGACACCCTGTGTATATATATATACACTGTATAAATAATAATAATGCACACCCACAAGGAAAAATGAAAAGCGATTCCAAGGCCTTTCGTGTATTCAACAGTAACAACTCGTCAGGGAATACACGAAAGGCCTTGGAATCGCTTTTAATTTTTCCTTGTGGGTGTGCATCATATTTATTTATTTCACGTGTTTAATGGTGAAATTCATCCCATCAATAAACGCAAGGAACTTAAACAATGCTTTGAAACTGCAGGTAACTATATTTTATTTCTCGTGTGCCAGGCTGGAACACTGTAAATTGTGGTTACTCGCAGTTTCGGAGGACATATATATATATTATTCATTACATTTACAACTGGTTATCACTTACCATTTGTGTAGAACTTTTCGGCTTCTTGTTGATATCAGGAACTTTTTGAGAAGCTGAAAAGTAAATTGAAAATGAAGAATTGACGGACTTAGAAAGTATTTTATACAATATATATATATATATATATATATATATATATATATATATATATATATATAAAGTAATGCAATAAATAGCTCCATTATCGTAATGAGTAATGTTTATTCAGGTTCATTTTTATATACAGGCGCGACCCCATACATAATTCACAGAATTATGTAATCTGCAAATAAATTACAGTCGAGTTAATTTTGTTAATGTATTCGAGGGTCTCGCGTGAAATGAATTTAACTTAAGAAAAAAGAGAGAGAAATGATTAACAGAGAACAGATCTTTGTATATGCCGAGAAGATTAAAATCAAGAAAACCGTTTAATCCAAGTTTAATTATAAATAAGTTAAAACGTGATTTATAAATGATGTGTGTTTAATTCGTTTCTATAATACTTATAATATCTATCGTATTATATAATATATAGGTTTAAAGAGGCGTGACCCAAGGTAGGATGTTTGCACCTCCCCCGTTTATATAGGCTCGGTAATAATACTAATAATAATAATGTTTGGCGATGTTTTTACCTGTTTCGTGACACCCGTGGTTATGTGACAAAGGGGACCTACAGCTTTACGTGGGATTCGTACCATTACCCTATCAGAGGAGACCCGGAAAAGTACCTTAAGCTCTGAAATATGAAGCCCGAACCTAGACTCGAATCCAAGACTTTCAGATTAAGAGCCCGGCAATCTATCACTACGTTACTCTGCAGGTTAGTAACGGGTAAGGCTTAAAACAGCCAGCGCCGGTAGCTCAGTGGTAACATCGTTTCCGTATAAGCAAAGTGAAAATACCGAGGTCGGGGTTCGAATCACGATGGTGCTGGCAATAACAACCCGGAATTGAGAATGGGCCGCATCTGTTGGCCTGAGCGCTGTACCAGTTTTCTGGTCCTCTTCACTGATTATCATTATGATTAAAACAAATGAATATAGACTGGACATTCCCTTAGAGTTCCGATACGCTATCAAAAAGTGCCAAAGATAAAGGGGCACTGGACGAGTAATGAAATCGAAGGAAATCGGACATTTTACATATTAATGGAAAAAAATTTGCCGAAAGAAATGTGATTTTTGAAGAAAAATAAAAGACCAAATAATTACTGATTATTAATTTTTGGCCTTTTTTTTTTTTTAAAGTTTCCGGAAAAGTTTATTCCCAAACAACATTCCAAGTTTTCCTATAAACTGACACGAAAGCAAGCTACTTAACCCTCATCAGGAACCATGGGGGTCTCTTTGACCCCAAGTGTTTTTTTAAAAAGTTGTTAATAATTGACTAGGTAGTCGTCCTACATGACACTTTTTTCTGTGATATATCAAAATTTCATTGCTTTTACTGTATTCCTGCAGGAGGGGTGTGTCATTTTATCTATTTAGGGTCAAATTGACCCCATGGTAAATGCAAAACACTTCACTTTTTTCTACGTGAAGGTCAAAATATGATAATAAAAACCCACTCTAATAGACAGAGTTTATTTCCACAACAGTTTCTCTGTATCCACCCGAAGAGGATGCCAGTGGGCATCAAAACTGTTGTGGAAATAAACTCTGTCTATTAAAGTGGGTTTTTATTATCATATTTTGACCCCATGGTTCTTCTCGTGTTATTTGATGTATTGATGTCATTTTTATATAATTATTTTCATGAACTTTATTTTATTTCATAGATTTACTTCATACACACCCACAATCATAGATTAATTTCATAAATTTTGATAAAAAAATGTGAAGAAAACCAATACTTGATGATTGTGAAATCATAAAAATGGTAAAATCACAACCACTACAAAAATCACAACCATTAAATAATCTTTTTTATCTTTGTATTTTGTATCGGAAGTCAAAACATGAAAGATTATATTTATTCATTAAAAGTTCTTGAAATATCAAATACAATATTCCATTCGTGTCATTGTTTCATTACACGCTTTTTATAGCACCATTTTGTAAGATTTTAGGTCTGGGGTGAGGTGACGAGCCGGGGCCGGGCCGGCGGGCGGCCTGAGGCTGAGTGGGGTCATATAGACCCCATGGTTCCAACAACTTATATAAATTGAAGGTTCCTGACGAGGGTTAATATACCAACGTTTTGAAATTTTTACTTCGTAATACATACCCCAAACAGGGTATACGAAAAGAAAGCCCGAAAAAGCATAATTTATTCAAATAAATAAATAAAAAACTATACAGGATGCCCATAAGTCCAACATCATCGAAATAAATTGTAATCAGTAAATCTATCCTGTGATGCTGGATTTTAGGGACACGCTGTTGAGTCTCTTAAAATTAACTACAGTTTACAAATAAGTTACTTGAAGAATGACGCAGAAAACGGCTCTTTACAGTGCGCTTTACTGTAAACCTATTCCTGAAAAGTGGCTTGAAGGCCAAGCAAATTTAAAAAAAATAAAAAATTATAATACAGTACATTCTTGACAATGAAATTTTCTTATTTGTTTGTTGACAAAGAGCAGCATGTTTATGAAACCTCATTAGTGGTGCTCAGAAACAGTAAAGAATAGACGTAGATTTCAAGGTAAAACACACACACACACACATACACGTTTGTCTTACTGTAATAGAAAGGTACTTGTCACACACCATTCTATTGGGTACCTAATTTAAACTAACTTTTTCTTACTTCACATAATTTAGTCAAGCTAACCAACCCTACCTTAATCTAACCTAACTTTCCCTTACTTCATGTAATTTAGCCAAGCTAACTAAACTCACCTACTCTAACCAACCCTAACCTAACAAAATCAAAGTTACCCCACTAGTGAGTTTAAACTACGAGGGTGTCGGTATAATTACCCCACCAGTTAGTCACTACCCTATAAGTCTGGTGTTTGTTTTCATCTAGTAGCCCATAAATATGATAAAACCAACATTTCCCCCAACCCCTAAATAAAAACAACTAAATAAATGACATCAAAAGAACTACAGCCAAGGTCTTTGTCCGACAGCAATTCGCAGAATTTTATGACGTCAAACATCAACACTTACTGACAGCTTCGATGACGTCAGCGAGGATCACACCGTCCGTGACGTCACCTTGGAGATCTGTGATGTGCCGTTTGCTTCGGCTTTTCTCCAAATAGTGATTCGCCCAGTCGGTGTAAATCTAAAACGGAAATATCAATATTATTATTATCAAAAATAAATATTTCTTTTTTCATTTTATTTCTTGAATATTTAAAAAAAAAAATTTTTACGTTAATATTTATTTATTATTTCGTAAATTAACTTACGTTTAGTTCCTTTTACAGTTGATTTTGTTAATAAATATTTGGTTACGGTTTAGTTTTTAGTCCTTTTTACAGTTTATTTTCTTAATAAAATATATGATTACAGTTTATTTACTTATTTTTTTAAATATATTTTTCTCTTTCCGAAATTCGCCGTAAAATGTTATGAAACCATTTTTTATCCTGAAAGTACGCAAAATAATGACAGTTTATTTCTTTATTTCTATGTACAGTCGGTTCAAAAAGTTCACGTTTCTCGCCGTTATTTATTAGTAAGAAACGCCCATTTTTTTTTTTACTACAAGACTTTTTCAATCGATTGTACTTGTTGTTCAACGTGTCCCAGTTCGATTATGGAAATTTCTCTCTTAAATTGAGGGATTATCATTCTATTTGCCGGCGTCCGTAGCTCATTGGGTAACAGTTTCTCTATAAGCGAAGTGAAGGCACTGAGGTTCGGAGTTCGAATCCCGAAGGTGCTAGTAATAATAATCGAGGAGTTGGGGCAATGGGCCCTATCTATCAGTTGGCCAGAGCGCTGTACCATTTCATGACTTCTCACTACTACTACTAACTACTAAAAATATTATTATTAAGTCAAATCCAGATTTGATACACGGAGACAAATCTACAGGGTGTCCCGTAAGTCTGGACCCATAGGGAAAAATAATAAAATTACAAAATAGTCCAAAAATTTATTACATAATCTGTTAAAGTGTCCGCCGTTGTGTCGCACACATAGTTGAAGACGCAATCTCCACTGCGACAGCACTTTCTGAATCACAGTCGCAGAAACTTCTTGACACGCCTCCACAATGCGTGCTTTAAGGTGGAAAATGTTCTGAAGTTTGACCTCGTACACTTTGCTTTCAAGTGGCCCCCAAATAAAAATCATAATAAAAAATAATAAAAAAATAATAATAATAAAATAATAATAATAACATAATAAAAAAATATATTATAATCCCTATGGGTCCAGACTTACGGGACACCCTGTATTGTTAAATTAACTAAGTATTTGCACACTACACGAAATAATTAATCCAAAAATCAGTATGATTATTAAAACTGCAATATAGTCGCCACAACCATACTTATTGTTTTTGATAGAAACTTAAGTACTTATTACAACCACAGAGAGGTTAAAATGACCACGGTACAGTTGAATTAACATTTTTCTCGGTGTACCTTCAGCGATAACGAAAGAATAGAGTAGTTAAAAGATCACATAATGTGGTATACTGTAGTTTGAATTAATTCAAGGGTATCTGGGTATCTTCTCTTCGATACAACCGTTGCTCCCAATGATTTCATGTATTTTCATTTCCTTTAATGGGAGTTTCCATAACTTTTTACCCAACGACCCCTTCAAACTAAAGTTATCCTTCACGCACCCCACCTCTTATTTTAATTGCAAATGGCATTCATGGAGTGTAATTTATTGGCACTATAATTAGTGTGGGGTAGGTAGCATTAAAATTTAATCTTTCATTTAATAATGTAGAAAAGTACATACCACAGTTATAGTGAATAAAATTAATCAAAATATCCAATTTCTATTTCTTAAATTTCTTTTGCTAACTTCCTCGCACCTCGCTACAGTAGGTCTTAAGTCCCTTTCCCTCCCCCCAAGAGGGGGGTAACACTAACAATGTAATTAAAATTAATTATATTTATATATATATATATATATATAGAACTCATTTATCTGATCCTGTATCAAAGCCTATATATAATATGCGCCTTGGTTTGTGTCTGGCACCTCTTAGCACTCGCTCCCCCAATTAACATATATTCCCCCAATTTTCCATATTATATATATATATATATATATATATATATATATATATATATCGTTACAAAGTCTTCAAAATTTACTTTTTTTTTCACCTTTTTAGTTAACAAAATTCCAAAAGGAAAATTTATGCTGGCCCATCAATATAAAGGTACTTATTAGCGAAGTAATGCCTATACATCATTTTCAAATTCCATTTTTTAATGATGTCAATTACGATGAATATATTACATAAAATAATTTTATATACATACACTATACAGGGTGTCCCATCAGTGCGGTCTCACAGGAGAAATTATTTTAAATTCATTAGAACTAAAACTGATTAGAACTAAAATTGATGTCTTGTTTTGGGACCTTTTTTTTGTTGCAAGTAGAATAACACGCAATGGCTAATATGAAAGCGAGTTACACTCCTGAGGAAAAAGTATCAATTTGAACATGTATTTTAGTCTTAATGTACTACCGTACTTCTGTAAATTTAATTTAAAATAAATTTTCCTATGAGACCGGACTTATGGGACACCCTGTGTGTATATATATACTGAAGACCAATTAATTTAGCTCTAAAAATTAATGTTCGCCCAAGTTCCCCATAAAAGATTAAATAACACAAGACACTCGTATAAAAACTGTGACCTGGGCCACCCAACGTAAAGTTACGAGGTCACGTCACTCTGATACGAGGCTGGGCTTCAGTGACCCAATCCAAAGGTCACGAACGAAGCTGACCTCCGAATGTTTATACTGAAGTGATTTATCCCTCTTCAAAAGTGAATGTTGAGGATCCGTACGTGCTTCTGAGGGAAATGGCGCCCTCTGTTTTATTTACTATTGTGTCTTCGTCGAGATTATTTATAAAAGGATTTGGCACCGAAACCTTTATATAGAGTGGCACTGCAAGGAACGAGGGAAGCCAATGAACGAGGAGTCGTCGTCACGAGTATTAAACTACAGTGTTACCGCAAAAGGAAGAGGGATTTTCTAAAGTAAATACAGTTCCAAACGCCTAAAGTGTTACTTCATTGCTTCACCTTTACCTCAAAAGCTGAAAAGCTTCGTAATTATTTTTGTAATTTTTCAAAAAATATTTTCGAACACTTATGTTCTACACACACACACACACACACACACACACACACACACTACCATTAGAATGGTCTCTTTTATCTTTGTATTTTGTATCAGAAGTCAAAACACACCCACACACACACACTTTTCCACTTTCTTTCCTCATCATATAACTTTTAACAACAACAAACCTAATCAGATTAAACCTAACTTCTCTTTGAAGAATGTTCCTGTGAAAAGGAAAAAAATAATACATTTTCTTTTAGTATACAGTATACCGAAAAAATACCATGAATTTACACACTACAACAAAACATTACCAAAACTAACTGAGATTATATATATAATTTACTTTCGTGAAATAATTTTCATATATATATATATATATATATATATATATATATATATATATACACACCTAATTGTAAAAAATGGAACAGCAATTAAAGAGCTGAACGTGAAATCCGAGCCACAACCGGCCAAGGAAGTTTAAAATCACAAAGACTGAACTGGAACTCGATCCCACACCCTTCAGCTCAATAGTCCAGCATCTCAACCACTAGATTACACTATATATAGGAAGGTTTGAAATTGCGAAGGCTTTGAGTTCTTGGTCTAGTTTGTGTAGAGCAAGCCAAGTGTGATATGAATATTCTTGTAAATAAAACAGCTATATTTGTATTGCATTGGGGAGTACACACAAACTCGCGGGACACCTTGCTCATGAAGAATCATGCACACGGACCTATAAAGACAGAAGAATCTGCAAAGTAACGACAGAGGTACGAAAATGGAAAAATCAAACTGTTCATTGTATTATGATAACACAGATCCCTGTTACTTCCTGGAATGAGCCACGTTAAGCGCTAAGACGGTGAACCTCTATACGCTTCGCAATGATGTTACGAGCTACTTACATCCTGAAATGGGTGCATGGACAGAATGGTACTTTGGAGTAAAGGAGCGAAGCTTTTCCTACCATTTACACTTAAGTTGTTGACATTTGTCTCAAACACACACACACACACACACACACACACAAAATATATATATATATATATATATATATATATATATATGGGCAAAAATGAAGCACAAGTTTGATCTTTGTCAAAATGAACAAGTCGGGCGGAAGCAAAACCAAAGTTAACCAAGAAGGTTCAATATATATATATATATATATATATATATATATATATATATATATATATATATATATATATATATTTATATTAGTTCACCAATGCAAACTAATCTGAATGGAGAGAGAGAGAGAGAGTTCCCCTCAACAGACTTCAGGAACTATTATTTTTTTTCCCACGCGGGGGCTTTGTGGAAGGGTCTGCCTCGAAACGGTTTTACAAGGGGCTGAAAAACGCCTGGAAACAATCAAGGAAACGTCTGGAAACGTCTGAAATGTCTGCAAGAAAGACGCTGTTATAACCGCAGGTAATAACAGTCTCTCCCAAACGTTGATCCAGTTTTTCAATTATATTGACAAGTTTATTATAATCTTAAGATTATATTTATTATTAATTATATATAATTATAATTTTCCTTATGTAAAGGAAAGACAATTATTATTATTATTAAGTTTATAAAAGAATATATTTTGTATTTTCTTTCATTCGTAGGAAGAAGTTGGTTGGTTATGAGTTTTCGTTTATTTTTAATATTATATAGTTATTCAGATACGTTTTAGATACTTTTAGCTGGTTATAATAAATGTATACCGATAGATAGACGAATAGACAGGTAGAAATCACAGATATATGAAGCTGAAAAAAAAATATATATATATATATATATATTATATATATATGTTATAAAATGTATATGCGTATACAGATATGGGCTCTATAAAAATCTCCCACTTTGCATTCCTCAAAAAGGGTCTACAAATAGGTTATCTTTACCCAACCTGCCTGGGCATCACCAAAGATGGGTTATATAAGTGGATCTGGGGATGGATTCGAGAGTTTACTGACAAGCAGTCAGGTTGAAAGGTCGGTCTAGGGAGGACGAAAAGGCGGTTGTATATAACAAAGAGATAAGAGTGTCATTAACTAAATTTCAAAGAAAAATTACTCTGCTTTACAAGTCATAAATAAATGTAGAATCATTCCTTTCTGTGAATTCTCTCATTTTCTAACAGTTAGTCTGCTACTGACTTTCTTTGAATTCCTCATCGGTACCAGTGCCAGTTTGCAACAAGTGACCCCCCCCCCCCTCATTAATCCATCCCATTTCCCCATTGAAGTACTCATCCATTCGACCAATTTGAAATATTATATATATTGTTATATTCTCTCTCTCTCTCTCTCAGAGAAAAATGAAGATAAAAAGCCACGAATATAATTCCTTTAAATAAGGAATAGTTACCCCTTAAATAAATATAAAATGCATTAACGTATTAATTCTTGGCATAAGAATATTTAATTAAAAAAAAAATCCCCTCTTCAAAAAGACAAAACATAAGTGCACGGAAAATTCCAGTCTTTCTACGCTATACGCTTCAAACTATATATATATATATATATATATATACAGGGTGGGCCGTAAGTTTCCATACATAGGAAAAATAAACATTTTTTTATAGACAACCATTTTTATTTATATAATATGCTCTACATGGTTGCCATTGTTTTGAAAACACATTTCAATACGTGTTCCCCACTGTTGATGAACACGCATTAGCACAGTTGACGTTATGCTTGTAATGGCGTTGGTGATACGTTCCTTTAGATGATTTATGTCTCGTATCTTTTCCTGATACACCATGGCCTTCAAGTGCACCCAAAGATAGAAATCAAGGGGGGTGAGATCTGGGGATCTGGGAGGCCACTCCACAGGACCACGCCGACCAATCCAAGCATCCGGAAACTGCTGATCCAAATACCGACGCACGTGAAGACCATAATGAGGTGGAGCTCCAGCTTGCTGGAAATAAACTGGGAAGTTACCTTCCTCGTTTAGCAGGGATGGGAAAATCTCTTCTTGCAACATGTTAAGATACCTTTCGGCATTAAGATTTCCACTGACAAAAATTGGTCCAATAATTCTGTCACCCCATATCCCGGCCCACACCATCACTTTACCGGCACCTTGCATCTTCGTCGGACTCAGCCAGTTAGGGTTAGCATTACTCCAATAACGTATGTTTTGCCGATTAACCTCTCCATTGACGTAAAAATTTGCTTCATCAGTAAACAAGATCTTACAAACGCATATTCTTAGGGTATCTGAAACATAAAACAAACGTTTAAATTTTCCTATGTATGGAAACTTACGGCCCACCCTGTATATATATTATTATATATATATATATATATATATATATATATAATATATATATATATATATATATATATTCCTAAATCGCCAAATTCCTCGTAGAGTTTCGTTGGTGGTCAATGAAGTTACATTAGCTCCTACATGTGATTTCTTTTATTTTCTCAAACTTTTAATCACTTACGCTTGGGTTAAGGTAAGGTAAGAGTTATATTAAAATGTCTAGAGATTTCGCTTTTTTACGTATATAAGGATTATTTTTTCGAATTTCGCTCGCATTACGATTTTATTTAAAAAAAATCGACATCAAATTATTACTATTTCATGCTATCTCACGATTTTACACACCCACTTTCTTTCTTTGATTTTATTTTAGGTTAGGTTAGGTTAGGTAGGTTTTGTTAGGTTAACCTAATCTAACCTAACGTAAACCGTAAACGCCAAAAAACATCTACAACAGAGTAGTAGCTATTTCCTTGAAGGAGGAAAGTGATACAAAAGTAGTACCAAATTGAAGCGAACGTAACGTGTGTATATATATATATATATATATTTGTGTTGGCAATAGTTAAAAATGTAAAAAATTTATATTTGGTTTTTAATTGCAAATATATCTCATTTTAGCACTGAATATGACATTAAAATATGTCGAGACCTTTGACTATTAAATGTTTGCAATTTGCATACGGACTATATATATATATATATATATATATATATATATATATATATATATATATATATATAATTAATTTATTATTAATAAGAACTGAGGATGGCTTAGGAATCGACCTTTTAATTAAGATGGAAAAGGAGAATGAATTCTTAATCAAATGTCATATTGCATTCTATAATCTTAACTTTAGCATTTGATTTGGTTAACGCGTCAAAAAATGACCAAACTTTACGCCTTAACGGGGATGATATGACGCGTTAGAGAGCGAATAATTCGTTCAAATTTGGAAAGGACGTAAAAAAAGGATTCTAATTGAATTTTAGATTAAATGAAATTTAATTAGAAATGAAATTTTAACGTGTTTAGTTTTGACTTTTGCTCTGGAGTTGTGACTTCGGGTTTTCCTTCGTTCTGTTGGATTTGATTGTTATTTGTTTTGGGTTGCGAAATAGGTGGTTGTAATGAGTTGTGAGGGAGAGTTGTAGATAAAAAGGGGTTATTGAAATTGCTTTTCATTAAAATAATTGTTTTTATATTGCGTTGTAAACAGAAATTATTATTTTATGGATATATATATATATATATATATATATATATACACCAAAGAAAAATAGAAATACATAGAAATTGGTCAAATGACCTTTGTAATTATCTTACCAAAATATTATCGATCAATGCTAGTTTGTGGAACTTTTGAGAAGTTATAAGTATACGCCTCGGTGGTGTAGTGGTTAGCATCGTTGACTACGAATCCACCGCTTCGATCTCCGGTGACGAAAATCGGCGCGCAACAAACCCAGCTGTTCATACTTCCATACAATAAAAAAAACTGGTTGGTAGATAAATGGGTACCCTGGGTAGCCTAGTGGTTACGACACTTGGCTACTGATTGGGAGGTCGTGAGATCGAGTCTGGGCGAGGACTTTGTAATTTCTGACCACCCGTGGTGGGTCGTGGTTCGGATTCCACGTTAAACTGTAGTTTTAAGGTGGAGCAACAAGCCTGACCTTCGTCAGCATGAACAATTTGGGTGGAGGCAAAAACCAAGGTGATACCTTAATTCATTTTAAGATCTTCCAACAATTCCCCTAATAAGGGGTGTAACAAACTTCTTTACCGGTTTGGGGGATTAAGAAAAAAAAATTTGATCAATTTAAAATACCTGACAACCCTCCATAACAACTGTCGTGTATTGGTATTTTTTTAATAAAGATAATAATGTCTAATAAGAAATTAATGTTTTGTTTATAAGAATTTAATAATGTTTTGTTTAATAAATAAGATAATAATGTTTAATAAGATATTTAATTATGGTTTGTACGAAAATAAGAAATTAATAATGGTTTGTTTGGAATTAAGAATATAAAATGCTAGTTGGCAACACCTGAGATGGGCCGGGAGAAGGGAGGATGCCCTAACGGCAGTCCTCGGACGGGGTGTGCCCTAGTTAGGTGGTTTTTCGTATTACTATGCTATTGTAAATTTAAAATATTTAATTCTCTCTCTCTCTCCGGGATAACATGTTAACGATGGGTCCGCACTCGTGATCCTCCGTTTGTTAAAAATGTTTCGGCGTAAATAAAATTTGGTAAATAGTAAATAACAGTGTAATTATCCTCAGTTCCTTTCGCTGTTCAAAATCATAATGCCGGCCATGGCTACCCGTCTGCCGCGTTTATAAAGTACAACGGAGCGAGTGTAAAGAGAAGAGCAATGATAAAGGGAAAGTAATAAAGTTAATAACAATAAAACAATGAAGTGTACGCAACCGATAACAACCTTGCGCTTCCAATACCAATTTAACACGATTTTGAAAGGAACGAAGGAGCTCACAAAACAACTCTCTGTCAATCTCGACATTTCGAAAAGCCTCTTTGAACACTGAGTTTCTGACCAACGTTTCTCTTGAACTTCGGTCTTGGCCTCTTCGAATAGTGCAAAGAGCTACTTCAGCTCGTTGCTTGACAATTGCACCCAGATTCTCGCATGAATTTAAATTGGATGAGTTTCCAGACCATCGTCCGAGTTTAACTTATCCAAAATTTGTTTCACTGATGTTATCTGTCAAAAATACAGAAAAATCTCCCCAAAAACCGGTAGAGAATTTTGTTACATCTCATATTAGCAAATAAAGCCTTCCTTCTTTTCCTAAAGTTCGCAATTGGCACATTTTCAACAATGTATACGAGAAATTGCAATCTTTTTTAAGTACCCGCTTCAAGTCATTTTAGTCAAGATAATTTTAGAGCTACAGTACTTCTTATTGTTTACAAGTACAAAGAATGTAAAATTAGTGATGGAGGGGGGGGGGGGGGGGGAGATTCATACTTCGGATTTTTCAAGACTACAGACGCGGTACCAAATTTTGTTTACAATGAAATTTTAAATGTATTTCAGTTGTTTACAGGGTGATTCAGAAATGGTATTCCCCCCCCCCCCCCCCAAAAAAAAATTATGGCATATTATTTTAGGGAACACTTTGGATCACCCTGTATTTTAATTGTACGATTTGATTGCTATATAGAAATTAACATAAACATAAGATAGAAAGAAAAATTTAATGGCTCCACATATTAATATTTTTTGTCAATACAATACAACAAATTAATTAATCTCTCTCTCTCTCTCTCTCTCTCTCCAAATTCACTGATGACACCAAGCTTGGGGCCAATGTTGGGACAATGTTGGGACAATGTTGGGACGCCCGAAGCGATCGAGCAACTGCGTGTGGACCTAGGTAGAATAGGAGTGGTCCGAAAAATGGCAAATGCCGTTTAACTTGGGTAAATGTAAAGTGATGCACATTGGCTACGCCAATCCCAAGTCGGACTACTCGATGTTGGGGAGTAATATTGAGGCGACTGATTTGGGAAAGGACTTGGGTGTGCTAATTAGCAGCGACCTGAAGTTTACGAAACAGTGTGTAGAGGTGGAAAAGAAAGCCCAGAAGCTGTTGGGTTATATCAGGAGGCAATTTCAGTTTCGGAACAAGGAGATTGTGCTCTCTCTGTACAATTCCCTGGTTCGGCCGCACCTGGAGTATGCTGTGCAGTTCTGGTCGCCCACCCTCAGGAAAGATATTGAGAGGCTAGGGTGAGTGCAGGCGAGGGCCACAAAGTTAATCCCTTCCGTTAGGCATATGGGCTACAATCGATGGTTACGCGCCCTGAACTTGTTTTCGCTGGAAACTCGGAGGCTGCGCGGTCAACTGATCGAGGTTTTCAAGTTCTTACACGGGTTCAACGATGTCGATTTTAGTAGCATGTTTAGTTTAAACGATAACCCAACTCGCAACAATGGTCGGAAGTTGGATTTGAAACGGTTTAGGACTAGTGTGTGTGGGAATTACTTTACGTATAAGATCTGTGACACGTGGAACAGGTTACCTTCAGAAGTTGTGAACAGTTTCTCTGTGGATCATTTCAAGAAAAGGTTAGACCAAATCTTGCACACTATTTGAGTGTAGAAAATTTTCCGTGGCACCCGTTGCCATTAGTACCTCCTTGGTATGGGCCGCAAGGCCTTTTGAGGTACTTCTTTTCCTTGTAACTCTCTCTCTCTCTGAGATTTCTTCTAAATATTTGATTACGTTTGATCTAGTACAGTCGCTCTTCAATCATCACACCTTTGTTTTCGGGACAACAGGTACCTACGAAGGTGTGAAAATCTAATTAAGGAAGCAACCTGGCCACTTCGCAACGTATAAAGAATGTAACAGACTTCAATGCAATTAAATATACGTATAATGTTCACAGTTTCATTAAATGCTTAATTTTCTTTAGCTGCTTCAGTAAGCATACACTGTCTCAAATTTTATATATATATATATATATATATATATATATATATATATATATATATATATATATATATATATATATATATATATATATCCAAGTTACTTTCGCTCCGATTCAATGCTATCTTTTGTATCACTTTCCTCCTACAAGCCAAATAGCTGCTGCTGCTACTACTTTGTTGTAGGAGACGTTCTTTGGTGTTCAATTTAGGTTAGGTTAGGTTAATCTCACCTAACCAAACCTACGATAAAATAAGAAAAAAACTGTGTGTGTAAAATGCTGAGGTAGCACGAAGTAGTAGTAATTTGATTTGTTTTTTTTTAATTATAATCCGAACGCAAGTGAAATTCGAAAAAATAATCGTTATATAACATAAAAGAGCGCATTCTCAACTTTTTAATGGAACCCTTACCTACCTTAATGCAAGCGTTAAGTGATTACAGATTTGGAAAAAAAATGTCATATGGAGCTAATGTAACTTCAACGACCACGACGAAAATGTAGGAGGAATTTTCACTTATATATATATATATATATATATATATATATACCTAAATGACAAATTTCGATATCGAAAAGGGGTTGAAATTGAGTACTGATGTGAATTTATTATTCAGTAAATATATAAACATTATATCTTCACCTTTTAGGAAAATATGTTTTGGGAATGTTGATTATACTTTTTTATCAACATATAATGTTGCATCAACAGTATATACAGCATTATTAATTTGGGAACTGCCACAAATGTCAACCACATTTCAATGATATCAAATTATCAACCATGCATCAACAGTCGATCGATCAACCGCGCTACCTAGGTATATTAGTAAAAAAAATTGGTTGATAGAGAAATAGGTACCCTGTTCATTAGACGAAGGTCAAGCTTGTTGCTCCACCTTAGACCTACAGCTTAACGTGGAACAGGAACCACGACTCACCTAGGGGGGTCAGAAATTATAAAGTCCTTGCCCGGACTCGATCTCACGACCTCCCGATCAGCAGTCCAGCGTCTTAACCAGTAGGCTACACAGGATACCTATTATTCTATCAACTTTTTTTGTATGGAAGGATAAACATCTGGGTGAGCTGCGCGCCCCCTGCTGTTACTGAAATCGAACCCGGGACCGGTGGATTCGTAGTCAGCGATGCTAATCACTACATCACCGAGAGGTGTGTGTATATATATATATATATATATATGTGTGTGTGTGTGTGTGTGTGTGTGCGCAATGATAAGAGTAAATTAAACATTTCTAAGTACACTGTTCTATGTATGATCTACGCTGCACAATAAACAAATGAACATGTATAAGCTTATGATACACGTTTCAATATACAGAAGAGTATACACACATCTATAAGCACCATGTATAGAACCTGAAATAATTAACAGATTGAACAGATAAACTCACCAACAAGGCTCTGAACACACGCAAACGTACCTCTATATACCCTCAAGTCGGGTAGCAGCGAGAAATGTTAAATTAAAATATGTACAATGTTTCAAAGAATGGCTTATATTTTCGCAGAACGATGATAATGCGTTGGTGCATGTTACATGTCGTCGAAAAGTACAACGAGAGTCGATGCATTTTTATACCGATGTTTTGCAATCACCTTAATTACAACCATGTGTTGTGGAGACCAGAGTAAGGAAGGGTCGAGAAATTTTCATTTTTCTTCATTTTCACATTCTTCTTCATCATCATCTACACTTTCATTATCTTCATCATCATTATCGTCTGCAACATCATCATCATCATCATCTTCCACATCATCATAGTTATAACTCATTGTTATACTCTTCCTACTTTTTTTTTTCTTATCTTCTCTTTACTTGCATGTCTGTAGTTTGGATGGTATGACAGTGTTTGAGTTAAAGACTGTGTTTGCATGGTTTGTAAGCGTTCTTATTTTACTTCTTTTCATCTTTCACCCCTTTCCTGTTCTCTTCGACTATTTTTCCGACTTGTTGGCAGTGGCCGGCGGATGATGATGGCGAGTCTTTCTCTCTTTTTCTGAATGAATGTTAACCCACGAATGATAGATTTTGCTACTTACTTAACCCCTTATTCTCTTCTTTTAACTCCCTTTTCTCTTCTTTTAACCCCCTACTCTCTTTCTCTCGGGCTAACCTTAGAGTGGATCTTAGGGTCTTTGTTAGCCTTAGCTTCTATAGATCTGTAGCTTATCATCTTCTACATCATTATCATCTTCAAGGAACGTGGAAACTGAATCTTGTGGTATCATTAAGGTAATATCATCAGTTTAAAGGCATTAAACAGAGGCGTACCAATATATGTGGTTTATATTAAATATTTATCATATTAAAATTCATAACTTCCTACTTATAAAGGAGGTTAAATCTGAATGATATATGGAAAGACATATTTGGTCCTATTATGTATAGCTAGATGAACAAGTGATGGCGCAATATGTGGCATCATCCCTTGAATACAAATGAAAGGAGTATTCAGTTATACGCAAATGTCCTTTACACGCGTAATTATATGCTGATAATAATATTATTATACAAAATTATTACTAACTATTATCCACGCAAATATTAGTATTATCTTTCATGTTGGATGGACCAACTATAAACTGGAATAATCATGACCAACTACATTCTGAATGGACCAACTAAGACCAATTCTAACCAACTACATTTTGAATGGACCAACTATAAGACCAATCCTAACCAACTACACGAAATATGCAATATATGCAATACAGGGGCGGCTCCAAATGTTTCAAAATGGGTGGGCAATGTGGTATACGATCATATATATATATATATATATATATATATATATATATATATATATATAATGCAAAAATGCCCCACCAGGATTCGAACCCAGCAACCTCTTCAATAGAAAGCGAAGCCGATGTCCAAGGTAATAGTACAACCTGGCGCATATTTCAAAGCCCGAGGAAACGCGTAACACTTTCGTGTCCAAAGGTGTTTTCTTTACAAATCCCATTGCACTCGAGATAATAGCAGTACTTTAGTCAAATCTCTTGCCTAACACTGAGAGCCCACGAATGAACATGCGCAGGTTTGCATAATACAAAATCGTGCGGGTTCATGCATGATATTCCATATATATATATATATATATATATATCCGACTATGAATCCATCTACCTGGGTTCGATCCCCGGCGCGGGAAGACGACGCGCACCTCACCCTCTGTTCATCCTCCCCATGGTTGGTAAATAAATGGGTACTATAAAAATTCCCCAAATGAGGCGGGATGTTGCGGAGAGGTCGAATACAGGTTGATTCGAGTATATGGAATTCTTATCAAATTGACCTGACCAACTATATTTACAATTTTCAAGAAGCCCAAGATCTGTAACCTTTCTGGAATAAGTTCAACTTCTGGGCACGAAGATCCATTTTTTTTGGCATTGCCCTTTGAGGCCTTTTCCCCAAATTTTCTCCAATGGACAGACCTTTTTTTCCACTTTGAGAAGAAACCCACAAAGTTTAAATTGCTTCGTATATTTTTGTAATAATGTGAGCGGAAGTTAGTGTGAAGGAGGGAAAGTCTGACGTTATCTAATTAAAGATAAGGTTTTTTTCCATAGCAACGAGCCGCCATATAAATGCATATTCATACGCTGTAAACAGAAACGTTCTTGAAGCCTTCAGGTGGCAGAACCTAAATGGTCTTTTTCTGACTTTAACATTCCAAGTAATAAAGGGTTCCTAACATTGACCGTATGGGTTCCCTTTTGGTATAGCTTTTAGGTGTATATGGTCAAAAGGAGAGGAAGTTCCCGGCTAGCGTCTATGCGATCCCCGCTTTGGAACCTAATTTAGAGAGGTACCTTTCTTTAACCTACTTTGACGCATAATAGAGAACCAGACGGTTTGAAATTTTCATCTAATACGGAACTTTACAGTACTATTTACAGTGCAGGAAACTTTACTGTTTGCAGTATTGTATAAATACCGCTGTGGAGTTGACATGAAAAAATAGGGAAAAGCAGTTTCGGGCAAAGCTCCAACAGGAAATCACATTATTATGAAGTCACCTGCATGTATTAGACTATATATAATTATATTTCCTCTAACGCCCCTTAGATCAGTGGTTACAGTGTCAGGCTCTAGGCCATGAAGTTTTGAGTTCGCTACTAGCTGCTGGCATCGGGTAGGGTTGGGCAGGCCACTCACCCTCTTTCTGCTCGGGCTCAGGTGACCTTTAGGGCACACTCAACCTTAAATTGTGGGGAAATGAGGTTCTTGGATGTTACCTTCATTTATTACTTTTTGAGTTATATTTTAACTTTAATAACAAACTATTCATTAAAGATGCGGGTAGACAGTGCTATTCATACCCACCTTTGATGCCCACTTGGAAAATGTTTATTCCTTACCAATGAATTCGGTCTTCGGAAGGTGAAACTGGTCATACAAAAATCTAATAAATTTTTATATTAAAATAGAAAATATATAATTTCCATAAATGTACAATGAACTTAAAAAGTCCTGTCGTGAAACGCCACATTTTTTACTGATATTTACTAGTATGAAATATGGAGCTGCATAATAGGACTTTTTGGACCAACGGTAACCTCAAAGGCTTTATTTCGAGTTAGAATTCTTTACAATGGAAAATATATGTAAAAAAATACAAAAAGCTTCCTCGATACGCATATCATTTCGGAAACTTCTCGCGTAGATCAGCGAGGTAAAGCGACATTGAGTCTGAGCAGTAGTTGGATAGGTGACCGTTCTCCGCGTTAAAATGATGTAGCGACCCGTGCTTCGGATCCCACGTAAAGCTCTAACTCCCCTTGTCATATGTCCTTTGGTATTACGAAGAAAGTTGAACAACCCCATACATCATCATCATGATCACCGGAAACTCTCTCTCTCTCTCTCTCTCTCTCTCTCTCTCTCTCTCTCTCTCTCTCTCTCTCTCTCTCTCTCTCCAATGACGTAAGATGGCGTCTTAAATATGTAAATACATAAAATCTCAAACATATTAACATATTTCCTATAATAATTCTAAAGAATAATAAACAATACATTCTTTCTATCATAATTCGGATAATTGAGCTTTTAACCTTTAACCCAAAAAAATAAATTTGAAAAATTCTCGTAACCCCCCCCCCCCCCTCAAATTGCCATCTTTCAAGAAAAAAAAATAGCTGAAATATTATACCTGTAATTACGTACCTGACGTAATTAGCGATTTTATATACAGTAATTACCTTCAAAAGACTGAAATAGCCTATAGAAACAATTACTTGGTTGTTTTGATGATAAATGTAATGGTTACCAAGTTCAGATGGAAAAGGGCCTTTACAGAAATTTCTCAAGAATTTTTCAGTTTAACAGAATCTACGTAACCTAACCCAGCTATTATATATATATATATATATATACACAGAGGGTTGACAAAAATAAAGAGACGTCACGATGACTGTCCTGAAGAATAAATGGCAAAACTTATCAAAGTTCACACACATAACGTGTGTCAGTTTTACATAAATAGAGAGGAAAGGAACCCGATTCTAAATATATTCATTCAATAAATCTCTTATTATTTACTCACTTTTATTATTAAATCAACCCTCTGTGTGTGTGTGTGTGTGTGTGTGTGTGTGTGTGTGTGTGTGTGTGTGTGTACGGCAAATGCTGGTAACCTAGAAACATTTTTATTGTTGAAAAAATATACGCTTGTCCTGATTAGGTTAGGTTACCCTACGTTAGGTTAGTTTAGGTTAGCTAGATTAGCGAGTACCTCAATATTTAATGATTTAACATAAACCATCGTTCGAGCTCTCAATTGCGCCCAAAACATTTATCACGCCCTTCTCGGTTCGATAATATGAAGGTTAAGTTAAGTCAAATCACGTTTGATTAATTAGTTCTTTAGATATATGAATTTAAAAAAGTCAGTACCTCCCTTTGCGGAGATGCGCTTGTGTGTGTGTGTGTGTGTGTGTGTGTGTGTGTGTGTGACCTCTTCCATTTTTGCGCTGAAAATGATGTCTTCCAAACAACTTGAAAATTTCATTCAAAAAAGACGTCTGACAGACAGACAGTCAGACTGTCAGTCTGTCTATCTACCTGTGTCTGTCTATTATCCTGTCCTTTGGCATGGGTTTAAAAAAAGAGTCTTTGAAGACTCTTTGACAGCAGTCTTTTGACCTGAACGACAGACACAAACTCTTCAGTAACAAAAGATCCTTTTTAGGGTCACTGTACAAACATAAATAAGTCTATATTGCATAATTTATATATTCAAGCTGTGTATCTATATATTATATTATATTATAATATATATATATATATATATATATATATATATATATATATATATATATGGGAATGTTCAAGTAAATATGATATGTTGGAATATGTTTGGTTAAGAGTCAGCCTTTCTCAAACTAGGGTCCACGCGTACCCCTTGGGGGTACGCGAGAGGTCAACACGGGGTACGTGACACAACAGAAAAATTCCAAAATCAAACTTCCATTTCCTTATTTGCACAAAAATACAAAACTATGACGCCACAATACAATTTAAAAATGTTATATATTAACAATAAATATATATATGTTAATATTAACATATATATTATAACAAATATGTTATATATTAATATATATATTATAACAAATATTATATATGCTATATATATATTAACACATATAACATAAATATATATTAAAATATATATTATAACAAATATTATATATGCTATATGTATATATTAATTGTTATATATTAACAATAAATTAGTACTTCTATATTTATTTATAATATAATAATATTGATTATATTTAAATAGTCGATAGGTTCTATACAATAATGTGGCACAAATTTACTGACACAGGGTGAAATAGGAGAGGACTACGTGAATGGTAAGTCAGCACCTGAGGGGTACGCAGCTAAACAAATTTGAGAAACAATAAATTAGGTTTTAGGTTTGGTTAGGTTAGATTACTGTTGATTTTACTCAAATCAGTTCAAATAATTTCCTTATATGTATATATAATTTTGTTTTTAAGGTTGGATTTATGTAGGCAAAGCTAAAATGTATTGGAGGGGTAGGGGGGGGCATATAGGTCCTTTCCTTTGTTGCAAGGTAATCTATTTTTTTTAGCAAAGTAAACCCTATTATTTCCATTTCTTAACAGAGTCGAGGTTATACGTGTTAAAAACTATTTTTTTATGCGACACGGTATAAAATTTCGAGTTAATTATTTTATTTTGGAATTCAGGTATTGTCTACATTAATTTAACATCGCCGTATTGATGTTTTTGCTTAAATTTTTCTTGATTTGTAAATTGCTATGGGGGTATTTTAACCCGCATAAAACATCTTAGGAAAAAAAATAGATAGGCCTATATATACCTTTGGTTAGCTTCCGCCCGAATTGTTCATTCTGACGAAGGTCAAGCTTTTCACTCCACCTTAGACCTACAGTTTAACGTGGAATCCGAACCACGCCCCATCAGCAGCCCAGCGTCTTAACCACTAGGCCACCTAGGGTACCCATTTATCTACCAACCACTTTCTTTATTGTGTGGAAGGATGAACAGCTGGGTTTTGCTGCGCGCCGGCTGCCGTCGGGTCTCGAACCCGGGGCCGATGGATTCGTAGTCAGCGACGCTAACCACTACACCATATATATATATATATACACACACACACACACACACACACACACACAGTGGATTCCAGTTAATCGGGACATATCGGGACTAGAATACTTTGGCCCAATTAAGTGGCTGACCCAATGATACGAAGTTGCACGTAAAGAGTTAAAAAGGTATACATAAGACAAAAGAGAAACTTTCCGTTTATTGAGTAACAAAAATACTTACTGTATATGAATTGAAACAAATGGTGCAAATCAGAGAAAAATATTTACCCTAAAAACAAATTTGATTCATGTACGTATTAAACACGCGTGTAGTTCTTAACAGTTAATGACGGAGGAATTTATCGAGTGTACCCTGCCGTGTTCTCTCGATTGACTGCAACTGAACAAAATCAGCGCAGGTATCTAGTGCGGATATAGGACTGCCTTCATTGCCTTCCTGCATGAAATAGCGTCGTAATCCAGCAATAAATTTCCTGGCATTCTAGTTAGTCACTCGTTCAAGCTCAGGTGTGTCATCCTCATCGCTTTCCTGGTCTTCTGATGTCTTCTGGTGTTTTGCTGCAATTTGTTCAACAATTGCGTCCTCACAATCTTCATTTTCATTATAACATTGAAGACTATTGTCGATGCGTGCAAACTCTTCGTAGTTTCTGACGTGTTGCACTTCCAAAATGGCGTCATTTTCACTATCGACCGTATCTGGCATCTCCAAGCCTGAGTGTTTAAAACCACAGTGAGCAAAGCAGTTCTGAATGGTCTTGGTGCTTATTCCTCGTCAACTATCGGCAATAAACTGTACTGCATGTAAAAGATTAACCCTTGCACTGACTTCCTTAGCTGTTGAAGATGATGTCATTAGATTTTCTTCAATTGCTTCAAGGATGTAGTTTACCAACTTTCCGCGATGCAAGGTCTTCAAATTTTTTATGATTCCCAGGCTGCACCAAGAATGTGGTGTTGGGAGGCAGAAATTCCAGTTGGATATTTTTCAAAAAATCTAAATGAGGGTGTGCTGCACAATTGTCAAGAAGCAGCAGAATTTTTCTCGACTTCTGTTGTAATTCCACGGCCCAATTAAACGGCATGGTGTCCCAAATAAGCGAAGCAAATTCTGATTATATTCTCGATTTGTTTTTGTTCTTCAAGATTTGCCCCAAATGAACGGCTGCCCCGATTAACCGGTGGCCCTATTAACCGGAATTTACTATATATATATATAATATATATATATATATATATATATATACACACACACACGATGAGTATATATTGGTATTCCTAAATGGTCAAATTCCTCCAACATTTTCGTCGATAGTCACTGGTTACAATATATATATATATATATATGAATAAAACCACGAAGGAAAGGAAACACAAAAAGGTGCTCAAGCGCTTTCGTCTAATGACATCCTCATTAGACGCTTGAGCACCTTTTTGTGTTTCCTTTCCTTCGTGGTTTTATTCATCATAAATATTTTTCACGTGTTACTTTCGTGAAATAATTTTATATATATATATATATATATATATATATATATATACACACTATGAATGCATCGATGAATAAAATATATAAATTGAGATATGCATATGATAACTGGGCTCCCTTAACCACAAAAAACGCGATAAAGTTGTTCGCATGATCCAAATAGCAATTCAATTTGTTTAAATTAACCGCAACTTCCTTCACACACACACACACACACACACAATATGCAACAGTAATCATTGTACTTAGCATTTTACTAACAGCAAAGTACTAATTTGCTTAGTAGTATGAGATAATTAAAGTAGAGTAAAGTGAACAGTAAAAATTAATATGATCCCGAGATACGTCAAAATGAGGTGTCTTTTTTGCATTATTTAATCACTTTTACGTTTATTTTTTAAATAAAATTACTTTTGACCGACGTTACAAAAATCGAGGTCATAATTTAAAAACAAACTAAAAAAAGCACGTCGCATCATATATATATGTGTGTGTGTGTGTGTGTGTGTGTGTGTTTGTGTGTGTCTTAATACACTTAGAACGTTTTTACTGCGTCCATTAAAATGATGTCATAATAATCTTTTCTTCATATTATTAAAGTTTCTTTGATGCAAATTTGGTTTCATTATAAAGTTTAAAGAAGAGAAAAGCAACATCGTCGTACATCGATTGATATCGTTGATAAGGAGTTTAAACTGTATCTAAATGTATCTATTTAAAATGCGTTTTCAAATCGGGTTTGCTTTTTAGATCATCGTTGATTATATGCGTTGATGGTTGTTAATGGGACCAGATTTAATTAATTAACTCTCTCTCTCTCTCTCTCTCTCTCTCTCTGTCTCTCTCTCGAATAAAATCCTAAGAGCAATTAAGGAGCAGCACATGAGGAAATGTAATGGTTATTTATAATATACATGCGCGCGTATATGGCTCAGAACAATTCCAGATGAGCCGGGAGTACCTGGCTATGTGAAGTGGAGAGCACAAGAAACCAACTCTACTTCACCAGGCCGACTCAAGAGGAGGGGCAATATGCTTGACTTCCGTGAAATAAGGAATCATCATACAGGATACCTGAAATATGTTGAAAGAAAGAGAGAGAGAGAGAGAGAGAGAGAGAGAGAGAGAGAGAGAGAGAGAGACTGGTGTGTTAATTAGTAACAGAACATATTTTAACTTACGGACTTCAAACCAATTAACAATGTAGAATAGTCGCAAAAAACAGCGTCACACAAGATATCCGTGATGCGTTTTAAGCGTGATTAGATGTCAGAGAGAGAGACAACGATCACCCTTTCAATGTCACGTATCAACATTTTTAGGCTTGAGTTTCCATCCCGAGTTTTTCTTTAAATTAGCTATTTTTTATTTTTCATTTCCTTTTACTAAATTTTCGGGGGAGGGGGAACCGGGACCCCAGCGTGAGTTCCTCCTATAATTCTTAATTCCTCTTTCATAAAAATGTTGGGTGGTTGCACGCACAAGAAAAGACTGATGGATCAGTGTATTTGAGATTTTATATATATATATATATATATATGGGATGAATTTCACAATAAACACGTGAAATGAATGAATGCTGCAAACCCACAAGGAAAAAGAAAAACGATTCCAAGGCCTTTCGTGTGACGAGGGTAGCTTTGAATACACGAAAGGCCTTGGAATCGTTTTTCTTTTTCCTTGTGGGTTTGCAGCATATATATATAATTAGGGTGGTCCACAAAATGGAAGTATTTTAAATTCTTCCTCCCAGGGTTTCATTAGGTTCCTTTTCCCAAAAAACTTCTCTGAGCAAAATTTGGGTTCAATCGGTTAATATTTAGAGGTGGCTCAACTACCCCCAGAAGTCCACATTCATGGCTTCTGGGTCCCCCCCATATATATGGGTATTATCCGCTTGTTGGCGGGGGTATCATGGCTGACCAGGCCACTCATTGTTGCCCAGCTAAGATTGTGGACTTGTTAGAATCAGGAAACCTCTTTCAGTGCTCATCCACCACACTTAAGAGAAACTGGAGTTGATCTCCTTTCGCCAGAGTTCCGCTGAAGGTCTGAATGAGAGCTACTGCCCTTTCAGCATGATCATTAACTACTTTGATGTTTCCTATGATTCTTTTAGCTTCTTGGAAGTTTTCACTCTCCTCCCAGGTGCTGGGGTCATCATCAAGAAAACTAATATTGATCGGTAGGGCCTTAAGAAGCTTTAATGAGTTCTTGTGGCAAGAGTTTCTAATTTCAGTGTTGCTTTGCATTCCTTGAGTCTTCTTCTCTTTGAGAAGTCTAATGACCCCTCCTTTTCCCTCATACACTGGACCATGATTCCCTTGTGTCTGGTGCAACAGTTTGATCGAAGAGAGCAAGGGCCACCAGCTCTCCTGATAAGTACCATAGGTGTTTTCAAATTTCTTGAGAGCTGCTTTGGCCACTTTCTGGTCATGATAGTCCTTTAACTTTTGGATAAGATCCAGATCATTCTTCGGAGCTTGTGATGGAATAGGAGCAGTGATCCAGCTTTTAAGTAGATTAGGACTCCAAAAAGGGTAAGGGTTTTCAGGTCCTTCTTCTCTCGAGGAGTCAGGGTGATTTGATTTCGAAAAAGCCACATTTTGATGGCATAGATAACTTTAGCCATCCACCTTGCATAGTGCGTGCCAGCAGGACGTTTGAATGTGTAACTTTCATTTTTTCACCAGAAAGATCAAAGAAAGTTCCAAAACTCTTTATAGGTAGTCATCTCGAAAATTTTCCAGTGGCCAGATGTTCTTTGGCAAAGGCAATTATTTCATTTCTGAAAGGATCAACTTGCTCCTTCATCTCATCATCATCCTGTGATGTGAGAAGGTTTTTAAATCAATGTAGTCCCACATAGATTGGAACCTTTTGAACAAAAGTGCTCAGGGGCAGAAGATGAACCATGGACTGCTTTCAAACACTCCTCCATACATGACTTCCATGCAATGATGCCTACAGGCAAAATAGAAGAGTGGTCGACCAAGTTTCTGTTCCAGAAGAACGCATGCTCCCCTGTTTGTTCCTGTATTTGATGCTGTAGTATCTGATAACATTCCGATTATTGACTTATCTATGTTCCATTCGGAAAGAAGATTATACACTGCAGCTGATTGAGCTTCCCCTGTTCCACTTGGTAGTTTGGGAACACCAAGCAGTTTTTGAATCACCTGATTCACTGAAGAGACAAGGACTGGGTCTGTCTACCTTTTCATTCTTGGCAAGTAGATTAGGATCAACTTCCCATCCCAGTGGACAATCGAAATATTTGGACTAAGCTAGCTTTAATGGCATGGGTTATTTGCCTTCGATGCCTCTCTCGGTGCCTTTTGATTGAAGAACGAGAGATGTTCACCTCTGAAAGATCTTGACCAAGGCTAGATGCAGTTTCAGCTAATACAAAGGTGGCCCTCCTGTCACTGATGCCAGTCCTGTCCAGAGCAGCAGCCAATTCAGGAGATATGATATTCTTTGCTGCCTTTTTTCTTTGGTGGAGTTGGTCCCGCTGGTAGATGGGGGATTAATAAGGTAATCTTCATCTTCTCTTTCTGACTCACATAAAGACTCAGAAGAAGAACTTCCCTGATCTAGCATAACTTCCTGTGAAGCAGCATATTTTTCTTCTTCAGCTTTCCGCTTCCTATTTCCAATTTCATTTGCTTCTCAGCAGCTCTCTTTTCTGCCTTGTCAGTCACCATATCTGCAGAGACCATTGATCCCACTCGTCCCGCTTTCCTTTTGTGGATCAAGAACTGCCGGTCTTCTTCATTTTTGATTAAGGTAAAGGCATCAGCATGGGCGACATCACATAGGTTCTCCATTTCTTCCTGAAAGGTTTCTTCTTTTTTCTAACTGAGAGTTGCTTTTCCTCCCAGCATTCTTCTTAATCGCTTTCCACTCCAAGTGTAGAGCCTGAATTTTGTGAAGAATGGGGTCTTTCCTTTGAGTAGGGATTCGGGCTCTCTCCCAGAAGAGACGCAATTCTTCAAAAACAGCTTCTGAACTAGGTTTGATCTCCTTCTTCAAGACTTGATGATGGTGAAGAACATGCGGAGGACCTCGCCACGGAAGGCAGCTTGGCTCCAGTGATTGTTTCCTCTGACTTTTTCATTAGTAAAATGTACGTTTATTTGACATTGCAAAACCTGTAAATTTAATAAATCTATCTGAAAGAAAATAATCATTAGTTATGTATCTGTAAATAATGTTTCTTTTAATTATTCACTATATTAATAAAGGGCATAATGGTATACAAAAAACAGCTTTGAGCCACCCCTAAAAGTTATTCGATTGTGCCTTAAAAGTTTACATGAAATATTTTTAGCTAAAAGGAACCAGATTATAGCCTGGGAGGAAAGAAAATTGAACTTTGATTTTTTTTACCCCATTCTGTGGACCACCCTAAATTATATATATATATATATATATAATATATATATTATATATATATATATATATATATATATGGTGGGAGAAAAGTCCTCAGGATTTTATACAAAAAAATAATTTGTTAATTGTTATAATAAATAAATTCCAATAATATCACTGCAGTTTATGCGATACTTTTCAAAGCAACTATACAAGGCTAGGAATGATCCTAGGCTAGAACTGGAAGGCCTTAGGCTCTAGCCCCAGTCAGCGCCATGTCAGTAAGGATGGAATATAGCAATAAAGAAAAAGTTTATATTGTTTCGTGGGCTATTTCTTATAATAATTGTGAAGAAAGTTTGTATTTATTTCAAGAAAAATATAATAAACTACCACCAAATGCAACCATTCTTCGATACTGGAAGCTCAAATTTTGTGAAACAGGGAGCCTGGTAAAAGATTGTCCAAGAAGCTGAAGGCCAGTAACGGCGACAGGAGACAACAACAAAGAAAATGTCCTCGCCACTTTTCAATTCGATCCAATAACTTTAACGAGAAAAGTCGTAGAGGAATTGGGTATTTCAAAATTTTCAGTAGCAAAAATATTGAAATCACGTGGCTACCACAATTACAAACCCATTTACTCTCAGCTCATATACGACGTTGTTTCTGATACTGCAGTTTACTGAAACAATGAGACAAAAGTTCAACAGTGATTCAGATTTTCTTGGTAAAATCAAATTTTCAGATTAATGTATCTTCGGTTTAATGAGTAAAGGGAACAAACACAACGTTCACTACTGAGCGAAAAACATCAGAAAATACGATTGGGTAAACCCGTTAAAACGGCTTGGCCCCACACTAAGAGTTTGGGCGTGCATTGGTTATTCAGGACTCGTTCCCTTTGACATATCGAGAGATACGATGGATGGAAAACGCTTATTGCCAGGTATTGAGAGAGAAAGTTTTGCCACAGTTTACTGATGGCGTTCGCAGAAATTGGCTTTATCAACATGATAATGGAGCGCGCCCCATTACTCTGCAGCTGCCCGTGAGATTCTGGATACCAACGTTGAAGGAAGATGGCTTGGTCGGCGAGGTCCCATCGAGTGGCCAGCCAGATCACCTTATTTAACCCCATGTGATTTCTGGCTTTGGGCTTATTTGCGTGACGAACTCTACACTCTTGGTTTCATCTATCCAGATGTGAATGACCTTTGCCGCAGAATCGATGGACAACTAAAAAGGATCCATTGATATGTTCAAAAGAACAATAAAGAATTTTACAGAGAGAATCTACAAATGTATCATAGCGGATGGAGAACTCTTTCAAGATTAAATTACAATTTAACAAAATATTTGTATGAATAAAAATTCTTATAGACATTTTGTTTGATTTGTTTCATCATTTGAACGCTTATCTGTATAATGTTGTTAACTAAATTGTTGTATGTATAAACTCCTTAGACACTTTTCTTCCACCCTGTATATATGTATGTACTCGTACTTTTCCACAACAAAATATAAAAAAATTCTCTGGATATTTTTGAGGGGTTAAATCTAAACTGAATAGACTTTCTCCTCATCTGAAGAACAACTATCAACATCTAAATTCAAATTTCGAGTTATCTATAGTATAAAAAGGCAGTCCTGTCTGTCTGTAGACACCATATATTTGCTATGAAGCGATTCTGAAAAGAGAAATAAATGCGTTTTGCTTTGTTTTAACTTTTTACTCGATCGCGTTAAGATTTTCACTGCTTGATACAATGTGTTCGGATGTGAAGCTTAATATTTTCATTGTTACGTTCTTTTCTATAGTTTTACTGACCGAATAATTGACTCCCTAGTAACTGGGGGGCTGCAGGGTCCCCAATTATCGAAGCCGAAGGCCCCAACAATGCAGGTCTAGCTAAATGGGCCCGTAGGGCCCACTTTAACCAGTATATTTTATTTGTGACCCGCTCAGCGTTCCCCGTTAAGTCAGCGAGGTCAAGAGACGTTGGGTTTGTTGAGGAGTTGAATGGGTGACCCTCCGCGACGTTCGGATGATTAAAGCTGTATACATAGGTACGTCACACGACCTTTGCCTTTAGGAAGGAGATTACACAACTCTAAACATTAGTGTTAGGTTCTCGACGAAGAGACTTTTCGTTCCAGGCATTTCTGAGCAAGGAATTGTTAACCCTTTCTCTGCATTTTAAAGTAAAGTTAGTCTGGCAGAAATCTAAAGGTGAGGGAAGGGCTGTATACTGCATTCAATCACAATACAGCCTTTCCCGCGTACTGCTATAGTTAGAAAAAATATAAAAAGGTCGTACGTCATACAAATACTTGAGCGAATTCCATGTGACCGACACCGTAAGATATTATACTGTCGAATGATAAGAATTTTAGAGTAAATTTGAAAGAAGCAAATTTATTACTCGACATTTTTCATGTTCAAAGTTGACTTGATAAAAATGGAAAAGTTTATTTTTAGTTTTTCTCCTTTCCTTTTGCCATTTTTTAAAATCTCTCTCTCTCTCTCTCTCTCTCTCTCTCTCTCTCTCTCTCTCTCTCTCTCTCTCTCTCTCTCTCTCTCTCTCTCTCTCCACAATTTATTTTTTTCTCTTTCTCTCCCCATTTATCTCTATCTATCTATCTATCTATCTCAATCCCTCTTTTAAAATTTCCTTCGTCCTTATCTCAATCTTCTCATGCATAGATCGAAGAATCTAGCATCCTCCGCAATGCCGCACAGATGCTGCGATTTCTCAGGATAAGAGATAAAAACACGCTCTCATCTATTTGTTTATAGAGAATAATATTCCAAAATAATCCAGAGAACTGATATAATATATATTTATGTAGACAAAAATGGGTGTCTTAAATCTGCGTTGTTCTGAGAACAAAATGGAAATTATTTATTTAATATCTTATAATATTTACAAAAATACTATATTTTCTTATTTCCAGTACTGCAGTTGTAATAAATTCAAAGTAAGTATGTCCACCAATTATATATATATATATATATATGCGCGCCTCGGTGGTGTGCAGTAATGGTTAATATATATGCGCGCCTCGGTCGTGTGCAGTAATGGTTAACGTCGCTGACTACGAATTCGCCGGCCCGGGATTGAGACCTGATGACGGCAGGCGGCGCGCAGCAAAACCCAACTGTTCATCCTTCCACACAATAAAAATTGGTTGCGAGATAAATGGTATTCTGGGTAGCTTAGTGGTTAAGACGCTGGGCTGCCAGGTGGGGCGTGGTTCGGATTCCACGTTAAACTGTAGGTCTAAAGTGGAGTGACAAGCTTGACCTTCGTCAGAATGAACAATTCGGGCGGAAGCAAACTAAGTTTTTCAGATTAATGTGTGTGTGTGTGTGGCTACCTTATGAAACCGCCAATATCCTTAGGATACATATGAAGCTCAACACGACACGAACGAGTGTGTAGGGATGTCGCCATAGGCTCAGACTTATTTTTAAAATTTAAAATCATTATCATGAAAAATGATATACTCGTATAATGAAGGAAGGTAAAGTTAGGCTAGTTTAAATTAAGTTAACTAAATTATTTAAATTAGGCTGAATGTCGCTATCCACATTTGAAAATGTGAAACTATCGCCGTTTCGTACTTTGTGTGTGTGTGTGTGTGTGTATTAACAATATAAAGAACAGAAAAAACAAAATATATATATATATATATATTATTATATATATATATAGGGTGGGCCTTTTAACTCTGACGGTTTTAATATCCTTATAACGTTTTTGTTTTTTAACCAAATCAAATAAAATTTATACACAACATAGGTACGTACATAAAGTTTTTTTGGATATAAATTTAATTACCTTTATAAACTTACAAGGTTAGTTATAAACTTCAATGTGATTTCCACCATTTTCGATCAGTATAGGCAGCCTTGCTCTGTACTCCAAAGCCACCTTTTGTCGCATTTCGACCGTAATTTCAGCAAAAGCTGCTTGAATTCTTTGTTTCAGTTCATGAATGTCGGTTGGTCTTGTCGCGTAGACTTTCGACTTAATAAACCCCCATAAAAAAAAGTCGCAAGGGGTGAGATCGGGAGAGCGTGGGTGCCAGGGCATATTGGAAGACTAGCAATTACGCAATAACTTTGGCTTATTTTATACGACATTTCGTTATAAAGCATTTGTTTTCGTATACGTCAAAAGGTTTTTCTTCGCCATTTCGTCAATTCTGCAGATAGATAAAAGCAGCGTAATGAAAAAAAAACTTTATGTATGTACATATGTTGTGTATAAATTTTATTTGATTTGGTTAAAAAACAAAAAAGTTATAAGGATATTAAAACCGTCAGTTAAAAGGCCCACCCAGTATATATATATATATGTATATATATATATATATATATATATATATATATATATATATATATATATATACACACATATATATATATATATATATATATATATATGTGTATGTGTGTGTGTGAACCCCGCTTAACGTAGTTTCGCTATAACGGAATTAACAAATTTCTTCCATTTTTCGTTTAACGTAGTACGTTACCCCGCTATAACGAGTTTTTCCGTCAGCCTCTAATAAAATCTACTGTACTTGCATCTAAATTGTCCAAACCTGAAAACATTTTGAACATCTGTCTCGTATCTCCCCTCAATGTCTCTCAAAATTAAACATACCCAGTTAAGTTCCTGTAATCTTTCCCTATATTCCAATCTTTTTAGGTTAGGGATAAGCTTGGTTGTCCACGTTACACACCTTCAAGCATATCAATATCGTGTCTAAGGTGAGGGGACCAGGCTTGAATGCAGTATTTTGAGGCCTAACATAAGAATTATATAATTTACAGATGACTTCCTTACTCTTGTAGCGAACATTCTTCTTAATAATGCCTAGCATTATTTGCCTTACTTCTAGCCTCTAAGCACTGCTTATAAAATTTTAGATGACTACTAACTATAACGCGAACATCCCTTTCCCGTCCAACATCCTCCCTACATCCCACAACTAAGGTTTTCATTATTTCTGCCAAAATGGATGATCCTGCACCCATGAATATCGAACTCCATCTGCCATCTACTACTAGCCCAGGCAACCAATCTATCAAGATCCCTCTGCAGCTTATAAGAATTTTCTATATCCCATGCGACCAACGTTTAGCTAATCAAAGGTCCAAAATACAGGTGGCCACAAAACTACATGTTTACCAAAAATTTTGGTATGATAGAGTTATCTAAAAAAGTTACCTATACTGCGCATGCGTACTGCGTGCACTCGCTTCACGGGCGTGTGTTTACATATAGTTTATATAGTTTGCCCGCACATTGACTACGTTAGTTGGTGGTTTTGCTGCGTCATTATTCCATCATTATTAACCATTATTTCATCTTTTACATCATTGTAAACTCTGCAAGATGGCTACGAAACGTGAATTAAATGATAAAGACTGCGCTACTCCTAAAAGTAAGAGGAAAACCATTAATTTGGAAGTGAAATTAGATATTTTAAGAAGCTACGATGCTGGTGATAGGCGGTCCCATTCCGCGTTCACTTGGACATCCCCTGACTACTGTGTGCACTATTCAGAACAGGTATAAAATTAAGTAAAGCAAATGCAGAAAGTGCTACTCCGCTAAATGCTACAAAGTTATCGCGTAGTAGAAATGGTATTTTAGAAAATATGAAAAGATTATTAAGCGTCTGGATAGAGGATCCGAATTAAAGAAATGTGCCTATTAACACTAAGATTATTCAGGAAAAAGGTAAACGTTAAAAATTGTTAAACTGTTTTAATTGGATATTTTATTTTATTGTTTCTATTTTACATACAGTACAATACATGTATTGTACAATACAATACATACAATTTACAATACGTATTATTTATATTTAATGTGTATTTTTCATGTGTAGGTTCGTTATTGGCCGAAAATAACGATAATACATACATTTTAATGAAAAAGTATGTATGTATGTATGTATGTTTCGCTTAACGTAGTGTTTTCCAAGAACGTATTTACTATGTTAAACGGGGCACAACAAGATATCCATGCACCAATAAACAAGGTTAAAATTACATTAAAGTCACTCCCAATATTGGTTTTATAGCTCTGAAACCCATGCAAAGGCAGCGATGGAGTCAAACCAATAAAAAAAAAAGATCTAAAACCAACTTACAGAAGCCAATCTTACGATTAACATTACACATTTCTACAACGTGGAAATTATGTTAATACTCATGTTAATGTTATTCTCTTTACTTGTTCTATTTTGTATTTATGCTGGAGAAAATACTTTGTATACTTATTGATTCATCGCGTTACACACACACACACACACACACAGCTGTGGCTACCGTATAAAATCGCGACATTTAACTGATATAATCTAATTAACTTAACCTAACCTATATCCTAACCTTCATTATATCCCTAATTTAATAATTTTCAATAAAAAAAATAGGTCAAAGGCGACACCCCTAATATTAGCGACACGCACATTTGTATCGCGATGGGCTCAATGTGTATCCTGAAGATTATCACGGTTTCGTAAGATAACTGAGAACATACACACTTGTATACACACACACACACACACAGTATATATATATGTATATGTATATATAAGCTACAATTAATATTACAATATATATTAACAATTCAATAATACAAAGACAAAAGTTTTAATAACTATTTTACAAATTCACAATTCAGTGAAATTGTTTTTGTAAATATTTAAAATGTAAATAATTTAATCTAAACCCAAATTTGAATTTAATTTTTAAATTCGAATTCAAAATTCTCTCTGTGAATTTTAAATTCTCAAACAAAATATATGTTTTAAAGTAAGAAAAGCCACTTCATTTTATAGCACGCTTTAACTCTCTCTCTCTCTCTACATACATACATGCATAACCGATTTTGCCCTAGACCAAAAAAATGTTTTGGTTACAAAATGTGGTGTGTGTGTGTGTTGTGTGTGTGTGTGTGTGTGTGAGAGAGAGAGATACAAGGACAAGAGGAAGTCTCAAAGATCTTTCGGTCTATTCAGGGAGGTTCCTCTATTAAACTGTTTAATTTTTAACCTATTGTAGCAGTAGTAGAAAAATGGGTAGAAAAGCATAAGGCTCTCACCCCACCCTCCGCTCCCTCCCAGGCGGGCACGGAAAAAGGTTGAAAAAATACGTTGACCCTCAAAAAAGTAGCCAAGGAAAATTTACAGGAAAAAGGAGAATATATAAGCTAGCTCTACAATTACACTATGTACGCACAGAGATCGTACACTAGACAGCATCACTGTATAAACTAACCGATAATAAACTTGTGCCGATCGCACATCAACCACTTGGTATCTTCACAAAAACCTTGAACTATATATGGTTTTGAATTTATGCAAAAAATATTTACACCTCTATTTACCGAGGTGGTGGTCCCACAAAGACTCCATGACCCACTTCAGGCTACTCCCAAAAGGATTAAAAGAGGGGGTACAGGATAAACTCTCCGTGTATACGCCCTTGTACGCGGAAAGCCATCACGCCGGCAAACTGATGAAACGCTTCTACGGGAAAGAGGTGGAAACGGGAATTATGAGCAGAAATCATATTTTCTACACCATATCCTTACCCGTTCACGTGCATCCAGCCACACAAGAGAAAGAAGAGGTAAAAAAAAGAAATCGTGATGGCAGAAACGCAACTCCACTTCACCTAATCCATGCCAAACATTCTTTTTTCTTTTTGTTCGTTATGAAATTACGTCTTTCTGCAAAATATTTTTGTACTCTGTTCTTAGAAATACTGTATTTTACGAGGCAGACAAGTGTGTGTGTGAGCACGTTTCCTGTAATTGGATGTCTGTCCTGTGTATGTCTGTCAATTCTTTGAATGTCGCGGAGATTCAACTTGGGTCCCCCGCCATGAAAGGTGTTTATGCAGCAAGTGATATGAGTGTTCATACTTCTCAGTGCTTTGCCACTACGAGAGTAGAGAAAATCTCTTTCCGGCGAAGAATATCAGTGGGAGGTCCCAGTATCTAACCCCGTGTACTTATCCCTTAGAGAGAATAAAAGTTTTTCGTGGGTTATCACCCCTTGTTTCTACGGTCAATTAAAGTCTCCCACATAAAGGTGTTTATGAGGCAAGTGATAAAAAAAATGAACTGTTCGATGGCTGATTATACTATGTGGGGCACAATCAGCTAGAGACGTTTAAACAAACTCCCACAGGGTTACGTTATAATACTACTTTCTTAAATTACATTATATGTGAGGACAGTCTTAAACCCTGAGTGTATTCAGAACTTTGTCCAGCCTATTTTTAAACATGTTTACACTTTGGCTTAAAACAATGTCCGAGAAAAGTTGGTTCCTGATATTAGCTATTTTATCGTGAAATGATCACAGATGGAGGTACTACTGTAAATGTTTTAAGTTCCAATTTAAAACCATTGTTTCTTATCGAATTCCTATTAAATGAGAATAATTTCCCGTGGTCTACCCTATCTATTCCATTGAGCATCTTGAAAACTTGAATAAGTTGACCGCGCAACCTCCTGGTCTCTAAGGTAAACAGATTCAAGTGTTCTTATCTTCGTTGGTAGTTCTGCAGTCTCAGTGAAAGGATCAATTTTGTGGCCCTTGCTTGTACCCTTTCTCGAGTTGAGGTCTAACTAGTGAATTGCAAAGAGACATTATAATCTCCTTGTTTCTAAATTGGAACTGTTTCTTAATATAACCTAGTATTTTTAAGGCCTTCTTTTCGACTTCTGTACAGTGCTTTGACGGTTTGAGATCATTACTAATATAAACTCTTAAGTCTTTCTCTAGATTAGCCTCAGTCAAGTTCCTCCCAAAGAGAGAGTAATCGGTCTTCGGATTCTTATAACCTATGTGCATTACCTTACATTTGTCCAAGTTGAATGGCATCTGCCAAGTACCAGACCATTCGTCCAACCCATCAAGATCATTTTGAAGGGTTCTTACCTCTTCTCATTACTTACACTACCTCCTAATTTGGTATCGTCTGCAAATTTAGAAATTGTACTTAGAAGCCCAACGTCTATATCGTTAATATAGACCCAGAACGGAACCCTGCGTAACCCCACTGGTGATGAGGGACCACTCCGAAGCCATTCCATTTATTACCACTCTCTGCTTTCTATCTCTTAACCAATCTTCAATTCAGTTGGAAACGAGCCTAGCAATTCCTAGTCCTCTAACTTTAGTCATTAATCTCGCGTGAGGGACTTTGTCAAAGGTTTTTTGAAAGTCGCGATACATTATATCTATTGCTCTAGTTGAGTTGTATAAAGTATACATATTATGGAAAAATTCCAACAAGTTTGTTGGACAAGATCTACTGTATGTCGCCTTAATCCATGTTGAGAATAAAAAATTAAATTGTTTGAATCAAGGTGATACACAATACGTTCTGTCATAATGGATTCCAACAGCTTGCTAACAATTAACGTTCAACTAATGGGGCCGTAATTACAAGGATTTTGCCACTCACCGTTTTTACAGTGTAGTAATGCTTAGTTAAGAATATTAATTTCTGTTTAATTAAATAAGATAATGTTTAATGTAAATCATTTACTAATGATTATGAAATTACGAAAAAGTATGGGTTAGATTTAAATTGCTTAAAATGGGTAGAGTTGGTAGTCGTGGACAGAGGAACACAAGGAGCCGGCTACCCATAAGGGAGTCAGTCTTGAGGCAGGCGCGATACGCGTAAGATTTGGAGCCATGTGATCTTAAAAACTAATTGTTTTGTGTCCCTCTCCGACCTAAATTATTATAATAGAAATTTCATACTCGCATACCCCTAACTTAACTAAACCATTTTCGAAATTAATAAAACGTTCACAAGTGTTAAAAAGGAGTATTAATATACCCCCCCTTCCCCCTTTGTTTTATAACAGTTTTCAGTCTCGGCGACGCTACCATGATATTTATACGATACGGCAAAAAGAGTGTAGAGAAACAAAGTGATAAATGAAAGAAAGAGCCGATAGAGAATAAATAGAGATATAGTAAAGTAGAAAGAAGCGTAAATAATGAAGAGAAACTAAATAAATAAAACGTATTCACTACATCTGGTGGCTAGCGGCGGTCCTCCTATTATATAATATTTTGAATGAGGCTTACCCACGTGCATAGTATTTCGATTAAAATTCTTCAAACCCGGTATATTGGCAAATAGCGTTAATGAATATTTTATTTCGATTATTAAAATATCTAAATGCAAAGTTTATCCCGTTTGCAAGCAAATTTCGAAATTCATTCCTTAAAATTTCATTGTAAATATAAATTCAAGATGGCGCATCGCCTTCGCATCCTGATAGCGTCCCTGACAAACTTCGCGCCTAAAAATTTAATTTTTTTTTTTTCCTTTCTTTTCGTGGGAGTTCGTTGGATTCTGAAATGTTTCCTTTGTTCCATTTTGCATCGTCCAGTTCCGTTACTTTTCGCACTCTAGTGACTCAAAATTTCTTTTAGTCGCGGTACAGAGTCGGTAGGAAAATTTGTCTGACTCAATATTGCGAGTAATTATTACGTTAAATTTCGTTCATTTGGGTCGGAGAGGGCATAGTTTGAAGGTTATCGTGCTGCCTGGAGACTCAATTTTTCTTTTTTTTTCGTCTCTTCCACTGTATGCCTGTTTCAGCTTACCTTTTTATTTTTTGTTTAAAATTTTTGAAATTAGTAGTAATTGTGATATAAAAATAGCGATTAATATAGAAAAAATTTGTACGTAAGTAAATTGTTAGTTTAAATACACTGTGGTACACATTTTATATGGTCCTTTCAAAATGTTTTAGCGAAAATTTGTACCGATTCAAAAACATTTCATGAACATGAGAAATTTTCTGGGTTTCATTAGCAGATTTTTTATTATATTTCGATTGTTTGTATATAATAATAGGATTATTTTGTTTATATAGATTTACGGGCTTTTTGCTTCGCTCGCTTCGCGCTATATAGGTTAAGTTACAGTTAATTGACAGTCGAAAGGTAATCTTAAACATATTAAATTTGTCAGATTATAAGTCGCCGTATAGGATTGTGTAAAATTTCAAAATAAGCAGAATTCGTTTAACTGAAATAGAGAAATGGTGGTGTGAAATTTTCTATAAGTTTTTTTGGATTTTTTATATACTCATTAATTATATACTCATTAATTATATACTTACTTATTAACTAATACGTATTTATTAGTTATATATATAATTACATATATTTATATACTCATAAACTTTGGTAGGTAAGCTGATTATCTTTTTGTTTCTCCTCTCTGTTCCTTTCGTTCATTTCACGACAATTCCGACATATTTGGTAAAATGGCTATTGTATTGTAAAGAGGGATTTCTTGTAGGCCTATCGTAAAATATTGTTCGGAGATTAACCGTTATTACGGTATGTCTATTGAGTAGTAAATTCTTAGTTATTTAACAAAATTTTAATTGGTTTAACATAAATAAGCATAGGATTTTTCTTTAATAAGCACAAATGTTATGCATAAAATTCTAAATTGTTCTTTCCGCGCATAACATTGAATTTATTAATTATACGTCTAAAAGTGCGCAGTAAATTTTATTTTTATTTTGGGAACCTATGTGAGTTAAGATATACATATTTCATTAAATCTCGATATTATAATTTTTTTTTTGAATTACAGAAATTTGTGTAGGAAATTCTTTTCATATATTTTCTTTACGTTTTATAAATTCATTCAATAATCAATTTTATTTGTATAGGTAGGCCGATTTTTATTTCTTTCTCTCTTCCAGTTCAATGACAATAGTTCAAATTTAGAGTGTATTCTAAAAAGGATGTTTTGATTTGATATTTTAATTTGGGTATTAGAAATGAAAAATGTCTTTTTTTTTAGTTCGAGCGTTTGCATAGAAAAAATTACAAAATTGTCAGGATATAATGCAGTTTCATTCGGTTAGGGATATTTGTATAGAGGTTCGCTTACAAACAAAGCGACCGCTCTAAATTATGCAATGTGTTCTTTTTGTTTACAGTGGATTGCGTGTATGTGTGAGTGCATATTATCTATTCTTATTTAGTATAACGATGCAAATTTGTAGTTTCACTTGGAAACGATAAATTACTGAGATTTTTGTGATTTGCAAACCATACTGGGGTTTTCTGTTGAAAGAGAGTTATCTCAGATGTAATTTGCAAATTGCGAGTTCAATTCGTATGAAATTTGACGTTTCAAGTTGGAATTACTGTACAGGGTGTCCCGTAAGTCTGGACCCATAGGGAAAAATAATAAAATTACAAAATAGTCCAAAAATTTATTACATAATCTGTTCAAAGTGTCCGCCGTTGTGTCGCACACATAGTTGAAGACGCAATCTCCACTGCGACAGCACTTTCTGAATCACAGTCGCAGAAATTTCTTGACACGCCTCCACAATGCGTGCTTTAAGGTGGAAAATGTTCTGAAGTTTGACCTCGTACACTTTGGCTTTCAAGTGGCCCCACAAATAAAAATCATAATAAAAAATAATAAAAAATAATAATAATAATAATAATAATAACATAATAAAAAAATATATTATAAATCCCTATGGGTCCAGACTTACGGGACACCCTGTATTAAAATAATTTTTGGTAGTAATATTTAAATTTTTTGTTACTTTTTAATAACTGTTTAGAAAATTATTATTGTTTAAACCTTCAGTCGGAGTTAACTAATGCATTTGAAACATTGACTCAAGTGTACACTCGGAAATGGAGCCTTCTAGATAGCCAGTAACGTTTTTGTGGCGTCTTTGTGTGCTCCTCCTCAAAGCAAGAGGGTTCATGATTGTCAGAGAATGGATGACGAAGTTTCTGGGGTTCATTTTTGTCTTTTGTATTTAGAGGTATTGAGGTGATTTCTGACGATAGTTTGAACAATAATAATTCTTAAATTATACTAACAGTTACTATGTATGGGCGCTTTTATATTTATACTGTACAATTTTGTTTAGCGTTTTATGACTTTTTTTATCTTCTCTGCTGTAACTGCCATAAGTGCCTTGGTAGCTAGATTTGATTAAAATTTTTGCGAAATTTTGAGATGTGTAATTTTTTTTTCTTTCCGTGAATTTGGCCAGAGCAAATGTGTAGTTAGTATTTCGAAGTGAACTGTCGAGAAAATTTGATAAATTAAAATGAAATGATAAGCAGTACAGAAACGTTTCGAATAAACTTTTTTTTTTCAAAATTGCAAAGGCTCGGTTTGGGAGTCAACCAAGTTGAATCCGAGTTCCATCAAGTGAGTTTAGTCGACCGGATAGGTGATCGATCACCAATGAGAGAGAGAGAGAGAAAACCAAATGGCGCATGGACTTGGCGCAGGATGGTTTCGGAAGAGAAGAGAAGAGAGAGAAGAGAGGAACCGAATGCGCATGCAGTTGGCGCGGGACAGTTTCGGAAGAGAAGAGAAATTTACGTGTGCAGGGTCTTGGCACACGAAAGTTTCGATCGAAGATGGTCTACTGGTATTTTTCGGGCAGTAGCTGGTCACGCTGCTCGAATGCTTCGCTAAATATGTGTCGCAGCATGCGGTAGACAAGCCACGAGAGCTTGAACGGGTGCCTACGACTGTACTGTCCATACAGACATACAGTAGGTTCGTTGGGAAACGGCCTACGGCGGAGTCATCGTTTGATTGTTGCCAGTAGAAGAGTCTTTCAGCTGGACGTAGGAAGAGCAGCGTTCACCGACAAAAGTGGAGATGAGACAAGGCGAGTTTCTTCATCGACTTCTAGAATTGCAAATTCCGTCCAATTCCAGCGCGTGGTCCCGCTTTCAGATATCTCCCCCCCTGATCCTTTTAGAATTGGACGTCTCTTGTTTTTTTTTTTCGCCATTGGAGAGAGAGCGGAACCATTATAGCGTGCTGCCCTGTTGCATGTTGATTGATGCAATCCCTTGCATTCTAGCGAAGTGAGCAGGAGAGCTGCGATTGAAAATTGAAATCCGTTGTCAGCGTGCGGAGTGTCATCTAAACAACGTCCAGCAAATTGATGTACTGAGTATTATGTAATAAAATTAAAAGTGAAAGGGTCCGATTATTGCCCATATTTGTTGTGTTTTTCGTGAAATAGTATGTGCGCTCTTGGTCAGTATTTTATGTAAACTTTTTCTTATTTTTTTTCTATGTTGCCCTGATAGTAACTGTATAACTATACAAATAATTGTTTCAAATGTAAAGCGATCGTTGATGAGAAATCGCGGGAATAGATTGTGAACTTGGGAATTGTGTAGCCACTGTAAGAAAATTTTCTGTTATTTTTTTTGGCATGTATAGATTAGTTACAGGTTGTAATTTAATTATTAGTGAAATGTTATTTTATGCAAATGTGAAAATTATAAAGTTTTCGGTTTTTATATGATAAAAAAATGTGTGGAATTTGTCAAATCTATTATTTCTTGTCTATTTCTAAACTTTGAATTTGTTAAAGGAAAAAAAAAAAAAAAAAAATTGCAAAATATATAAATTTGTTGAATAAAATTATGAAATTTGTAAAACGATATTAATAAGTCTTACTAATGGAAAAACTTATTTTCAAGGGGGTGATGCGAGTGTAGTAATGCTTAGTTAAGAATATTAATTTCTGTTTAATTAAATAAGATAATGTTTAATGTAAATCATTTACTAATGATTATGAAATTACGAAAAAGTATGGTTGTTAGATTTAAATTGCTTAAAATGGGTAGAGTTGGTAGTCGTGGACAGAGGAACACAAGGAGCCGGCTACCCATAAGGGAGTCAGTCTTGAGGCAGGCGCGATACGCGTAAGATTTGGAGCCATGTGATCTTAAAAACTAATTGTTTTGTGTCCCTCTCCGACCTAAATTATTATAATAGAAATTTCATACTCGCATACCCCTAACTTAACTAAACCATTTTCGAAATTAATAAAACGTTCACAAGTGTTAAAAAGGAGTATTAATATACCCCCCCCCTTCCCCCTTTGTTTTATAACGGTTTTCAGTCTCGGCGACGCTACCATGATATTTATACGATACGGCAAAAAGAGTGTAGAGAAACAAAGTGATAAATGAAAGAAAGAGCCGATAGAGAATAAATAGAGATATAGTAAAGTAGAAAGAAGCGTAAATAACACTTAGGAACAAATTTCAACTTTTTGTCTATTGAATTAGATTTGACAGTTAGTTCTAGGTAATTTGGGTGCGCTGAGCACGAATGTTTACTCGGTTTTGCTCTATCAGGTCCTGATTTTGCTCAACACCCCTCCTCTTTCGTCGTATTCATAAAAAGGTTTTTTTCTCAATACTCGCTGTCTTTTTGCAGTTACACATTATGCAACTAGGTTTTTATCTAGGTATTTGTACCTATTGTTATGGTATTGTTGTATTATGTATATTTTTTATATGTAACACCCTAAAAATATTTTTAATTTTTCATTTTTAACCCATTTTAATATTAGTAAATTAAGCTAAAAATATCATAGAATTCTATAATTTTCTCGAGCGTTCCTGTTCTCTGTAGAGTATTCTAGAGGGACAACTAAAATATATAAAAGCGACTCGTTTCCAGAGTTAATCAGTCAATTCAATCAGTCAGTCAGTCAGTCAGTCAGTCAGTCAGTCAGTCAGTTGAGTTAGTTAATTAAGTTTGGGCATTAACATAATTTTGAATTGGCATATGATTTAGTGAGTAATTTTGTCATCGTGATTTAATATAGTTGATTTAATTAGACGTAATTTATATTGTACCTACTCATCCGTGTTTCTAGTTTAATTTCATAGATTGTAAGTACCTATTTCATAATAAGTACCTATTTAAACTAATTTTTGTGTTTATATTTCAGATTTTCTTAAATTTATATGAATTAAGGGCTTTAAATACCTTTACAAATTGGCAGAACAATCAAGCAATATGTCATCAAGCACTAGAAAGTTCAAATGCAAAAACAACCCTGATTCCTTCTGTTATATATGTGGAAATTTTACACTTCCACATCAACGAGCAAATATAACTGACTTCGTAAAAAGAGCTTACTTAGCTTATTTTGGCATAAAACTGGGGGACCAAGATAAATCGTGGGCTCCACATAAAGCCTGCACTATATGCATTGAAAGACTGCGACATTGGACGAAGGGTTCGGATTCAAAAATACCTTTTGGAGTTCCGATGGTAAGTTTATGATTTCATAAAACTACGTAATTTAATCACTAGTATACTGTAACTTACCTAAATGTAATTGTAACTTAGGTACATAAACAAAAATTTACAGAAAATGTTTATAAGAATCTCAAATATTGCATAAGGTTGAAACACATAGAAATGTTAAATGTTTGGGTGATAACTTTTGATAAAATTCATAAAAACAAGTCTCTCGTCGCTTTTGTTAACGCTTTACAATTTTTTTCCATATCAGTTGTGGCGAGAGCCTACTAACCACGAGACTGATTGCTACCTTTGCTTTGTCAAGACTTCGGGCTTCACTAAGAAAAATAAACATTGTATCGAGTACCCAAATTTCGACACCGCGATACGACCTGTGCTACATTCAAATGAGATCCCCATTCCAAAATTTAAGGGTCTGCCAACTCAAGAATTAGTTGAAGATGTTCCTGAAAATATTGTTATGCACTTTGAGGAGTCAGACACCGATTTTGACCCCAGCGTATTTGAAAGTCAAAACGATCCGCAAAAGTTTAACCAGGCCGAGTTGAATGATCTTGTAAGGGATCTAAATTTGCCAAAAAAGGCTGCGGAAATTTTAGCTTCAAGACTTAAAGAGAAAAACTTGCTTACTTCAAACACATACATCTCATTTTACAGAAAAAGAGAAGAAGAACTTGTTAAATATTTTAGAACAGAGGATAGTTTAGTATATTGCTGCGACATAGTTGGTTTGTTAAAGAAGATGGGGGTTGAGTCTTACGATGCAAATGATTGGCGCTTGTTTTTAGACAGTTCGAAAAGAAGTCTTAAGTGTGTGTTGTTGCATAATGGCAATCTATACGGCTCGATACCGATTGGGCACTCAACAAAATTAAAAGAAAAGTATGAACATATAGAAAAGGTTTTAAATCTTATCAAATATAGGGAGCACGAGTGGATCATATGTGTTGACTTAAAAATGGTTAATTTTCTGCTAGGACAACAAGGAGGGTATACTAAATATCCCTGCTTCCTTTGCTTATGGGACAGCAGAGCCAAGGAAGAACATTATTTCAAACAAATCTGGCCAGCACGAACATCACTTACTGTCGGAGAAAAAAACGTAATTAATCCACCTTTAGTGAGCAGAGATAAAATCATATTTCCTCCTCTGCATATAAAACTAGGCCTCATTAAACAATATGTAAAAGCTTTAGATACGAACGGCGAGTGTTTCAAATACATAACTTCAAAATTTCCAAGTTTAAGTTATGAAAAAATCAAGGCGGGAATTTTCGACGGTCCACAAATAAGAACAATGATTAAAGACAGCAATTTTCCTAATGTCATGAATGAACGCGAAAAAAATGGCTGGTTCTCATTCGTGGACTTGATAGAAAACTTTTTAGGCAATTATAGGGCAGATAACTACGAAGAAATCGTAAAAAAACTTTTAAGGGACTACAAAGAGTTAGGTTGCAATATGAGCATAAAAATGCATTTTTTGAATAGCCATCTTGACCAATTTCCAAGTAATTTAGGTGATGTAAGTGACGAACAAGGGGAGAGATTCCACCAAGATATCAAAATTATGGAGGAACGGTACCTAGGCCGCTGGGATTCCCACATGATGGCTGATTACTGCTGGTGCTTGAAAAGAGACCTGCCATCAACAAGCAAATACGCTAGAAAGTCTTACAAAAGAAAATTTTTGCCACAGTGAAAGCTTCATATCTGTTTGTTTTTTTATTTTAAGTCATTTCTATCGTTATAATGTAATTTTACTGTAGTTTGAACTGCTTGTATTCATGAAACTTGAAAAAAAAATTTAACACATGACTTAATTTTTTAGTCCTAATTTGAAAAATCTGGAAAATGGCACATAGGCTGTCGACAAGAATCAGGACCTGATAGAGCCAAACCGAATTGAAATTCGTATTCAGCGCACCCAAATTACCTAGAATCAAGTGTCAGATATCATTCAATAAAATACGTGTTGCCCAGTGTAATGAGAAGAAAGTAAATTAAAAAACGTAATCACTACAACAGATTGGTATTACATTTGCTAATTTCCAGTCGGCTGGAACTTTCTCTAATTCAAATGACTGTTTGAATATGATTACAAAATCAACAATATTCTGGCTAACCTCTTTTAATACCCTTGGAAGAAATAAGTCAGGACCGGGTGATTTATACTTATACATCTTGCTAATTAGTTGCTCTACCTCATCTCTCGTAAAACGTATGGTCTCTTAAGGGATGATTACCGTCATACGTAATCCGGGTATTTGGCACTTCAGTTAAGTCTCCCGTGAAGACTGTAACCAAGAATTCGTTTAACGTATTAGCTATATCTATAGCAGTGAATCTCAGTATGCCATTTCTATCTTTTAGGGTACCTACGGAATTTTTAATTGGCTTCCTGCTATTAACACGGGCAAAAAACTCTTAGGGTTAACTTCACAGAGTGAGACAACTCTACTTTCTTCATCACATTTAGCTGATCTAATTCAGGATTTAACCCTCCGACGTAGGTTTATATAAATTTTCAATTAGTCTGGTTAAAATGTGAGTTTAGTAGTTTGTAGGCTCTATTTCTTTCCGTAATAGCATTACTGATTTCACTGTTGAATCATTTCAGCGTCTTGGTTGACAAGGAGGAAACTATTTTTGTAGGTACAGAAGTGTCCTGTAATATTCTAAATTGATCCCTATATGAACTCCAGGTGACATTGACATCCTCACTTATTAGAATTTCAAGAGTATTGAAAGTTTTCGGAATAGTTTAGACACTATTTCGAAAACTTTCGAAATTTGCTCTAGAGAAATTCAACCTTTTGTGCGTCTTTTCTCGAGTACTAACTGGAATCCTGAGGTGAACCCTAATCAAATTGTGATCGCTGTTACTCAAAGTTTCACCAATTGTCAGGTTAGAGACCAAGTCATCTTCGCTCGTGAATATGAGGTCTAGTTTACTATTACCCCAAGTAGGACCGTCAACCCAGTGACTTAACAAATTATCATTTGCAAATTCCAATAGTCTTGAGCCGCCAGCATCAGCTGTTATATTTTTCCAATTTATATTACCGCAGTTAAAATTACCAAAAATTACACTCATCTTATTATTCACTGATCTGCTTAATTGATTATAATACAAGTTTATATCCTTATCAACGGGGTAGTGACGAGGCCTTTACTGTATGCTGGAAATAGATGCACTATTTTATTGTTCAAATTTAGTTCAATTCCCACCATTTCATGAGCAGAAACAATATTAGTATCTACCAGGTGCAGGAAAGTCACGAGCCACCTGTAAAAGTACTCCGTCTCTTTTCCTTCCATTCCTATCTTTAGGAAACATTTTGTAAACTACCATTTCAAATTCTCCTACAAAGTCCCTTGATTCAGAATGAATCAAGGGTTCAGTTTTTCCTATGATGTCAAAGTTCTTAGTTTTGACTAGCGCTATAAATTCCATTAGTTAGTTTCTAACTGACCTAGCACTGAATAGCACAATTTTAAGAGATTTTATTGTTTCTCCTATTTGACCTGATTCGTTTCCCGAAGCAGGTAAATCAATTAACGCTAAGGGGAGAGCTTGGTCAGACAATGCACTAGTAGTATTAACTACTAGCGGAGTAGAACTAACTACTGTGGGAGTATGATCAATTACTGGTTTGGGGGTCTTACTTCAAAAAGATAAGAGAGAGAGAGAGAGAGAGAGAGAGAGAGAGAGAGAGAGAGAGAGAGAGAGAGAGAGAGAGAGAGAGAGAGAGAGAGAGAGAGAGAGAGAGAGAGAGAGAGATATCTTGCTTGTATTTTGTTCAGCTTTATAACATCCAATAAAAATGTTTTAGTCTCTCTATTTCTGTCGAAAATTAACTCTCCCAAACTGTATCTCAAAAATCTTGTCCAAGTTTGCATAAAGTTCGTTCTGACGATAAATTCTGAGCTTAATAAGAAAACGTGCAACGCTCAAAATCAGAACATTGGCGGATAAGTCATTAAGTTCCTCCCTTGGCATTCCAAAACTTAATTCCCATTCCTGCTTTCATTCCCAATGGAACGTAAATGTTCTAAGATAAACGTATGCGTCGGAAGTTATAATAAAAGAAATATAGCTCTATACACATTCGGTTGCAAAAAGTCCTGCCCTCTTTCCGCGAATGAAAGTCAGAGAAATGCAACAATTTCAGAAATTTAAATTACCCCTCCTCCCCCCAACATCGCTCAGTTACTATGGGAACTAATAATATAGGCGCTACAAAGGAAACCATTTATTTTGAAGCATATTTGGAAACCAGCCAATGCTTTTTAACTTAAAAATAATTACTGTGAGTGTAGGATTTTATTTCTTTTTAAATACGCTTCCAAATACATGGTTTTATTCAAAACCAAGCATTGGTTGTCATGGTAACTGGATGACGTTGGGAACATAAATATGTGACATTGCTGCGTCTTTGTTTTTCATTTACAGGAAGACGGGAGCTTTGCGGATGCAAACACCGCGCCAAATCACTGTTAACTCTATGTCGTGATCAGGGACACGGATAAATGCAGAATTATCACAATTATTAAATCACGGTTAACTCGATTCACGGATAACCGCGTGAGTACTGTATCCTAAAACACAAACCACAAAAAAAAGTCATCCCTTAAGAATGAGAGGCAATGTGAAAAGTTTGAATGAAAATTTAGTTACACAAAAGTTGCGAGAAAGAGATGAATGGAGAAGATTCGTTAGAGGCGAAAGCTGCCTTGTTTGTTCAGGGATTCTCGACCGTAAGTCACTTTGTTACTGTCATGGATTAGCCACCTAGCCGTGCGCCATGGCAGATATCCACTCCAGTTATTAGTAATATTTATATTCATTTTTATATTCATTTTTATAGCAATTCATTATTTAGCATTCATGTCTGGCTGAGATTTTTCACCTCTCTCTCTCTCTCTCTCTCTCTCTCTCTCTCTCTCTCTCTCTCTCTCTCTCTCTCTCTCTCTCTCTCTCTCTCTCTCTCTCTCTCATTGTATAGCTTATAAATAACATTTTTAATGCATACATTGTTCACGACTTGTAACTTAATTGTAAGTGCAGATGATGTGGCATAGTGAAAAAGTACAGTATACGTACATATAACATGTGTATTCCCAAACACACACACAATTAATTGTACACAAGCGTCTATTTATAAGCATTACGCAATATAAACAATATATTTTCAAACTAAAAGCATCATAAAGATTAGGGGACATATATATCTATATAGTTTTGGAAATATGATATTTATTTTACGTAAGTATATATATATATATATATTATATATACACAAACGAGGTTTGTTGAAAAAGTATCAGGACTGACGCGATTATAGACGGAATATGGTACTTACAGGGTTTGGGGCTTAATCTCCCTCAAAGTACGCTCCTTCTGAAGCCACACACTTTGCCCAATGATCCTGCAAAGCTGCTCCGTCGAATTTCTTTTGATAGTCTCAACATCATCGAATCGGTGTCCTTTCTGGGTTTGTTTGAGCTCCGGAAACAAAACACAAAGTTGCATGGAGCCAAATCCGGCGAATATGGAGGCTGCTGTACTTGAGGTGTATTTTTGGCCAAAAATTGCTGGACAAGTTGCGACGAGTGAGATAGCGAGTTATCGTGATGAAGCAAGCATCCAGTCTCCGGACTCCCACTTCTGCGGCCGTTTCCTCCGAACTGCTTCACAAAGACGTCTCAAAACTTCGATGTAAAATTTCTTGTTGTGTGTTTGTCCCTGTGGAGCATATTCATGGTGCACAACACCTTCACAATAAAAAAACCAGTAACATGACCGACATCGTAAGAAATCACCGCGAAACAAAACACTTTTAACTTTATCAGCTCCTCACCACAGTGGACTGACGCTACACAATGAAGTGCAACCCTATCAATCAACTTGTCTCGACATGCAGAGACATGTTTAGCACAGTCACAAGCGTGACCTTGTTCTAAAAATAAACACCATGTCCGGCTACTTTTTGAACAGACCCCATGTGTGTGTGTGTGTGTGTGTGTGTGTGTGTGTGTATTATATATATATATATATATATATATATATATATATATATATATATATATATATATTATACACACTAGTATATATGAATTATTTATAATATAATACAAAAATTAGAACACAATAGAAATCATAAAAATAATAGGCTAAAGATATATAGTATAGCAAGGCTTATATATATATATATATATATATATATATATATATATATATATATATATATATTGTTTTGGACGATTTTATCGCTGAATAAACAAGTGAATATAATAAAGATTTTATTCATGAATTCAGCGATAGCTTTCGTATGAAACAAAAGAACTAAAATATATCAGACAAACTCTCTACCCCATAACCTATACCTCGACCAACGATAATAATGATAATGACGATGATGATGATGATGATGATAATAATAATAGAAGTTTGGGCGAGAACTTTGTAATTTCTGGCCACCCGGTGATGGTTTCGTGGTTCGGATTCCGCGTTAAGCTGTAGGTCTATGGTGGAACAACAAGCTCGACCTTCGTCAGAATGAACAATTCGGGCGGAAGCAAAACCAAGATTAACCAAGGTTAATGAATAACAGTAGTAGTAATAATAATAATAATAATTTTCAATTTCATTGTTCTATTTATGTATATACACACAGTGTATACACCTTTGGTTAGCTTCCGCCCGAATTGTTCATTCTGACGAAGGTCAAGCTTTTCACTCCACCTTAGACCTACAGTTTAACGTGGAATCCGAACCACGCCCCACCAGTAGCCCAGCGTCTAGGCCACCCAGGGTACCCATTTATCTACCAACCACTTTCTTTATTGTGTGGAAGGATGAACAGCTGGGTTTTGCTGCGCGCCGACTGCAGTCACCGGGTCTCGAACTCGGGGCCGATGGATTCGTAGTCACAGACGCTAACCACTAGTAATAATAATAATGGAAATTATTTATTATTTAAGGGACAATGTAAAAAGAATACTTTTTTTCAGTTAGGACAGAATTTTATGCATTACATTTTAAGAACTGCCAATTACGCGACATTAATAATTAGTTTTTATGGCGATAATTCATATTAATTACTTACACGATATACAATTTACATACTCAGGGTGGTGATATATATATATGTATATATATATATATATATGATGAATAAAACCACGAAGGAAAGGAAACACAAATGGTGCTCAAGCGCTTTCGTCTAATGACATCCTCAGGAACACTGAAGTACATAAAGGGTAACAGCCTATATATAGGTTACAGAAAGAAAAAAAAAAGAAAAATAAATAACATACATACATACACACACACACACACATATATATATACATACATATCTATATATACATATACATACATATATATATATATTATATATATATATATATAATATATATACATTCAACTGCAAAGAACACGCAGTATAAATAACGTAAAGAACGACGCTTGTATAGGAGATATTCCGCGCAAGATCCCGGGTTCGATTCCCAGGTGGTACTTCATTTTTTCATTTGTTGTTTTCTCTTTCTCGTCTTGCGCGGAATATCTCCTATACAAGCGTCGTTCTTTACGTTATATATATATATGCAATAAACAGAGAAGTAAAAATAAAAATTAAAAATTAAAAATTAAAGGATTATCCGTGAGGCGTACAGATTTGTAAGGAATAATATCGATTTTTAGCACAAGATCAAATGGATTATAAAAATACAAATTTATATTGGAATACTGCCCGGGTTTCCTTCGTGGTTTTATTCATCATAAATATTTTTCACGTGTTACTTTCGTGAAATAATTTTCATATATATATATATATATATATATATTAGTAATTCGAATTCATTCTTAAATTAATCATAAATAACAATGAAATATATGGAGCCTAGCTAGCGATATACTACATATATATAATAATACTAATAATAATAGCTAGCCATATACTACACATATATAATAATAATATATCAAGTATACGAAAGAACTAAAATGTATTAGTAGATATACAGTACGTCACTATAATATTATGGTATACGGGTGATAATGATAACAGCATGCAATAATTTCAAATTAAAATACACTCAAATAATATCGATAACATCAAGGTTTAAACAGTAGACGAAAGCGTTAAACAATACAGGGTGTTCTAAAATTACCTGATAAACTTTTGTATGTCTGTCGATAAGTAGTCGGACGTTGTGAACAATGTGTTCAAGTTGAAGGAAGACACTTTGAACATCCAAAATAAACAATTATTGTTGCTCTATTTGAAATAAAATTGTTAGATATCGCGTAATTTTTGGCAAGATATTCATATAAAAAGTTTACTAGGTAATTTTAGAACACCCTGTATATCGAAATAACAAAAAGTAGTAAAAATAGCGAAAGTAGCAAAACCCCATTTTTACAGAAGAAAAAAGTTGACAAATATGTAATGTGTTGAATATTTACAAACGTCTGAAGTATAATTATAAAAAAGAAACATAAATGAGGTCGGATTTTCTGTATGGGATTGTGCCAACGACAATTGAAAAGAACAACTTTAAAGATTAAAATAAATTTTGGCGAGATGGGGTTCGCGGGTGGGTGGGGGTGGGCCGCTTATACGAAGTATTGGAGTATCGCTCATCTATATGAAAAGAAAGGAATCGTTATTTATCTGATAAAATCCAGCCAGGATCATCATTTAGAAAATAAGATGTAATTAATGTACAAAAAAATATATATACGAGGAAAAAAGTTCACCTAAAAACAATTAAAAAAAACTAGTAATATATTTAAAGAAATTTTACGTTCCTATAGGCGAATTTTTTTCCCCAAAACTATAAAATGTGAAAATTATAAAATTATAAAATGTGTACGTATCCTTTATAATATACACATTATAAAATATGTACGTATCGTCGCATTCAGAAATTATAAAAAGGCGGTAAATTCTAACCGATCCTTCGGTACAAATTTGGGAGTTTGGCAAAGCCCGAAAATCCCGAAGCGAAGATTTAAGACGTAAATCGAAAGATTAAATGCAAAATTTATTTCATCAATTTGAATCAGACGATGTTTTTTTGCAAAAAAAAAAAAAAAAAAAAAAAAAAATTGATTTAAGTAAAAAAACATATTTCACACGTGTAAAATTTACATAAAACAAACTGTACCCTGTGTAGATTAGTATATAAGAAACACTCATTCTCTCTCTCTCATGTAAACATATATATATATATATATATATACACACAGGGTGAACCAAAAGTTCGGCCCCATGTGGAGTATTTATTAATTCAGTCTTGACAATGTCAGTTCTCTTATATATATATATGGACACTGCGTAGCATTCTAGTAGAGACATTGGCACACTCCTTTCGAATGTTCACTTTGTTTTATTATAGGAAAGGGGGGGAGGGGTCACTCGAAGCCCCCCCCGTGGATTACAAGTCACGGCCAGGCAATTTTCTGGAACTAAATGTAAACTTTCGAAAGAAGTATATCACCGTCGCTACTAGAAAGCTGCGAAGTGTAATGGAGTCTCCATTTCCGTACAAATGGTCATCTATAAAATAATTAATAAATAAATAAATAATAAAGATTCGTTTGCTTAACTTTTTCACATTTTTAAAAATTTCAAGTGAAATACTTCAACCCGTAAAAGTGGTTCTTTCCATCTTCCTGTACACACACACACACACACACACACACACACACACACACACACACACACACACACACACAAATAATGGCGCTCCACTAGAGGTGTATATTATATATAATGAAGTCGCTTGATTGGAAGTGACAAGCACAATAAACACAAAGTAAAGCCAACTGTAATCTGCAGAGGCTGAATTGAATAAACATAAGCTAGACCTCTCCTGACACTATCTACTCAATCTCGGTAGAAAGACCTCCGAAAAGCGCTGTCATGCAACGACCCAACGGATCATTATTATTATTATTACTATTATTATTACTTTATTATTACTTGCCGTTTTAAGAATAATAACCGATTAAACTCTGGTGAACAAGCATGAAGCTACTTTACATATATATATATATATATATATATATATATATATATATATATATATACACTAAAATACCCACTGCGCTTTGAGCAGCAAAAACACCCCGAAACAACCTAGAGGGGAACTGGGAGGGGCGGGTGTATTACTCAAACCTTCCCTAGTTCTCCCTTAATGTGTATACTAAATTTGGTGCAGAAGATTACCATAGTCGTATATATATATATATATATATATGTTTCAAGTTCAACCAAAGATAAGGCTGCAGGATCTGTATAGCACGCTGGTTGAGCACTGTTTTGGCTATCAATAAAGATGCCTTAAAATAAAAATAAATTGAATTCTGTATCTAGATGCTAATGTCGAAACTCAACAAGGAGAAACAAATTACTGATTACGATTCTGGTAATAAATTTAATATTTGCAAATTACTCAAGTATTTACTTAAGAACATACGTATATATGATGCGAACCCACGAGGAAAAAGAAAACATGATTTCAAGGCCTTTCCTGTATTCAACAATATTCATTCCCTGACGAGGTGTACTGTTGAATACACGAAAGAGCTTGGAATAATTTTTTCTTTTTCCTTGTGGGTTTGCATTATATATATATATATATATATATATACACTTTTTTTTTTGTGTGTGTGTGCAGTAACCAATATTAAAATATATTCATTTACAACACACACACACACACACACACACACGTATACCCTCTAAGGTTACTATAACAACATGCAGATACCATGTAAGAGATACTCATATTAATTAGTGAAGAGGGCCACAAACTGGCACAACGATCAGGCCAACTACTACGGCTCATTGCGCTAACCCCTCAATTATTAACTACCAGCACTAGTGGGTTTCAAACCCCCGACCTCAGTGTCTTTAGTTCGCTTAAAGGACAACGGTGTTACCCACTGTTCTATGGGCGCAGGCAAAAGATCCTTAAAGTTAGTGCCTATTATTTGGCTGAAGGTGGACAAAATTTTTTTTTTTTTATTTCACGATTATAATCACTACTCTGATTCGCTCGAGAGAGAGAGAGAGAGAGAGAGAGAGAGGAGAGAAAAGGTTTGATGTCATAACCATTCGTAAAAAAAAAAAAAAAAAAAAAGAAGAAAGAAGTGCTCTAAATAGAAGTGGGACATCAAATGATTGTAATTCAATTGAGCCAATCTTTATTTGCATCAAATACAAAACAAAAACAAAAAATTCTGTAAGAAAATGCAATTGCACAATTTGCAACTTCCACTAACGAATCTCTATTAAAAATTGTTATTTTTGTTTATTAAGTGGGTTTATTTACTGTGGAGCCTTTTGTTCAAGATGATATAATTTAACATACTGTTTTAAGTACCCTTCGCACGATACTTATAAAATTTTAGTTTTTACATCTATTCGTTAATAGAGAAGCAAGAGTGGTAAAATGTTAAAATGTTAATATGTTAATAATGTTAATTAAAATGTTAATAATGTTAATAACATGTTAATAATATGTTAATAATATCTCAATTAATAATATGCACACAGGTGTATATGATTAACACTGATACTCGTACGGTTTAGGGAAAAAGTCCGTTTTGAAACGTAAACTTTGCCAAAAAAAATAAATTAGTAAAAATAATCGGTTTTTGTTATTGTTACTTTATTCTTATCACCAAAAAGAAATAAAATATCTAAACGATAACAGAATTATTACCAATTAGTATTTTTTTTTTGTAGGTGAATTTTTTTCCGGAATGTACCATATATCTATAAACCATGCGTACACAATTAACCGTACATACAAATGTACTCATATGTGCGTATAAATACTTAACCGAGTACATAGTCAGACTTTATACTATATACACGTTTGAGTGAACTATAAATTCAGTAAAATTATAAAATGCAACGCCAAAACTTTTCTTATGAAAAAAAATAGTCATATTTTTGTTTTCGGTTTTCAATAAGGAAGTCGCATTTGCATGCCCATCCTTATATATCCATCCTTGTATACCCAATCTCGTTCGAACAAATTTAGAAGCGAGGGAAACCTAGTTTTCTTCCTTTGCGTCGAGTGCTGTTCCTTTGCCTTCGCGTGAAATGCTGTTTCTTTGCTTGAAGTGCTGTTCCTTTGCGTGAAGTGCTGTTCCTTTGTGTCGAGTGCTGTTCCTTTGTGTCGAGTGCTGTTCCTTTATATGAAGCTTCAGAACAGCTGTTAACATTTGCAGACGAGATGGAAAAAGGTATTTGTGAGCTATGCTTCAAGGTCATTCGGTAATAAGGAATTTTCTAATTAACTGCGTGAATAGGAAACGCTGATTTTTACACTTATGTTACAGTGTACATATTCTATTATAAAACGCTTTGTGCTGTTCAGATGTTCTTGAATATGCATCTATTTCGTTACTGTATGACTGGTGAGGGATACTTAATTATTTTAAATTTTATATCAAAATCACCATATATATATGGGATGAATTTCACAATTAAACACGTGAAATGAATGAAAGATGCAAACCCACCTTGTGGGTTTGCATTTTATATATATATATATATATATATATATATATATATATATATATATATATATATGAGGGGGCAACAAGTTTGACCTTCGTGACATGAGGAATCATCGCACGGAACATTTGAAAGGTATATTATATATATATATATATATATATATATATATATATATATATATATATATATATATATATATATAATATTTCTTGTATAACATTTTCTTAAAAAATACATAAATGTTGATAAAAATCAAACAAATTAGTATAACACAATTGAGATTATATGAACTCATTAATTCCTAATATGCTACCGGCATATCAACAAATTTAACCAATCCACTATCTGGCAATTACGTAACGATGCCAACAAGCATATACAATATATATATATATTCTCGTGTAATATTATAACCAAAAACAACCTCTATTCAAGCTTAACCATTCATGAAACGCTCCACCATGGTTTTGACAACCTGTTATAAGTCATTGTGGTATTTCTTAGTTCAACCATCACAATTTATAAATAAATCACTAATTAAATTGGTAAACGAAATTCAAAATTCAATGACCATCTATACTGCAGGTATAAAGTGCCACTTTAATTGGCACTCTGAAGTTCTCTTATAACCACTCGATTCAAATTTAGTGCCTGCGTAAAGGCAATTTATTGAATCTGTTTATATATACACCTTTCAATCCTGTAACGAGACTGAGGTGTACCAATAAATCTTAGTAATCAGATATTGGCACTACAAATACGGAATGTAAACATATGGACAGATTTTAGCTTACGTTTCTGAAACGTAAATACAGAGATATACGGATGAAGCTTACAAAGAAACGTTATACTGGTTGCTATGACGCTATTTATGCGTTGACGTATTTGGACGATTCAACCTGATTAAATAATAATAAATATCCTTTTTAAATGCACACACACACACACACACACACACACACACACACACACACGTACATAAATGCACACGTATACACTCGTAACAAAACTAAATAATATACTGTATGTATACATACAGTATAGCTATAACGTTAGTACATAACATAGTGTCAGTCAGTGCCAACGAAAACAAGACTATATAGTCACACACACACACACACACACACACACACCACACACACACACACACACACACACGAAAAAAAGGTCTGTACAGATATTTTGGATACCGGAAGTATATATAGACTCTGACCCCAGAGACACATTGGCGTGTCACTGACAGGAAATAAAATAGGTCACGTGACACGAGCCCATTTTTAACTTAATAGTTTTTATTTATTATGTATTTATATACTTTTATTTGCATGCAAATAATTATAGATACGAAATCTATTATATCTATCGTTATATAATTATATAGGTATAATGGTGAGTAATAGGGCACGTTTAAATTATATATATATATATATATATTTTTTTTTTTAACTGCAAATAACACAGTATAATTAATGTAAAGAACGCCGCTTGTGTAGTGGATAGCATATCTGACCGGCAATCGGAAGATCCCGGGTGGTTACCTCATTTTTCATTTGTTCGTTCTCCCTCCTCATCTTGCGTGGACGTTCTTCTACACAAGCGTCGTTCTTTACATACTGTATATATATACTCATGCACTCGGACCTAGAAATACCGGAGTATCTGCAATGGAAACTAACGAAAATGGGTATGAATCAGACTGTTCATTGGATGATGATAACATTGTTGCTTCTCGTGGTTAGTACGTTGACACTGTATATATTTAGCAATTATGCTTCGAACTGCTCGTAACCTGAATGGGTGTTTGGACGGAGCGGTGCTTTGTGTAAAGCAGTGAAGCTTTTCCTCTCCCTTCGACTTATGCTATTGGCATGTGCTGAATCTCTCTCTCTCTCTCTCTCTCTCTCTGGGCCGCAAGGCCTTTTGAGGTACTTCTTTTCCTTGTAACTCCTTCCTTGTAACTCTCTCTCTCTCTCTCTCTGAAAATCTTCATTATCTGAATATTAAGAGACTCGTATATTAAAACTGTTTTCAGCGCTTTTGTGACGTTTTTGCGGGCGGAACAGAGGCAAAGAACCTTCGTGCGCGCGTGGGAGCCTTCTAATTTTATGGTTTTCTAATATACGCTTTCAATAACAGAGTTCTTAATAGGTTTTTTACAGTTATTACTTACGCATCACGGGTTTTTTTTTTCCGTGATAAAAACCGGTAGAAAGTAACTCAAGTTTACTGTTTGTTCGAAATAAACACTATTATCCTTTAATGATCTCGTCTCTACTGCCGTAAGGAGTACTCTCAGGTGCACTATAATCTTTATAGGCCATTTCCAGTATATGGAAGGAAGGGATACACCATCCTCGAGTCTTCGAACAGTGTATATAATGCAAAATTATATAAAATCACGTGTGGATATATATATATACAGATATACAGGGTGATTCATAAGTCTTGTCCTAAAAATAACTATATAATATATACCTTTGGAACAGGACTTAGGAATCAACCTGTGTATATATATATATATATAATATATATATATATATATATATATATATGGTTATAGGGTGGCCCAAATTTCAGGACACATGGAAGAAAGTGATTTATGTTAATGCTGTTTGTTTTCTCTGTTGCAGGTGAGCCATGGATGGGAAATTAACGAAAGATGAGCGGGTGAAGTTAGTGTTGTTATGTACGCAAGAGAAGGAAGCACGTTCTGAAGTGTCGCAGGCAGACGAATTTAATTAGTAAAACCAAGAGAAAGAAAACATTGGTTTCTCAACTACTTCGTCCTCTTTTATATATATATATATATATATATATATATATATATATATATATATTTCCGTGTAATGACGTTTGAATTTGTTGAACGAAATCACTCCTTTTTTATACGATGTAAAACCGAGTTGTTAAATTTGCTAAAATTTTCATTTAAAAATCTTTATTTCTTTGTAAATAGAACGTATACACTATAACAGTGTAGGAACTGCCTTCAAAAGTATAATATAATTCATAAATAATGTTAAATACAGATTTTAAAAGGAAGTAACATACAAGTATATCTATACAGCTACTTCAAACAACTTTATGGAATGTTAAAAAAATAGTGTCGTATTTCAGAACCTCGGTATATATATATATATATATATATATATATATATATATATATATATATACCGAGGTTCTGAAATACGACACTATTTTTTTAACATTCCATAAAGTTGTTTGAAGTAGCTGTATAGATATACTTGTATGTTACTTCCTTTTAAAATCTGTATTTAACATTATTTATGAATTATATTATACTTTTGAAGGCAGTTCCTACACTGTTATAGTGTATACGTTCTATTTACAAAGAAATAAAGATTTTTAAATGAAAATTTTAGCAAATTTAACAACTCGGTTTTACATCGTATAAAAAAGGAGTGATTTCGTTCAACAAATTCAAACGTCATTGCACGGAAATTTGTTAAAATTAATTTGTGGCTGGCTGCAAATGGAAATATAATAAGGTGATTTACTAAATAATTTCATATATATATATACAGGCCCTCTCAGAGGTCCAGAGGCCCGGGCCACTTCCAGCTTTTGAGGCCCATAGCTAAACACAAATATTACTTTCACTGCAAAACATTATATTCAAACCTGAAAGTTTCTAAATTTGAGGCCCCCCTTAAGCTTGAGGCCCAAGCCAAATGGCCCTCCTAGCCCCCCCTCTCATATATATATATATATATATATATATATATATAGTTAAAAAATATAATTCTTGACGATTTCCGCATACGAGTTGAAAGTACAGCTTCGGAAAAAAATTCGCCTAGAAACGAAATTGTTTTTTAAAAAGCATATCAAAGTCGGCAATATTCTGTTTTTGTTTGAATATTTTATTCTTTTTGGTAACAGTCACAAAGTTACCAATTAGTCATTTTTTGTTACAGAAATTTTGTTTCAAATTTGTTTCCAAATTGTACGTCGGGATAGCACGATTTGAAATTTTGTTCGCAGGCACACACACGCACACACGTTTGGCTACCCTATAAAACCGCGACACTTTCACATATTCACTCCTGTATCATGACATTTACCTAATCTAAAAACCTAATAAATTTAACCAAACCTAACCTAGCCTAACCTTATTTATATCTGCTTTTTTCTAAGATAAAAGATAGCATTTATAAAGATAAACCCAGATAAACCACCAAGACACTGCTAATGTCGTGATACATAGGTTCTTGTCGCGATGGGCTCTATGCCCATCCTAAAGGTTATTGCGATTCCGTAGGGAACACACACACACATACATATATATATATATATATATATGCAAAGGAATCACAAGGCAACACGTGATCTTTTTAATAGGCAAATACCACAGGGAAAAGGAAAAGGAAACACGAAGTCCGAGCGCTTTCGTGATATATTCACATCTTCAGGGACAAGAAAGAAATAGGAATAGGAATTTCTTTCTATTTCTTGTCCCTGAACATGTGAATATATCACGAAAGCGCTCGGACTTCGTGTTTCCTTTTCCTTTTCCCTGCGGTTTTTTGCTTATATATATATACCGTATATATATATATATATATATATAATGCAAACTCACAAGGAAAAAAAAATGATTCCAAGGCCTTTCGTGTATTCAGAAGTACACCTCGTCAGGAATGACGAGGTGTACTTCTGAATACATGACAGGCCTTGGAATCATTTTTCTTTTTCCTTGTGGATTTGCATCATTCATTCATTTCACATGTTTAATTGTGAAATTCATCCCACATATTATATATATATATATATATATATGAAATTGACTGGATTCTTTGGATCTGATATATTTGCATGTCAGTTATAAATAGATATAGAGTGTAACATATTTGTGGATAGTAGTCTATTATGACTTGATCCTCTGGATCGAGAGATTCTATCTTTAGTTTTTAATTGATAAATAATTATAATTAATGAATTTTAAATTGATAATTATTTAGTTTTGTAAAAATTGGTTGTTGCCAATGAATGTACAGGCAGTTTTTACATAGTGGAGCCACCTCGATGGGCCGAAGTGGCCCCTAGTGTGCCCACTATAAAAATTTCTCGTTCTTATGTTCTTGTGGTTCGGAACCCACGTAAAATTGTAGGTCCCCTCCGCCACCACGGAGGACATGCGCAATACACAATTACGAACGCAGTTAGGTAGACCAGGCATGAGTCGATCCTAGGGTCTTTGTTGGTCTGAACATTATATATATATATATATATATATATCTATATATATATATATATATATATATTATATATATATATATTATGCTGGTGGTTTTAAGGTATGATACACGCCTCAATCTTCTTGCAACGTATGATGCATTGTGTCTAAATGCAAAGTCCGATACTGGAACAATGGCAGTGGATGATGTTCGAAAATGGATAAGCATTTAGCAGTTATATGACATCCCTTATTGAATACCCGGCACGATCAATCTTTACAGCATTCTCGAACGGTATACCCAGACCATTACGCTAAAGCTGCTATTTTAATATAATTGTCCATCGCCTGCGAAAGAAATTCTTGAAATGCTTGGTTTTATAGCCATTCTTCATACGCACCACCATGCCCGTTTATTCGATATGAACTGATTACATCGAAGTTCGTCCAAGAATAGAACAGAATTGACCTCCCAAATGACATAGATATTTGCATCATCTAATTGTTTCACATTATTCTCCACTTCATTGCACATTATTATGATTACCATCAAAATGTGAAGAAAATAATAATAATAATAATAATAATAATAATTATATAATTATTATTATTATTATCAGAATTGATGTTAAGAACTCTATTTTGTTCGTCTGTACACGACAATTCCATATTTATATACCCCATTTGACGTGGCATGTTTATTCTGTTCTGACAAGGGCCCAGGATCGAACCTTTTAGGGGCTAAATGTTCATTTTTAGTTCAATCTCTGTACGAGGTATACACCTTAAAAAAAAAAAAAGAACCGATGAGGGTAAGCCGCACCCAATCGAAAACATTTCGCCTATTTTTCACTTTCTAAAACAATACTGCGTTCCATAGGAAATACCTGAGATGACCGGAGTTGATGCAGTGCGTACAAATATGGAAGGTGAGCCTAAAACCATTTATTTATTTATTAACATAAGTACCCAATACCAAAACACGTACAGAAATTATACGGTCGAATTTAGCATAAAAACTGTACGGTACCACTGTATAATTAAGGTAAATAAGTGGCCATTTATTATTTGAGGCTTTATGGAACCGAAATCTGATCCTCTGTTGAAGTATAATTTATGAAAGTTGGTCAAATTGCGTTTCTCCAAGAATGCCATTTTGCGACCTTTGGCATTTTCCAATATAAAACCGTTAATTAACAAAATTTCAAGTATGAAAAAACAACCAAATTTCTATCTTGCTATTTCCTATATATAAAATTATATATATATATATATATATATATATATATATTATATTATATATATATAATATATATATATTATTATATATATATATATATATATATATATACAGGGTTAGAGAAAATGGAAACACTCGCATTTTCGGTGCTGTAATTTCTATAATATTATGGCGTTATATAATTTAATAAATTCGTATGTAAATGCGTATAATATCGAGAACATCTTCTATTTTAATATGGTGATATTGGTATTTCCTGTTCTTGTATAATAAATAAAAATATAGCGGTTGGCAAAGATGGCACTGACTGTGAAAGAGGCATAACAATAGGAACCCATTTGGTTGGCATCTCAATATTAAAAGTCGCATAATTACGAACCGTAAAGCATGAACCAAAGGCTGTCGCTTCAGACTTCGTTCATAACTAAAGAAGAGTGTGCAAAAAGCAGTATCAGTCAAAGTGATGTTATAAGAATTGTATTAATGCCCCTCATAACACCAACCAGCGCAAAAACTCGAATGAGGTTGGAGTTGGAGAGAATAATGGGAACGTTATTATGCTTATGTGGCGTAGTTTTTCCCCATTTCTTTCCGTGTATTTACAACGTTGGGGACTGTTCCTCAAGATACAGGGGCAATTACGCCACTTTTAATAATGAGACACCAACCAAATGGGTTCCTACTGTTATGCCTTTCACAGTCAGTGCCATCTTTGCCAACCGCCGTTTTTATTTATTGTACAAGAACAGGAAATACCAATATCACCATATTAAAATAGAAGATGTTCTCGATATTATACGCATTTACATACGAATTTAGTAAAGTATATAACGCCATTAATTACACCAGAAAATACAGCAACGAAAATGCGAGTGTTTCCATTCTTTTGTCTAACCCCTGTGTGTGTGTGTGTGTGTGTGTGTGTGTGTGTGTGTGTGTGTGTTTGTGTGTTTATTAGTGGTGGACCGGATGTCAGTTTTTCAACATCTGCGGATGCGGATCTTTAATTTTAATATCCGCAGATGCGGATATTTAGTTAATCTATCAATATAATATAGAATTATGAATACGACATAATTTTTCAAATTTCGTGATATTACTATTATGGCAGGCAATGCATAAGAATTAAAATTAATATTAATGTTTTCATTATGATAAAAATAATAACTTTCTCAAGAGTTTCAGCCACAGAAAATTCAATGAAACAAGTTTCATTCAAGTTTCTGTGTTACCACGTATTTATATTTTGAGGTTTATATATTTGTTTGTTCATTAATAATTAACTTTACATGAAATGTGCATGACTGGGCCTTATAAGCTACATTATAAACTAATTTAATTGTAAATTGCATAATTTATTAGAGGTAATATCCGCAGTCAGAAGTGCGGATGTAAAAAATGATGCGGATATCCGGTCCACCACTATTATTTATTATATATATATATATAAGGTGAGTCAAAAGTCTGGAAACATAGTAACTATGGTTTTCAATGCAAATATATAGCGTGTACATTTGCATTGAAAAGTATAGTTCCTATGTTTCCAGACTTTTGACTCACCCTGTGTGTGTATATATATATATATATAGAAAAATTATTTTGTGACCTGTTCCATAAACAAGCCATTTGAATTTATATTGAAGGTCGGCCAAAGTGCTAAAAGTGTCTTTTTATATATATATATATATATATATATATATATATATATATATATATATATATATATATATATGTATGTATATATATTTGTGGTTTTTTTATTTGCCTGTTTATTTCTTTATGATTATTTAGGCTGTGACATATATATCACTAAGGCACTATTTTGTAATTAATTTTTTCTCAATTTATATTTATATTTATTTTTATTTCTTTATTCTTTTGTGACCATATAAATGTTGGCTCTCCCACAATTTTTTCTATGCTTACTATATATATGTTATATGTATATATATATATATTATATATATATATATATATATATATGTATATATATATGAATATGTATGTATGTATGTTTATTTTGTAACCTATATATTGCCTTGATCTGTCCTTTCACTCCAGTGTTCCTGAGGATGTCATTAGACGAAAGCGCTTGAGCACCATTTGTGTTTCTTTTTTCCTTCGTGGTTTTATTCATCATATATATAATATATATATATATATATATATATATATATATATTATATATATATATATATATATAGTGTATAAGTTACAAAAACCAATATATTTTTGTAGGTTAGGTAATTGGATTATTTTATCAGTTACAATTAGGATGGTTACAGGACGAGAAGAGAGGCTTAGAACTGATCAATACAATTGGGGCTTGTTCCTGCTAATCTAATAGCAGAAACACCATCCTATTACGAGGGCTAAGCTCAGGCCTAAGGGTTAATTAGACCATGTATAATCCATGTTCCATGAACATATATGTGGCGCCATGTGAGGTGTTGGTTGTTTTATTTATGGTGGCGTTTATTGGTTAAATTTATTGGTATTGTTAAATTTTATTGGATGCACGTCTATAAATCATCCGGTGAAAGAGTTGTTTCATATATTTAATATTGTAGTTTCATAGTGAGGCGTTTATATTTTAGATTTTATCTTTCATACATGTCAGACGTATAATATATATATATACATACACACAGTCACCTTAGACATAAATTATCTCCTACCTCGACATATGTTGCTATAATATAACTTAAAACTAACTTAATCTAATCATATGAATAAGGTGATTTTTGTATGACCTCAAATACATGTGTTCTACTAAAAACTTAGGAGCTAATTGATAAAAAAGAAAATAGCAGTACACGAAATAACAGAATTTTCAGTAATAAATCTCTCCCTCCCTCAAGATATATTATCTAAAACAATCTACGAGCACAATGTGTTAAAAAACGTGTGTATATATATATATATATTATATATATATATATATGGGATGAATTTCACACTTAAACACGAGAAAAGAAAGGCCTTGGAATAATTTTTTTCTTTTTCCTTGTGAATTTGAATTTTAATATATATATATATATATATATATTAGGGTGTCACTTAAATGCAAAGTTTGAAATTTTCATGCTGACACCCCGCGAATCTATTCCATTGGTAAAAAAAACATGGTGACTGAAAAATCTTTTTATTTGAATAACTATAAAAGGTCGCCCCCGCCTTCCAAAGTTTAATGCTTGCGCGGCGTCTCCATAATCGTTCATTAGATATCTATATATCTCTATATATGTGTGTGTGTGTATCTGTGTGTGTCTGAATATCTGAGAAATAAAGTGAACAATACTTAACGATTCACCGTTTCTCATTTCAGCTACGTGATTTCTGGTGATGGAAACCCGGAAGTGTATATACCTATTAGGGGCAGCGGTTGATGAGGTGAAAGGATGCAAGCTTCCTTCCTACAGGCAAGCATTCGGTTACTTCCTTTACCTTCACCATGAAAAGAAAATGACAATACGTGACGCGTTGAGGAAGTCACTTCGAGCAGTGATGTCCTTCTGGGAGAAAGCTCACATTCCAACCAGACTCGAGACACACTGCGTCAGCAAACTGGATAAAGTCTTCGAGGAGTGGAAAGGACTCAAAAAACACGCCTCAAGGACGAGCGATTCACACAAGACGAAAGAAAAAGAATTCATTGAACGCCTCGATCGTCTCTTTGACATCGCCCACGCTGATTGTGAGAAATTGGTCAAGTACCCAGAGGATTGGGAGTTCCTTCAGCAGCAGCGCCAGAAAGGACGTCCAGGTTCAATGGCAGGTTTGGACATGACCCATCAGCGCCAAGTCAAAGATTGTACTCGACGTCGGGAGGAAGAGGAGAAACGAAGAAAGCGATCAGCAGCTGAAATGGAGGCAGTATCCAACGAAGCGGTTTTGGAGTCCTCATCCTCCAGCTCAGATGATAGCGAAGAAAAAGGAGCATGTGGTGGTTCGTTAGCGTCTAAACAAAGAGCAACGAAGAACATCATGACATCGGAATTGGCGGCAGCGCTTGATCGCACGCAACTGTCGTCAAGAAAGGCCACATATCTGCTGTTTGAGGCAGCTTCCAGCTTAGGGCATGATGCTAGCGACTACAACATCAATCGTGGATCCATTCATCGTCAGCGTGAAAAATTCCGTACCCTTAAGGCTCGGCAACTGAAGAGCGAGTTCCAAGGCAATAGTCCGTTGACTGTTCACTGGGACGGAAAACTCATGCAAGATCTGACGTCACGAGAATATGTTGACCGCTTACCTATTCTTGTATCTGGCTCCGGACAGAGCAGCTCCTCGGGGTGCCAAAACTTCTGTCAGGAACCGCGCTGGCACAAACAAATGCCATCATAGATTGCCTGAATGAATGGGGAGTGACCGATCATGTCAAATCTATGTGTTTCGACACAACCGCGACAAACACAGGCCACCGTGGAGGAACTTGTGTTCTTCTGGAAGAAAAAGTTGGACGTGACCTGTTACACTGCGCGTGCAGACACCATGTACTGGAGTTGGTGCTACAGGCGGCATTCGCAGCATCGCTAGATTCAGTATCTACCGGTCCAGAAATTCTGCTTTTCAAGCGCTTCCATGATTATTGGACCCGCATTGACCAGCAACAGTTCCAAACTGCGGACACAGATGCGTTCACCAAAGCAGCTATTTTTAAGCATAGAACGGAGCTCATTGAGTTTGCAAAATCACAAGCTCTTCAAGTTCGTGATGACTATCAGGAATTCCTCGATCTTTCCGTCATCTTTCTTGGAGGAGTTCCATACAAGGGACTAAACTTCCGCGCCCCTGGTGCTATGCACCGGGCGAGATGGATGGCTAAGGGGCTCTATGCCATCAAGATCTGGCTCTTCCGAAGACAGTTTAAACTGACGAACACTGAGGAACGCGGAATTCGAGATATCTGCCTCTTTTCTGTTCTAGTTTACATGAAAGCGTGGGCAACAGCTCATCTGTCCATCGAAGCTCCGCTGAATGATTGGGAATTGATGAGGACGCTCCTTCGATACCCGCACAAGAAGATTTCTGATGGTACCACCAAGAAGCTGTCTGCGCACCTGTGGTACCATTCGGAGGAGGCAGTGGGTCTGGCGTTCTTTGATGAGAGGATATCGATGGAAGTGAAGTGCAGCATGGTTGCAGCGTTAGATCAAGAAGCCCCTCACATGCCGCCAAAACGACCTTTGGTTCTTGATACTATGTTCCTCAGTGACAGCAAAGGACTGGAGCAACTGATCACAAAGAACACCCGAGGATTCTTCTCAAAACTTCAGTTGCCAGATTGCTTTCTGCTCCACGATCCCAGTTCATGGACGTCAAACTCTGAATACGTGCAAGCTCGGGATGTGGTCTCCAAACTTGCAGTGGTGAACGACAGAGCAGAACGGGCCGTGGCTCTGGTGAAGGAGCTGAACGGAAAGTTGACAGTGAAAGAAGAACAGCTCCAGTTCCTCGTTCAAGTTGTCACTGACCACAGAAAGCAACACCCAGCTCCGAACAAATCAGCATTAGTGAGGACGCGAAAGAACTAATCACTGATCAGCGTATGAGCACCAATTATTCTGCTACTGTATATGTATTTTATTTCTCAAAGTTTTGCTTTTGTTGCTTCTCCATTTTGTACCATTATTCGCCAAATTATGTCTTCTATTTGATTTATATAATAAACTGTTTGTATTCTTTGCGTTTTTAAGTGTCTTACTTTCGTTATTTCACCAAATTGCCTTGTTTTTTATTATCTGGTTCGGCCCAAGCTGTGAACACTGAACAGCTTGTTGACGTCAACAAATGGGTCTTGTTTTCAGTGACGAGGGGACCTTTAAATGATGACCAATCAGGACCAAATTTCTCTTCCGTATGTTTTACACCAAATGGAACAATTTTAGGGGGTGTCATAGGAAAATATCCATCGTTTAATTTTCCCCCTATTACCTAGTGACACCCTAATATATATAATTATATATAATATATATATATATATATATATATATATATTAGAGAGCGAGAGAGAGAGATTCTTAAATCACCAAATTTCTACTACATTTTCGTTGTTGGTCAGTGAAGTTAAATTCACTCTTACATGTGATGTCTTTTATTTTTTTTTAATTTTTAAGCATTTCCGCTTGCGTAAAGGTAGGGAAGGGTCGCATTAAAAGGTTTAAAGAATGCACTCTTTTACCGTATACAACGATTATTTTTTCGAATTTAACTCGCGTTAGGAGTTTAATTAAAAAAAGCGAAATCAAATTACTACTACTTCATACTACCTCAGGATTTTACACACTCGGTGTTTTGTTTTATTTTAGATTAGATTAGGTTAGCCTAGCCTACCTAACCTAACAAAAATGAACCCCCAAAAAACATCTACAACAAAGTAGTAGCTAGTTTCCGTGTAGGAGGAAAGTGATACAAAAGATAGCACCGAATATGAGTGAACGTAACTTTTGGTGATATATATATATATATATATATATATATATATATATATATGTGTGTGTGTGTGTGTGTGTGTGTGTGTGTGTGTGTGTGCACACACACACACACACCAAACTTAATTATTTACATTTAACTACACGAACACCAAGTGTATTCAGTTTTAAATTGATAATTATTTAGTTTTGTAAAAATTGCTTGTTGCCAATGTACAGGCAGTTTTTACATAGTGGAGCCACCTCGATGGGCCGAAGTGGCCCCTAGTGTGCCCACTATAAAAATTTCTTATGTTCTTTGTGGTTCGGAACCCACGTAAAATTGTAGGTCCCCTCCGCCACCACGGAGGACATGCACAATACACAATTATAAACACAGTTAGGTAGACCAGCCATGAGTGGATCCTAGGGTCTTTGTTGGTCTGAAACATTAACACATTATAACATTATATACTATATACGGTATATGCGCCTCGGTGATGTAGTGGTCAACATCGCTGACTACAAATCCCCCGGGTTCGATTACCGGTGATGACAGTCAGCGCAGAGCAAACCCAACTGTTCATCCCCATACGCTATAAATTGGTTGGTAGATAGATGGGTACCTTACTGCCCTGGTATGCTGATCGGGAGGCCGTGAGATCGAGTTCAGACGAGGACTTTGTAATTTCTGACCACCCGTGGTGGGTCGTAGTTTGGATTCCACGTTAAGCTGTAGGTCTAAGGTAGAGGAACAAGCTTGACCTTCGTCAGAATGAGCAATTCGGGCGGAAGAAAAACCAAGGTTAACATAAAAACGTAAAAAAAACATAACATAAAACACATAACAAAAAGTGCATATGCAAAAAACTTCAAAAAGTGCATATATATATATATAATATATATATATATATATGAAAATTATTTCACGAAAGTAACACGTGAAAAATATTTATGATGAATAAAACCACGAAGGAAAGGAAACACAAAACGGTGCTCAAGCGCTTTCGTCTAATGACATCCTCAGGAACACTGAAATACATAAAAGGTTACGGCCTATATATAGGTTACAGAAAGAGAAAAAAAATATAAATAAATAACATACATACACACAAACATATATACATATATATATATACATACATATCTACACACACATATATATATATATATAATATATATATATATATATATATATGCAATAAACGGAGAAGTAAAAATAAAACTTAAAAATTAAGGATTAGAGGATTAACAAAGAGGCATATCGATTTTTAGCACAAGATCAAATGAGTTATAAAAATAATACAAATTTATACTGGAGATACGCCCGGGTTTAACACTTTGCCTTTTTAGAGTCAAGTTTCGATATATATAAAAATAAATTGAAGATTAAAAGTTAATAAAGTAGTTTACAAGTTTACCAAAGATTAAGTGTCCTACCCTTTTTATCTAGGTTTGTTTTGAAGGAATTCAAAACAACAGGATCGAGTTGAAAAAGACCTTTGCTTATGTTGAAGTTATTTGAAAGTTGAATAATGGCAGACTCAAGAATATTTCTATTGACAATGTTGCTCGAATGAAATAAAACTGAAGCATTATTCCAATCAATACAGTGGGATAACTCTGACAAATGGACAAAAAGAGCACTGGACAACTGTCCTGTTCTGACGGAATATTGATGCTGTTTTATACGTGTGTGCAAATCCTTTCCCGTCTGACCTATGCAAAAGGAATCACATTGTTTACACCCAATTTTATAGATAATGCCTGAATTATTGGTAGGGCTATTTTTTTTTTATTTTTTTTTTACTATGATATTTTTCACAATATTGTTATATGAAAATACTACATTAATATCCAAAAGTTTAAGTACATTAGCAATGCCTAAAAAGCCCGGGAAAAATGGAAGTACTAAAATATTTTTTGACAAAGTACGAGTGTTATTATCGACACGATAGAAAGTTCGTTTTGCCTTGTTGAGACAAGATTCCATAAACGCAGATGGGTAACACAGATCACTTCCAATACCGTTGATTTTTTCCAATTCGGCATCGATGTATTCCGGACTGGCGATCCTAAGGGCGCGGAGAAACATTGATGAAAAAAATGGCCTTCTTAGTGGGGGTGTCATGTCCCGAGTAAAAGTGTACATACGACAAGTTGTTTGTTGTTTTCCGATAGATACTAAACTTAAAACCTGGGCTTTCCCTATGTACACGCACATCCAAAAATGGGATTGACTTGTCTTGTTCCACTTCTAAAGTAAACTTAATGGAGGGGACTTGATCATTTAACTGAAGGAGGAAGTTATCCAGGTCACGATTCATGGGCCAGATACACAAAATATCGTCGACGTACCGCAACCAAGGGATGCCAACCCCCAGGATTCTCGGAATGTAAGTAATTTCGAAAAACTCCATATAAATATTGGAGAGGAGGGGCGATAAGGGGTTGCCCATGGCCATCCCAAACACTTGTTGATAATACTCGTTATTGAAAGTGAATTTACAGTCTTTAATGCAAAGCTTAATAAGTTCCAAAACAATGTGTGAAGGTAGTGGCAGGTCATACTTATGTAATTCTTGCCCTACCAATAATTCAGGCATTATCTATAAAATTGGGTGTAAACAATGTGATTCCTTTTACATAGGTCAGACGGGAAAGGATTTGCACACACGTATAAAACAGCATCAATATTCCGTCAGAACAGGACAGTTGTCCAGTGCTCTTTTTGTCCATTTGTCAGAGTTATCCCACTGTATTGATTGGAATAATGCTTCAGTTTTATTTCATTCGAGCAACATTGTCAATAGAAATATTCTTGAGTCTGCCATTATTCAACTTTCAAATAACTTCAACATAAGCAAAGGTCTTTTTCAACTCGATCCTGTTGTTTTGAATTCCTTCAAAACAAACCTAGATAAAAAGGGTAGGACACTTAATCTTTGGTAAACTTGTAAACTACTTTATTAACTTTTAATCTTCAATTTATTTTTATATATATCGAAACTTGACTCTAAAAAGGCAAAGTGTTAAACCCGGGCGTATCTCCAGTATAAATTTGTATTATTTTTATAACTCATTTGATCTTGTGCTAAAAATCGATATGCCTCTTTGTTAATCCTCTAATCCTTAATTTTTAAGTTTTATTTTTACTTCTCCGTTTATTGCATATATATATATATATATATATATATATATATTATATAATATATATATATATATGTGTGTGTGTGTATGTGTGTAGATATGTATGTATATATATGTATATATGTTTGTGTGTATGTATGTTATTTATTTATATTTTTTTTTCTCTTTCTGTAACCTATATATAGGCCGTAACCTTTTATGTATTTCAGTGTTCCTGAGGATGTCATTAGACGAAAGCGCTTGAGCACCGTTTTGTGTTTCCTTTCCTTCGTGGTTTTATTCATCATATATATATATATATATATATATATATATATATATATATATATATATATATATATATATATATATATAATGAAACCTTATAAGAGTGAAGTTTCCGCCTTTTCCCTTTTGAATAACACCATTTAAGATACGAGTCTCCGAATGCATTCCTGATAAATAACTACATCCGGTAGTTTTGTGTGCGATTATCTCCGAAGAATGTTTGCAGACTCGATGCGAAAGGAAACTACTTTATATACACAAGGGTACGCGCGTGCGCATTCACACATACACACTATATATATATATATATATATATATATATATATATATGAAAATTATTTCACGGAAGTAACATTTACGATAATAAATATTTGTCATCATAATATTTATGATGAAAATAACCACGAAGGAACATTAAAACACGAAATAGTGCTCGAGCGCTTTCGTCTAATGACATCGTCAGAAACACTTGAACCATATTCGTGAGGATTAGACATTTTCTTAGTGGTTATTTTCATCACATATATATATATATATATATATATATATATATATATATATATGAAAAATTATTTCACGAAAGTGACACGTGAAAAGTATTTATGATGAATAAAACCACGAAGGAAAAAGAAACACAAGGGGTGCTCAAGCGCTTTCGTCTAATGACATCCTCAGGAACACTGGAGTGAAAGGACAGATCAAGGCAATATATAGGTTACAAAAATAAACATACATACATACACATTCACATATATATACATAATATATATATACATATACATATATATATATAAATATATACATATATATAGTAAGCATAGAAAAAAATTGTGGGAGGAGCCAACATTTATATGGTCACAGAAGAATAAAGAAATAAAAATAATATAAATATAAATTGAGAAAAAATTAATTACAAATAGTGCCTTAGTGATATATATGTCACAGCCTAAATAATCATAAAGAAATAAACAGGCAAATAAAAAAAAACCCATAAATACATATACATACATATATATATATATATATACATATATATACACATATATATATATAAAGACACTTTTAGCACTTTGGCCGACCTTCCATATAAATTCAAATGGCTTTTTTATGGAACAGGTCACAAAAGAATAAAGAAATAAAAATAAATATAAATATTGTAAGTGGAGTCTACCAATTCAAGCTCAAGAGGGAGGTTTTTACAATCGATTTAATAGATGCTGCCAAATTGATATATATGTCACATTATTAAAAAATAAAAATTGAAAGATAAATTTTAAGAGAGGCACACCAATTTATAAGGGAAAAATTACCACATATGCATTTTATAGTCACAAACGAATACAAAAGTACAAGTAAATATAAATTGGAAAACAAAATGATCCCTAGATGATATATAAAGAACAATAAAATATATATACAACATATTTACGGTATATATACGAAATATAAACGCAATATATACAGAATATATATATATATATATATATATGCATAAGGGAAAAAAAAAATTACCAAATTTGTTTTTATAATTATTGTCTGAGAAACGGTAGGTCGCAAAAGAATAAAGAATAAAAATAAATATAACTTGAAAAAATTACAAATAATACACGTACACATATATACCCGCATACCCAAATATATATATACATATACACACATATATACAAACACACACACACACACACACACATATATATATATATATATATATACAAGCTTGACCTTCACGAAATGAGAAATCATCCCGCAGAACCTTTGTGAGGTTGTAAGGTAAGGTAAGGTACATACACATATACATATATATATATATATTTAACTGCATACATACATACATACATACATATACACACATACATACATACATATACACACATATACATACAAACACATTTAACTGCAATGACCACACACATACGCACATACACATACATACATACACATACACTCATACAGCAAAAAATTGAAAAATAAAATTGTAAGGGAAACAACAGACAAAAACAAATTTTTTACCAAAGATTTAACAACCTGCCCTTTTTGTTTAAATCCATTCTGAAGGAATTCAGAGCAACGGGATCAAGTTGAAACAGACCTTTACTCATGTTAAGGTTATTTGTAAGTTGAATTATAGCCGACTCAAGAATATTTCTATTAACAATGTTGCTAGAGTGAAACAAAACTGAAACATTATTCCAATCAATACAATGGGATAACTCTGACAAATGGACAAAAAGGGCACTGGACAACTGTCCCGTTCTAACGGAATATTGATGCTGTTTTACACGCGTTTGCAAATCCTTTCCCGTCTGACCTATGTAAAGGAATCACATTGCTTACACCCAATTTTATAGATAATGCCTAAATTATTGGTAGGGCTATTTTTTACTATGATGTTTTTCACAATATTGTTATATGAAAAAACTACACTGATATC
>JAJOZX010006735.1:175000-232500 GCA_023014485.1 Bathynomus jamesi
AGAATAATGGCACAAATGAGAGTAACAAAGTACACAACGTAACAAGAACAAAAATACCAATTATCTTCATTACATTTATCAAAGACAAATATTTTCAAGGTAATTAAGAAACCATTCGAAAGTGATGACACTAAAATACAAAGAATCAAAATGGCTGACATTCCCAAACACTTTTTTACCTCCAACCAAAATTCCTTTTCCGTAATACGATCTAAAATTAATCAAAATGTCATTAGTTAAGTGGGGAAGAAAACCCATCATCTTCCTTGAATTCGAATTAGAACTTATGTCAACACGAACAAAGTACGGTAAATCTAACCGTATACGGTAATCTTAAAATCAAAATTACCGTACCACCCAAGTTAGTCTACGTGCGTTGTAACACGTTATTGAAATAATGACCCGTGCTTTTTAAAGAGGGGGGGGGGGGATAAAATCCTTAATTGTTACGTAGCATGAAAAAAATTCAATACATATAATAATACAATTTCATAATAATATGTAAATAGACACTTTCAAGCGTTTTACATAGTTTTTATTCGATAATAAAAATTAATAAATAATAACACATTGAATGAATATATTTCGAATCGTGTTGCTTTCCCCTTTCCAGTAAGTAAAACTGACACGCGTTCTGGCATTCCATTGATGAGCTTTGCCAGTTGTTCTTGAGGATAATCATCGTAGTGTCTATTTATTTTTGTCAACCCTCTGTAACCATTAACCATTCACTCTCAACAGTGTAAAAACTAATAAAATTTTGTATATGCTGATGTAAAATTAGGATCAATATAACACACACACACACACACACACACACACACACACACACGTGTGTGTATATGTAATATTTTAATTACGTATAATAAAAATGACCTAAGAACTTTATTAAGAATGTTCCGTTTAATTTTTAGAGGGAAGAACGTCATAAAAGAAAGAACACGACATTACGAACGTAATTAATCTCTCTTGAATTACGTTCATTATACAGGGTGACCCACATGTATGATATTCTTATTAAAAACATTTTGTAAAATGGAAAAATGATCAACAGAAATCATTTGAAATTAATTCTACAAAAAGATAGTAAAAGTCTCTCTCTCTCTCTCTCTCTCTCTCTCTCTCTCTCTCTCTCTCTATATATATTATATATATATATATATATATATATATATATCTTTTCGACTCTTCAAACGTTCCGTGCCATGATTATTCTCTTCACTACATACACTTCATTAATTTAGTATAGACATAGAATTTTCTTATTAGTTCTCACTTGGCTCCATTCCTATTCCTATTGGCTCAATTCCTATTCCCGAACCGAAAGTAGGTAATATTCAGTCAGAATTCCAGTATTGGAAAAAATGGTTTACGAAAGAAATGACGTACAACTGAAGTCGCGAATGGTATTTTCAATGACAAATCCTATATATAACATATAAAATGTAAAATTCTACTACCCTGGGGACGGGAATGGATCCATTTGAGAATTGCATCATTTAAGAGTCTCACTTTCGGATTTCTTATTCATGGACGAGGACTGAAATAGGAACGAGCGAGAGTGGAAAAAGAAGTCGAATTTTCCTAGCAAGAAATGCCGCTCCGAGTAATTCTCAAGTAATTTTCTAAAATATCCTAAAATATTTTAGTACCCTAACTTTGTACCCAACAATTGATCAGTTTTTAAGTTATAAATTAGATTTTTTTTAAACATTCTCTTTCTTGGAGTAGATAATATTAAAATATTTAGGTATAATTGGTTTTAATTGTATTCAATTTCTAGAAAATTCTCACGGATGCAGTAGAAAAGGCGGAAAATTTTGGCGTCGCATGACTGTTCGCTACGACAATACAAACAAGTTATCGTTGTTTCAGTGTGTGTGTGTGTGTGTGTGTGTGTGTGTGTGTGTGTGAGAGAGAGAGAGAGAGAGAGAGAGAGAGAGAGAGAGAGAGAGGAGAGAGAGAGAGAGAGAGAGAGAGAGAGAATAAATAAGAAATTTACAAACATTTTTATTGTTGCAAAAATGTCACATCGGAGCGGGTTAGGTTAAATTAGACTACGTTGGGTTAAGTCATTAAATTAAAGTAGGTCAGTTGGTACGTCACTATTTAGGAACTTCACAACAAACCCCCTTCGAGCCTCATTATACATCCAGGCCACTTAACGTAATTCTTGGTTCGATTGCACTAAGGTTGGAATGAGTCAGGTGTGTGTGTGTGTGTGTGTGTGTGTGTGTGTGTGTGTGTGTGCCCAAATGCTTATATAAACCAATTTAAATAATCATTTAAAGAAAACATTCCACCCTCCTATTAACAAAACCTAATAATAATAGTGTCAATACAAAAACCTACAAACCTATTCACTCTAAACCCTAAAACCCACTCTGCATCTCCACCTTTTCCACCTCCATTCATAATTGAATAGTTTACCCACAAACCTCACAAGAAGATTAAAAAAAATGATTCGGTCGCACACGGGTTGGCCGGCAAATGTCGAATTGATCAGATACGGCACTTGGGGACTCGGGAAATAGGAGGGGGGGTAAAGGACCCCCTCCCCTTTACCAGGGGACGCCGGCACGCGGTCATTAGCGGCGATCTTTAATGAGCCCATGCGAGATACCCCGACTCATACCAATCTTAATTTCCGGGTATACGAAGAAACACCAAATTGGACTTTAATTTTACTGTTATTAATTACTTTTTGTAATAATTAAAAATCAATTATGTTTGGTAATTTTCTTTTTACTTCTTTTCGTGTAATTTTTGGCCAAAAAAATTTCCAACTTCAGAAATTAATGACAATGATTATGTCATCATATTTTGTGTGTGTGTGTCAACTGTACGCTCTTGAAGATTGGTTAGGTTAGGCGGTGATATTTTCGTTAGTTAACCTTATAAAGCTAACTAAAGAAGGCTGGGGGCCCTGAGTTGTTAATATCTGCGTGTATTGGTATATTTGTAAAAAGAAATATTTAACAAAATCCAACATAGCTTAAAAATGTGAAATATTTATATTAGCTACTACTACTACTCGTACCTACTATTATAAGAGTACCGCTACAACTGCTATTATTATTATTATCATCATATTAAGCATCGATAAGGAAAAACAACTCTCTCCTCCATCAGGAGAATTCCGGAAATTTGATCATAATCCGATTCTATAATTACCTTCGGAAAAACAAAGAAAACTCCATCTATTTAAAGACAAATCAAAAAAGAAAACCAAATATTGAATTTAAAAATAAAGAAAACGGCTTCAAAAAGATCAAACGTAAACTTAAGCAAAAAAATAAAAAATAAATAAAAATAAAAAAATAAAAAATCAAAAAATCAAAAATCAACGGAAATTACTATTAAAAATAAAATAAAAAGAAAAAAGTTCAAAGAAAAAGAGCTTAAAAAATAAAATAATAAATATTAAAAACTAAGCTTTTAAAAACATTAAAGCTAAGAAGATCAAATATTCTTTCTTTGTAAACACGGTGAAGACAATATATATATACAGGGTGTCCCATAAGTAAGGTCTCATAGGAAAATTTATTTTAAATTAAATTCACAAAAGTAATGTATTAGAACTAAAACAAATGTTCAAATTGATGTCTTGTTTGGGACCTTTTCTTTGTTGCAGTGAGTTACACTGGTGAGGAAAAGACCTCCGGAGGACTTTTCCTAAGGAGTGTAGCTCACTTACATATTAGCCACTGCGTGTTATTCTACCTGCAACAAAAAAAAAAGGTCCCAAAACAAGCCATAAATTTGAATATTTGTTTTAAAATAAATTTCCCTATGAGACACGACTTATGTGACACCCTATATATATATATATATATATATATATAGTACAGTACCTTTGGTTAGCTTCCGCCCGAATTGTTCATTCTGGCGAAGGTCAAGCTTTTCACTCCACCTTAGACCTACAGTTTAACGTGGAATCCGAACCACGCCCCACTAGCAGCCCAGCGTCTTAACCACTAGGCCACCCAGGGTACTCAATCATCTCCCAACCACTTTATTGTGTGGACGATATATATATATATATATATATATATATATATATATATAATATATATATACAGAGCTGGGCAATAAATACATTGAATGTATTAAATACTAAATACTAAATACATGGGAGAAATGTATTTAAATACTAAATACTAAATACATTTTACGAATGTATTTAGATACAAAATACAAAATACATCAATTGTATTTAAATACATTTGTAAATACATTTTAAATACATACAAATTTTAACATATGCATTCACTAATTCATGAGTAACAACAATATAAATGCTTGATAAAGGATAAAGGAATAGTACAATCTAATTTCCGATTATATATTTCCCTTTTTAGAACAAAACAAAAACAAAAGAACTTAGAACTTACGATGTCAACCAGTGACATATATACTCATTATATCGTTGCAAAATGAGTAACAATTAATGAGTAGATGAGACATAAACTTTACCTTATTACCGTCTTTAGATTTAATTTAAAGTATTTTCCATCAAACAGAGGGTGCACTAAATTGTTATCTGCATATACATCACTGTTTGATTCACCGGATTTGCTTGTTGAAGCCATGACACACACACGATAAAGAAATCAACCGCTTTCGACTAAGAGTGGCACACAACTGATTGAAACTGACACGTTGAAACATGAACCATGCTGTACTACACTGTCGACGCGTCGTACTGTGCTAGTACAGAACGTGTATTAAACCAGTAAAAGTATTTACATTTTATATTTTGAGTATTTAAATACATGTATTTAAATACTCATAAACGTATTTAAATACTATATTTAAATACATGAAAAACAATGTATTTATAAATACAGTTCTAAATACACAAAATTGTAAAATTGTATTTAAATACAAATGTATTTAAATACTGCCCAGCACTGTATATATATATATCAGTGGCGTGCAGTCAGGGTAAGCGGGGCATGCGCCGCCTACTTAGTTAAAGATCATATTACAAAAAGTCAGTATATTACTACAGTAATCGAAAACTAATATAAAGTTATAATGCTTGTATAATATATATATATATATATATATATTTATTTATTTATTTATTTATATATATATATATTTGCAGCTACCGCTTACCCTGTGGACTCACCTACCTTCGCCACTGAATTTATATATATAATATATATATATGTTGGAATTACAGGAAAATGCGTATATTTAAATAGCTATAAAAACATGTCGAATTAAAAAATGTGTTTCGTAAACATGAAAGAATATTTAGAAAAAAAAAAAAACTACAAAAAAATTTGAAGTCGAGCCCATTAAATAAAAAAATAAATGCGAGATAAAAGTAAAACACGCACCATCCGGAAATGCCACGGTATCGAATCGTCAGTGGCACTGGCACTGTGGCACAGTGCCATAAGAGAATGCCCAGACGTCGACTGGCCAATAGCGAGAGCGGAAGGTACAAAGAAAGGTGCCAGTGTAATACGGGCATCGAGTGAAGAGTCACCTATACCAAGAACGTCTTTCGGGGGCGGGTTGCAACTTGCAACGGATGCAATTATTATATGATCGTTCAATTTGGAGAAATTCAGGCTAAAATGATGCATTTAAGTTTATATTCTCGGACTGTTTTATCAACTTAATTCACGGTTTTATTCCAAATGTGAAACAGGAATAAACCACACACCACACACACACACACACACACACACACACACACAGTCATGTTTATTCACGTTATCTCCCTCTCATACCATGAAATGAAACCTGAAATTTTTACTTATTTTTTAAATTCTTTCAGTTGTTAACGCTAATAAAAACGCATATTCAGAAAAGGCTTTTTATACTTACTCGTAATATATTCAAAATACAAACTTTTATATCTATTAAGGTAATAATCCTTTGTGACGTAATAAAAACAACAGCGCAAAAGTGTGTATATATATATATATATATATATGTTGATTTTTAATGTAATGCTTTTTTATTTACTGTGACGTACCGAACTCGTACTGTACAGCAAACTTGAACGGTTTTTCTGTACCGAATTTCATTTAACTGCATACCATGCCTGTCTGACTCGGCAGCGTGTGTCTGATTAGGCCTAACGTATGGGAAGCCGAAACACGAAATACGTTTCATATGATTTTATTAAATTAAACTTTTGAAACACGGTGATTTAAGGCAGGGGAACTAAAATGAATATGACATTGAAACAGAGAGAGGTTAAGTCGGCACAAGCCGACTATAATTAACAGAATTTATGTTAATTAACCCTTTTATGCCTGGATTAAATTTTTTTTTTTACTTTTATTCCTGTTCAAGCCAATATAGCCTCTACTATTCAGATCGTAAGGCTGAAAAGAGATTGTCGAGCTCATGTTGCCATAAGGCAACAGTCGGCGTTAAAGGGCTAACCCAACACTATGAAATAGAACGCAACTTACGACCACAAATCTCAGCGAAAACCTATTTAAAAAAGAGGCGCATGGTTGACAACTGTGAATTTTAAAACTAACTACTCACTGGGCATACCAACTGGGATTTGAAAACTAATTTCGGTCTCTCTCAGCAGTTAATATAAAACAAATTTCCAATTAGTAATCACGTCAAATTGCAGTAATTAACAATCACATGAATTCCATTTATTATTATATATATATATAATATAATATATATATATATATATATATATATTGTACAGTATATGATGCAAACCCACAATGAAAAAGAAAATGATTCCAAGGCCTTTCGTGTATTTAGAAGTACATTTCGTCAGGGAATGATGTCATTCCCTGACGAGGTGTAGTCATTTCACGCGTTTAATTGTGAAATTTATCATATATATATATATATATAGCAAAAGCTAATACATTTCTAAATACACGAAAAGCATTGGAATCGCTTTTCATTTTCCTCGTGGATGTGCATCATATATTAATTACGTGTTTAATTGTGGAATTCATTCCATACCCTCTCATTTACGATATATACAAGTAGTTGACAAAATTAAATAGACGCCACGATGAGTGTCCTCAAGAAGAAATGGCAAAGCTCATCAGTGGAATGGCAGAACGGCGTGTCAGTTTTACATAAAATGCAAAAGGGGAAAAAACAACACGATTCTAACCGATTCTAAATATAGTTAAGCGACATTGGGTCTGGGTAGTAGTTGGATGGGAGACCCGTCCTTCGCGCCCAGATTATGAAGCGACCCGTGGTTCGGATCCCACGTAAAGCTGTAGGTCACCTTCGTCATATGATCTTAGATGTTGCGAAGGAGGTTAAACAACCCCAATTAAAAAAAAAAATATATAATATATATATACAGGGTGGCCCAAGATAAAGTAGGGCCATTATTTCTTTTAACAAAACTCAATGGGGCTACTTTATCTTGAGCCACCATATATATATATATATATTATATATATTATATATATATATATATATATATATCCTTTATGTTGCCAAATGACATCAATTAACCTAGTGACAGGTGAATAAAGGCAAGACGATAAGGGGTGTACATTGTACAAATTACCCCTGTAATCACCGAGGTAGAGCAGAGAAAGACCTGTGGACAAATGGGTGGGAACAAGCAGGACGCAAGACCCGATATGGAGACTGCAGAGCATTTCAATCCAATGACATCTTTTTGCTGTTTATCTTCAATTGAACCAGTTGTTTTCTCACTGTATATTTGGGTCGAAAAGAAGAGGTCATTCGAGATTCCAATTGGTTCCATAAGCAGAATTAAAAGTAAATCTTTTATGCACTATTTCAGGAGAGGTGTGTGTGTGTGTGTGTGTGTGTGTGTGTGTGTGTGTGTGTGTGTGTGTGTGTGTTGTAGAATAACTTGGTGAACTTGTGTGTTCTAAAATTACGTAGTAAACTTTCATATGAACGTAATATCTTAATAAAAATTATGAGATATTTTTGAGGGACGTGGAAAGGAAACCCAAACTTGTGGTGCATCTTGCTCCTGAAGAATCATGCACCAGGACTGATAATGACAGTGGGGGTGTCTGCATTACAAACTAACGAAAATTGCAATCAAGTTAATATAGATATGGATGTTCTTTGGACTAGACTAACAAAGAACATTGTTGCTTTCAGTGGTGATGAACCACGTACGAAGGAAGGCCTCATCAGTACTTCGACCCCCTAACTGTTTGGCAATGGTGCTGCGAGCTGCTCGTACCCTGATATGGGCGGAATGGTGCTATGTAAAAAAAGATGTTTAATTCTTCATATATATATATATATATGTATATATCAGGTCATCCCATAAGTAATGTCGTTTCTTAGATCGGAATTTGAAGGACAAAAAAATCTCAACTCTGCCAACGTCCTACAAGCTTTTCAATGCCATGTTTATAAAATTCAGGCGGTTTTGAGGCAAAAAACGTACAAAGACTGGTGTGCAGGTCATCTAAAGAAGTATACTGTTTCTCGTCAAGATAGTTTTGCAGACCCCTGAAGAGATGATAATCTGAGGGCGCAAGGTCTGGAGAATATGGAGGATGTGGAAGTTTTCCCACCCAAGCTGCTCAATTTTTGCAGAAGTTATCCGAGCGGTATGAGGACGTGCGTTGTCTTGGTGTAACACGATTCCTTTCCGATTAACCAAAGAGGGTCTCTTTTCTTTAAGTGCAGTGTTCAGTCGATCCAGTTGTTGACAGTAGACTTGAGCGGTGATTGTCTGGTTGTGTGGTAAGGTTTCAAAGTGTATTACACCACCTTTATCCCACCAAACACTAAGCAACACCTTCCGAGGGTGAAGATTTGGTTTTGGCTGTGGTGTCGCTGGTTCTCCGGCACAAACCCACTGTCGACGGCGCTTAACATTCTGCTACAGTATCCACTTTTCATCACCAGTCACTAAACGGTGCAAAAACGGATCTTGGAGTTCACGGGAATGAAGAGCTGTGCTAATATTTACTCGCACCCTCAGATTGTCGACCGACAATTCATGTGGCACCCATTTTCTTAACTTAGACACTTTCCCGAGTTGTTGCAAATGTCGATGGATGGTGGACGGGGATGAATTGAGTTTCTGGGCCAATTCTTCGACAGCTGTTGAACAGTCTTCTTCAAGTGCGGCTAACAGCAGGTCATCATCAAACTCAGCAGGGCGTCCAGAGCGTGCTGCATCTATCAAACAGCAGTCACCATTCCTAAACTTTTGAAACCATCTTTGACATTTCCTCACATGCAGAATATCGTTGCCATAAACGTCCTGAATGTTTCGTGTTGCTTCAGTAGCACTAGTCCCTTTTTTGAACTCGTAAAGCATTATATGCCTGATATGCTCGTCTGATACCGCCATGTTTATGAGGGGTTCACATAAAGCAAAACACACGTCTTCACTGGTCAAGGTCTGCAAAGTATGTAGCGAAACACGAAAGATCTCCTCTTAGATATAACCTTCGGAAAATTTATGCTTAAACCGAGTAGGACTAGTTTAAACTTAATCTATCGTAAAAAACGATATTACTTATGGGATGACCTCATATATATATATATATATATATATATATATAGGCAGGGCCGCCGAGAGCTGCTCCGGGCCCCGGGGAAGGATTGGTATAATGGTATATCGGCCCCCCTGTTTACTCAGTATTTTATTATGAATGTTTTTTGGTGTACATAACAAGCAGACTGATTATATGTCCAAGTCGCTATTCAAAACATACAGTATGAATAAACAACTCAGAAGAAAATGACCATTTTATTTTTCGAATCAATTATATTAATTGAATCATCATACAATTTACAAATGCAGTACCAGTCCATGCAGGCAAGACAATAGTATAGCCGCAAAAGGGGAGAGTGCAAGAATGTTGCAGGTTATTATGTAATGTTGCAAAGGGGGGTGGGGGGTTGCAAAAAAAAAAAGAGAGTACTGGCCTTTGTTGCCAACCTAGGTTGCAAGGGTCATGCACCAACCTAGGTTGCAAGGGGCATGCAACTTGGAGGCCTCCCCCAAGCTATTCCCCCCAAAGGGCCAGAGAGAAAGGAGGAGGAGAGGTGTTCACCTGGCAGGAGCCAAGTGCACATTAAGACTTCAGCCGAGTAGGCGTTGTTTTATAGGCTCCTAATCAGCCAGAATCAGCCAGTTGACTGAGCCAAGGGGGGAGGGGTACACCTGAAGGAGAGAGAGAGAGACGCCTGTAGGAGAGAGAGAGAGAGAGAGAGAGAGAGAGACGCCTGTAGGAGAGAGACGCCTGTAGGAGAGAGAGAGACACCTGAAGGAGAGAGAGAGAGGAGTTCTCCCCCAAGTTATTTTCGTTTTCCTAACCTAAGAGGCCACTAAGGGATTTTACCAAAGGGCCTGAAAGAGAAGGACCAGAGGTCCTTCCTCGGCTGGGAGCCGAGGTGGAATGAGTCTTTCACCAACTTCGCGGTCTTTTATAAGCCTCTATTCTGGCTGAATTGCCAGATAGCGCAATGTGTTCAGTTGTCAGATCGCACCATGTATGCAGATGCTGAGTTGCTACATCAAGCCATGTAATCGGGTGCTGATGTGCCAGATTGCACCATCAGATAGCGCCATGTATTCCAGAAATATTAATCATCCATTGTGTAACAATATGACGATAGTTATTCCAATTAAATTCTGTTTAAATACACCTTTATTAATTGCATGCCTTTCCAGTTTTTTTGCAATGATCGGATTGCTATATATATATATATATATATATATATATATATATATATATATATATATATACATTCTTTTCTTATGTTAGGTAAATATATATATATATATATATATATTATTTATTTTATAACATTTAATTTTAGTTTAGAAGCAAATTTAACATTAACTTCATTGAACTTTTCGAAACAAATAACATAGTTTACCTTCGAAAACGTCATAATAGAAAATAATTAATTTTATGGTTAACTAGTTTATTTCGTTTACTATAATTATGTATATAGAGTCTTTTAAGCAGCTTATGATACATATATATATACATATATATATATATATATATATATACATATACATATATCTGAACTCTTCCAGCTAAAGAAGCCTTATGTATAGCATTGGTTGTGTAATAGCTCATTGTGTAACAATATGATGGTAGTTATTCCAATTAAATTCTGTTTAAATACACCTTTATTAATTGCATACCTTTCCAGTTTTTTTTGCAATGATCGGATTGCTAGATATATATTATATATATATATATATATATATATATATATATATATAGAGAGAGAGAGAGAGAGAGAGAGAGAGAGAGAGAGAGAGAGATAGGATCTGTAGTTAATCTTACGCGAGGTATGAAAATCAGGAAAAAATGCCAAATGTGTATTATTTTAAACATCTTGTTAGGTAAATATATATATATATATATTATTTATTTTATAACATTTAATTTTAGTTTAGAAGCAAATTTAACATTAACTTCATTGAACTTTTCGAAACAAATAACATATTTTACCTTCGAAAACGTCATAATAGAAAATAATTAGTTTTATGGTTAACTAGTTTATTTCGTTTACTATAATTATATATATACATGTTCTGAAATATTTTCTCGAAAACTATGGGTGCTAGAAAAATTCTGAAACCATATTTGGAATCAGTATCAAAAGTTCTATACGAATAACCAAATAATTTTCAAAGGAGAATACGAGCATTAAATCTATTGGTGAAAATATATATGTTACTCGTCAGGTCCCGTTATAGCGGATTGGTACACGTCATAGCTCCACCCAGCTACATCGGCAGCCAATCACTACGAACATCTGGTCTTTTGGGGCGGAGCTTGGCGATTGTGCCTATAAAAGGGGATATTTTTCAGTTTGGAGTAACAGTAGCTATTTTCGCGTCAGTGAATAATCATTCCCTCCACCATGGACCTGTACGTCTCCCCAGACTTGTATGAAGAGAGTGATACTGCAGCATTAACCGCAATTAGCCTTTTTAATGCGGTTGACCGTGATGAATTATTTACAACGCAAACCGTAGAAGACATGTGCAGTGACGCTCCTTACAATCCGACGCAAGGGACTACCATAGAAATGAAAGTGTCTATAATTAGAATTTATATATGGATGGGGTGTAGTATCTCGTCAAATAGATAATCGCCAAAAATGTCAATCAATGTTATTTGGTTATCCCCATTATGCTAAAATCGAAATTTTTATGGCGTTCACTCCTCGAACCAAAGATATCTTCACATAATGGGGATCTGTCTGTATACTCTGTATATGTTTTAAAAGCATTATTCCTTTAAGGTCCGATGAGGATTTGACACGTGTTATACAATCTTTTGAAGAATCTCGGAATACGGGGGATATACTGAACAGTCAACAATGTCACACATCCTCCACCATGGACCTGTACGTCTCCCCGGAATTGTATGAAGAACGTGATACTGCAGCATTAACCGCAATTAGTCTTTTCAATGCGATTGACCGTGGCGAATTATTTTCAACGCAAACCGTAGAAGATATTTGCAGTGACGCGCCTTACAACCCGACGCAAGGGACAACCATAGAAATGTAAGTGTCTATAATTAGAATTTTATATATATATGGAGTTGTAGTATCTCGTCAAATAGATACTCGCCAAAAATGTCAATCAGTGTTATTTGGTTATCCCCATTATGCTAAAATCGAAATTTTTATGGCGTTCACTCCTCGAACCAAAGATATCTTCACATAATGGGGATCTGTCTGTATACTCTGTATATGTTTTAAAAGCATTATTCCTTTAAGGTCCGATGAGGATTTGACACGTGTTATACAATCTTTTGAAGAATCTCGGAATAGGGAGGATATACTGATCAGTCAACAATGTCACACCGAAATAATGTAAGTGTTTTTCGATCTTTTTGGGATAAGACTATATTTTCATAAATTTATTAAATGAAAGAAATCAGTACAATAAACAACTACAGAATACAGTATATCGTTACAAATATACGAACAAAAACATTATAATATACAACGAGTACGTACAATTGGAAAACGGTTTTTTATCTGTCTGCATACCATTTCATCGTTTCGTCGAGTGTGACACGGGTCAAATAAATTTAAAAAATTTATAAATTCTTTATCATTTGACATATGCATGAGAAATGAGACGCAGTACATTCCGCAAACATTAGTAAAATATCCTTGCATGCGAAATGGGGTCCACACAACTTCGGGAATATGTAACTGAGCGAGAAATTTTACAATAATAGGATCACTCCAGGGTTGAGTACCGAGTGAATCAAAATAGTACAGGCGCTGTCTATTTTTAAAATAGACAGCGATCCAGTGAATCCCTTCATTACCGATGATGTCTGTATTCACAATAAGACTACCGCATTCTCGCGTACTTGGCAAACTCAATGTTTCATTCTTCGCAAACACGCCGATAAATTTGGAACGTGTGACTCGCTCCATTACTTTCTGAAGTGTATTAGCATCCATTTTAAAAGTCAGTGATAACGCTTCTAAATCTATCTACTTCTATTAGGGCTTGCGATTCGAGATATACTAGTACACTAATAGGAGCGTCTATAGGCTTGGCGAATTCCAGCCGCACTGAGATGTTTCCGCTCTGCTGTGGTGTTAAATGGGTATTTACGCTAGCAGATAAGTCAGGTGTAATGTCAAACGGGTAAAGGTTAAATTGATCAATGAATTCTTCCTGCGTTACCCCATTACCAAGCTCATCACAATCACCTGCAATATGGGTCAGATTACTATAGGCTCTGGCACAAAGCGTAACACAGCGTCTGATGAATAGTCCGTACCCATTGTTCCACCCAAAGCAGTGCCATTAACGTATAGAGTTATATTTTTAAGTCCGAAATTCTCGAATTTAAAGGCACTCTTTTTATATTTTCCATTCACCGAAGCGTGGTCCTGCATGCCGATTAATATCCTTTTAGGAAGATTTCCCAGGGCAATGTTTTCTATCTGCTTCGATGCCAACCCTGCAGGAACCGTATATAGTTTGATCTGCACTCTGTTAATAGGATATTTCACTGTAGCGTTTAGTAAATTTTTCTCAATTTCTAGTTATTTTGGTGAACTTAATTTCACTCGCCGTACGCGGAGGTATGTGTCCATAATGTGAACCACAACGGACTTTGCACCCTCTTCTCGATTCACATCCAGATTTAAGCAGATCTCAGGACTCGTGCGGGTGAGCTTTATTTTCATATCCACCCCGTTCACAAGCAAATTCTCCTGGAAAGTGAAATCTGTGTGCAACCGTCCAAAACACTCGTATATTTTCTTTTTAGAATTTTTAAATGTCCTTTATACTATTTTCATCTTTAGTTTGATAATATCCCTCCGCACTTAAAAAGGTAGTCTTCGCTTCTTTGGAAAAGTTGAGGACATTTTCCAAATAGGCTCGTAGATGATAGTACCCCGTGCCTGCCGATATGTTGGTCTGATTTAAATATACGTCACACTGGTTGAATATGGCGTGCAGAAAGTTTGTTTCAGGGTATACAGCATATTTGTCATCGCAGACCGTTCCATCAGAATGGGCTATACGTAGCTTAGCGTACATGTGCACACAGCTTGGATCAAAAAAGTAAGGACCTGAGCTGGGTATCACGAATTCTATAGGTGCACTCGGGGAACTAGTGTTTAAAGGGTTAATTGTAATAAAGTCACTGTGCTCAATAGAAACTTGGGTTGGCGGGAGCTCAAAAAGGACAGCTCCGATTTACAGCATTGTGAACTACATGGGTGGATGAAGCGTGCCATGGCGAAATAGTGACTCCTCTCTCGAAAAGTGGTAAACAAACTATGATTCATGAGATCAATATCCTTAGCTTATATCAGTCAAAAAAGTGGTCAACCATAGGTTTCATTCGCTTACAGCATTTCTTTTTTGATAGCCTTTTACGTTTAATACCACGTGACCCCTTCTTCTTCCGGGGAGCCCTCTTCTTCTTCCCGCCACCACGCATTTTTCTCTTTGCATCTTTGATGATTTCGTTCCGTGTACGCTTTAAATGTTTTTTTAGAGCTTCTTTAGGTTTAGCCCCGGCCAATATGTCTTCTGCAGTGTTAAGGCCTGATTGTAGCGCTTTCCTTCCAAGGTATCTGGCACCCCTCTTCAGCAAAGGAACAGCCGTACGTAGTATGGATGAAAAAATGGATCCAAGTCCACTACCGCGCTGGTATCGCATCCCTCGATAGACGGTGAAAGGCTTTCTATCCATTATAACTCAGTGCGTCGAAAGTGTAGCTTCACTGTTAAGCTCCCGTTACCGAATGGGAAGTTTTCGCCCTCAATCGTTCTTATATATATTGTGATATTGGTTATTAAATTAGTTGCGACATTCACATAATGGGGTCTGTCATATGTAATACTCAAACTCCTTCCTCTATGGTTGGGGATGTGAGCAATGCGCAGCAGGAGTGCCTGGGTATCCCCAACAAACTGATGCTCCACTATATTACTGTAAATATAGCACATGTCTGGGGACCTTTCAGCCAATTTCTCCATCTTCAATTGATACATTAATCTGGACAAGTTATACTGTGTCTCGTGAAATGTGTCTCTTTGGAAGGCTGCGCTATATCGGCCGTTGGTTAGAATTTTGAACTTTCTATGTTCTTTAAGACGTCTGTTAGTCTTTGATTTTAGGATTAGTGTATGTGCAGGGTTGTTTACGATTTCATATACTAAATCATTCGTAAGGTTTGAGTTTCTTAAACTTACGTTTAAGCCTCTCACAACATCCTCGGCCGAACCATATTGACCCGGCCCTAGTCTTACTTCTGTACTGTAATACCGTGCAATCTTAGTCCGAGCGATGCGCATAGTTTCATCCATAGCTACCCCAGCTTTTTCACACTCGTCAATGTCTCTAAGAATCGTAAAAACGGTTTCTTTATGTTCAATATTTAAAAAGACGGTGTCCAGCTGAATTTCGCATATCCCCACCTCATACGAATCACGACCCAATTCAATGTGCCCATGGAGTTCTGTTACAAAGTTGGCTAGCGTGTTGTTAGGGTGTACAGACAGGGACGAGGAGGACGGGAGTGTGACGTAGAAATGGTTAGGAGCCATGTTGCATACTATTTAAGCTTCATTATTGCATCAACTTTTATATAGGTGTTGAAGCTTTCTGGGTACCCTAGCCATTTCACCAGGTACATTTTTCTCCTTCCTGAACCTTTGCTTCCTAAAATTTTCTCAATTTTAAACATTTTTTTCTAAATTAAACGCAACTTTCTGCAATTCCTCGCGGTAAAAGCCTCCTGAAATTTCGTCCCCATTCAAATCTTCAATGTAATACATCATTATCTCACCTTTAGGTCTCACAGCCCTAACTTTAAAAATCTCGCGTGTCCATCCTTGCTCAAAACCCTTTGCGAATTTATTCCCCGAACGCGACAGCCTTACATAATCATTGATTTTGAAGCGCGCAGAGTGTGGTTGTGGTGGTGGTCCATCTCTTCTCGGGAGCGTACCTCTTTCTAAAACTTCGTTAGGTGTTGCCCCAATCGTGCGATGGTGTGAGCGGTTGTAGGATGATGCCAATGATTCCAGAATGTCTAGAAATCTGTATGTGTTTTTATGTGTAAAATAACGGTGCATGCGTTCCTTTATGGTGCGCTGAACTCTTTCAGCTAAAGAAGCCTTATGTATAGAATTGGTTGTGTAATAGCTGATATTAAACTCTGTCAACATATTCTGAAAAGCACGGCCTATAAACTCCTTCCCCATATCCGTACAAAAATAGCCAGGAACCCTGTTTTCTTTTAACATTAGCGTTTTGGTGGCTTTAGCAACTGTTTCAGGTGATTTATTTTTCAGAGGAACTAGCCACAGATATCTAGAGAATACGTCTATTATGAATAGAATGTAGCGGTAACCATCGTTATACACAGAATATCTTTGCATGTCTGTTAAATCTGCTTGCCAAATAGAATCAATCGAGGAAGCCGTTGTCTTGGCTGTTTTAAACCTTTTTCTCACAGGCTTATGAAGCGTATAAGCGTCCTGCTCCCTCAAAAATCTTTCAACATCTTTTTTTCCTACTCCGTAAACACTTCTGTACAGTCTATCTACGCCGCCGTAAGAGGATGGGGTAGAAATGTCATAATAGCGTTTAGTTAATACGTTAGCCATTTGCGTATTTTAGAGGCACGTGGGTAGGGTTGGTTTAACCTCTTCAAAGGTGTTACCGCCGGGGGTGACGGCGCCTTCAATTGTGTCACAGGCGTTGCATGTTCCAAGTCTTTTAACCTGTTCAGATTTCCTATCAACGTTTTAGGGACATTTATTTGTTGTAGTCTTGCTTTAATATGCTTCCATCCTGATGGTGATGGCCTATCCCACTTTCTCACCAGATCATGGACAATGTCTACGATATTCGATCCCTGTACCTTTGATCCTTCCACAATGATCTCCCCTGTATCGGTCCATTGTATGGCGGGATCCTCATTCAATAGATTATAAAGACTTAAGCCTTTACTCCTCAATGTAAGTGGGAGGGTATTTTTTAATACATGTTCGATATGTTGTGTGGCTAATCTTTTTGGTTGGTCAGCTGTGTCGTCGGGTACAGATCCTATGTCGCCATCGTCCCCCGTGCTGTGCCTAATAACCACAGGAATCTCTGTAGGGCTCTTATAATTTTCGTACTCGTGAAGAAATTTCTGCAGAGCTTCTTGGTATAAGATTCTTTTCTCATCAGGTGTTTTTTCACTGTTTAATAGGGCTAACAATTCGCTTTCCATTCTTTTAAGTCTGCTTTTACGGGGATCTAGATACGTGTCTGGATTCCTTTGCAGTGAGGCGTACACCTCGTGGGGAATCACTACCACTTTCTTCATTATATTAATCTAGTCAGTAAAGGACCCAAAACTGAAAATAAGATGGGGAGAAATGACCCTCCTGTTTGTACAATAATTCGTTTTTTCTTCGCTACAGTTTGGCTTTTACGAGCGAGTGCACGTATTATGTTCTTGTAGCGGCGTAGGCGAGCCTTCTGATGGGTTTTCATTGATACATTGCAATTTATAACGTTAAGACAGATTTCACAGATGCATTTTAAAAAGTCGGCATCGATATTTTTAATAAACATCTGCTGCATTGCCCGAGGCAGTCGATGATAGATTTTTATTAATTCACGGTATTTCTTTAGTCTCTTTGTCATTCTGGAATATACACCGTTTCAGGCTCGTTTGGAAATATATTCGTTCGCAGAAGCACTCTAAACGTGTTTCGCGGATGAAGGTCGCAAAGCAAATATCCGTAACGCGTGCTTGTAGCTTCTTTATAAACTTCCAAAAACTCCTTACGCTGATTCGGGAACATTTGATTGGCTAATACCCCAATTTGTGATACATCTCTACGTTGCGCGAATAAGACTAGATATTGCGTATTTAACGACACATCGCGCATGTATCTATTTTTGAAAAATAGATTCTGATTGATGAAGAACACGCTTATGTTAAGATGGTGGGAGAATACTGTAAATGTCTCGGCAAACGTTTTATCCATCTCCAACATGAGATCGTCAATTACAATGATTGTATGTTCATTTCCCTTTAACGAATTAACGTCATATACGCCTTTGTGGAACAAAATATCATCTTGGTACTCGTTGAACACTGATTGATACGTCGAATAGCACCATATAACTTTATGCACAAATTTCGAGAACATCTCCCCCTTTTCTTTAATGATTTTAAGCATAAACACAGTTTTACCACATCCTGTAGGTCCAGATATAATACATGTGGATGGGCTCGTGAATCTGAATTTTTCTACAGAGTCCATTTCTAACACGTCACACTCCTAAGTGAGTCATTTACAAAATATTACAAATTTTGAGTGCTGATCCTTATATTTCTTCTCCCACAGAACCGTGAATGACGATGAGGTAGAGCAGCCCATCATTACGGATGACCTCGACGACAGTGTAGTTGTGATCTCCTCCCCTGAACCCTCACCAGCGATACCGGTAACACGTCCAAAGCGGAGGTATGAGATACCCACGTCAGGTATAAAGCGACCGAAATACGCGTCTGTTGCAGCGGTAATAGATCCCCAACCCTCAACCTCTTACGCAACAACACCCCCAGCAGCACCTAATATATCCCCTTATTCATCCGCCGCCCCCCGTTCTGTTAAGTCTACAATAATAGAGCCCCAACCATCAACCTCCTACGCAACAGGGCCCCCATCAGCAGCACCTTCGCTAATATATCCACTAATTCATCCGCCGCCCCCCGTTCTGTTGAGGATGGTATAACGCTGGAATTGGTGCGATCCGCAGCCCCCACCCCAGCCTTGACTAGAAATCGGTATAGAGTCAGGGTCGACCCTAGAGTCATGTATAGCAGTGGAATTGAGCGCGGACTACGCCGGGTTGTAGAGCATATTATAGAGTTTGCTCTTCAGAATCGTGACGAGCGTGAAGTCAGGACGAGTCTGTCCTTTGGATTCGGGTCAGATGACGGTGATGTAGACGATTATTGGGTGATAGTGCCATTTAGACGTTTGGCGGCTGAAGATGTAGAATATATATTAGGGCGTATAATGCAAGCCGCCCAAAGTAGTATAGCCTTCAATATGGACAACTTCACGGTAAATATTGACCATGTATACCGTGTTGCGGGTCATAGTGCCATACCGTATACTCTTAACTTCAATTCTCAAGCTATTTATAGACGGCATATAAACGTCGATCGTGGTTGCGGCTTTATAGCAGTACTCTTAGCACGTATGTTTACTGTACAAAATACACGAACTCAAAAAATTTGGTTGCCTACAGTCGTGGAGCATGCCCGTAAACTAGCTGTAGACTGTGAACTTGAATTTGACTGTAATATGGGTCCTGAAGAGCTGAGAAGGGTAGAACAGGAAATGAATGTCCGCATAGTTGTGTTTGGGTTGGATGATCGTCGTAGGACTGTGTATGTTTTTAAAAGCTGTGTGAGAGATCGTACAAGGCCCCTACTTATTTTAGGATTGTCAGGGACAACGTATCTCCCCATCCGTAATATAAGGTGGCTTTACGCGAGTTATGACAAAAGTCGAAAATATGGGAGACATCATGATTTGTGTAAGGGGTGCCTCGAGTTTGCGGATGATATAGTGAGACATTGTAAAGAATGTCACATGGTATGTGAGCAGTGTAAAAGCACCAAATGTGAAAGCCGTGTAGTTGAAGCTGAGAAGAGAGACTGTGATGTGTGTAGACGCACATTTTTCAATAATAGCTGTTTTGATTTCCATAAATCAATTGGCACGTGCAGGAAAATGAGAATCTGTGAATGTGGTATGTTTCACACAATGGATAATTGGGGAAAATTTAAGCACAAGTGTGACGTAATTCACTGTCCTACATGCCAGGAGGAATATAAGGCGGATGGAGTAAAGCATGTATGTTATATGAAAGATGCTAAGCCTAAAAATAACCCTTGTATAACTGTATACTACGATATAGAAACATATACGAACGCTGAAACCAAAGAGGTAATTCCACATTTACTTGTGAGCCAGACTATCTGTGATGAGTGTATGGATATCGAATGTGACGAGTGCCCCAAATGTGGTAAACGGACAAACGTTTTTAAAACGAATGTCAGCGATAGTCCTGTGAAACTATTTGTGTCCTATATTGTCAAGTTAGCCGACAAGTTCAAAAAAATGACTGTGTATATTCTCGCCCATAACGGGGCAAAGTTTGACACGCAGTTCCTTTATAAGGAGTTGCTTGAACACGAATCCTCTGAGATATTTACAGGTGATCCATTGAAAAGAGGCAACAAATTAATACAGATGCAGATAAGAGGCAATGTACAATTTAAAGATACTTTATTATTCACACCTTGTAAATTAGCAAAGCTACCCAAGGTGATGGGAGTAGCAGCTGAAGTTTCCAAAGGATACTTCCCATACACTTTCCTCACCAGCGAGACTTTAAACTACGTAGGCCCACCACCCCCCAAACATTATTTTGACTGTATGGATGAACGTGAAGACTTTGATCGATACTACGACAGTTTTAATGAAAGTAACCCTTATAATATAGCTGATGAATGTGAGCGTTATTGCGTGAATGATGTGCGCGTGCTTAGAGTATGTTTCCAGGCCTTTAGAAGGATGTACATAGCCCGTTTCAAATGCGATCCACTGCAAGTCGCAACCACCATCGCATCATTATGTTTTACGGTGTTCAAGAATAACTTCATGCCGAAAGACACCTTAGCCATTATTCACCGAAACAATCCCCGCAGTTACGGGCACAAGGCTATTTACTGGCTCATACACCTACAGCAACAGACAGGTGTATACATAAAGCACGCCCGCAACACGGGTGAAGTACCCATTAAGATTAATGGACGTGTTTTTTGGGTTGATGGGTTAAGTGAAAACCGTGTCACTGGTGTGAAGACTGTGTACTCCTTTAACGGTTGCTGGTGGCATGGATGCCCCCGTCCTGAGTGCGGAGTCACCGGAGATATCCACGGTAGGTCTCCTGCCGACTGTCTTGCATCGACCCGCACCCGCGATCAACTTATAGGATCACAGTTCACTCACAAAGTCTTGTGGGAGCATGAATATGATGCACGGATGGAGACAGACGAGGTGTACCGTGAGGAAATAAAAGCGATCAAGCGTTCAATGGTGCTGGATCCTCTCAAATGTGGTGATAGCTTGTTTGGAGGACGTACAAATCCTTTCAGACTATACTTCCCACCTACGGAGGGCGTGAAGCTCCATTACTACGATTTCTGTTCTTTATACCCATACGTGATGAAGAGCATCCGTACCCCGTGGGCGCTCCTGAGAAACTGGTGGGACCTAGCCTACCATCCATCAATGAATTTTCAAAAAATTTGAATGATCGTTACTTTGGGATCTCTTTCGTAGACGTACTCCCCCCACGCAATTTATGGATGCCGATCTTACCTGTCGTTATCGACGACAAGCTCATGTTTCCCCTGTGCGTGAAGTGCGCGGAAGAGGATAACGGCGAATGTAACCATATACCCCACCAGCGTAAGATCAGAGGCGTATATACAAGTCCTGAGTTGGCCCTAGCCGTGCGCCATGGTTATAGAATACTGAAGATACATGAGGTGTGGAGGTTTCAGAAGCTACCCAACCTTTTCACACCATATATAAACACCTTTTTGAAGGATAAGGTTGAGGCATCAGGGTATCCGCGAGGAGTTGATACCGAAGATGAAAAGTCTGCCTATATTCAACGTTACCGCGACCGCGAAGGTATACAACTTGATCGTGTCCAAATTGTAAAGAATCCTGGCAAGCGCTTTAGTGCAAAGTTGTGTCTAAACAGTCTATGGGGAAAATTTGCGCAGAATACCGGCAGAGGGAGCATTCATTTGGCACAAAGTTATAGCGATGTCTGGGATTATGCCAATGCCCCCGATAAAGAGGTCATGGAGATCGTAAATGTAGGTAATACTTACGTAATAAAGTACAACAACACTGAATTTGCCACAGATACCTCAAGGGTTACAAACATACCTGTGGCCAGCTTCACAACAGCCTACGCCCGTATAAAACTTTGGGGTCTATTGCATTCTCTTGGGCGGAGTATTGTATGCCGATACAGATAGCGTGATATTCACAGAGAGGGAGGGTGAATACATGCCCACTATTGGGGAGTTCCTCGGCGAGCTCACTGATGAGATCAAGGATGAGTATGGGGACAACGCATACGCCGACTCTTTTGCCTCAACAGGACCTAAGACTTATGGGGTACGGGTCAGGGTGGGGGAGGAAATGAAATATATCGTGAAGGCAAAGGGTATTACGCTCAACCATGCGAATCGGGAGGTTGTTAACTTTGAGTCGTTGAAGGATCTAGTATGTTTGGATGAACAACCTCCCCAACTAATTGTAGGCACCCACAATTTTCGGGCGCAGAAGCTGGGGGGCGTGAAGGAACTTAGGGGTACGATGGTGTGCCGTAACACCTATAGGAAACGTTACCAGATACCTGGTACCTATGATACCGTACCCTTTGGATACCAATGATGCTTCTAACTCACACGTCTTGTATATAATCGTATCTATTTGTAAATATATATATATATATATATATATATATATATATATATATATATATATATATATAACTTGAAATCTCGTTTATTAAATCGTATTTGTAAATATATATAACTTGAATATCTCGTTTATTAAATCGTATTTGTAAATATATATAACTTGAATATCTCGTTTGTTAAATAAATCATGTTTCAAATAGCGTTTCACTTTCTCCTTTGTGTGTGTGTGTGTGTGTGTGTGTGTGTGTGTGCAGGTGAAAGTTCTAAGCTCCGCCCACTGTAAGACCGTGAGTCATGCTACTATCTGGGAGTCCCTGCGTGGTCAGTCGACCGCAGTAAGCCCGAGAGATCAGACGTGTATTCAGATCAGACGTGTATTCAAATGGCTACCTTTAATATTGCTTGTACAACGTTTACGAAATGGTATTCAGTAAAGTGCCAGGATGTGGTGGATACCGAAAAACTTCCTATACCTCCCTCCTATGCCTCTTTTAAAAACACATTGGATTGTGCGAAGTTCCAAGATGTACAAATACTCTACGGATGTTCTGGTGAGACCGTTGAAGGCTTTCGTTGCACAGACGATGTGCTGAAGTATACTGCAGAGCTAAACTTTATAAAGTCTCACATACACCGTGAAGTAAAAGAAACAACGCGTGCAGAAGAGAAGCAGCAGGTATGGATAATGAGTCTTGCTGATGGGTGGTGTGACAAGCGGTATTACGTCATGCTACACCATGTCGATTACTCATACCCTACGACTGGAAATGTGAATCTCGTGATCATGGACAATCTTAAGTATTTTTATCACTATATTAACGTATATCATGATGAGGTTCGTAGTGAGGTTGTGGCTAGTGCCCTGCGTGAATTTTTAACAGAGTTTAGAGACGAGTATCGTTTGATGGGCAGAAAGGAAAAATATGAACATATGTTCCTCTCAAATAGTGCGCCGGAGTGTGGAGATATTTAGTAAAACATAAAATGTTCCTAGTTCTTATCCAAAATGTCTGGTGCGTAGGCTGGTAGTGATATTCTTGTACCGGTACAACAATTCGACTCGCGGAACAAGCCCATTCACGTATCATCGAGTCAGCCGCCCGTCGAACCATTCCTGCCTACCTGCGTGCCTCACACGGCTCATAGTTATCTCAGAGCTTGAGCCGAGTGGACGTGCGCTCCTCGAATACGATGGAACTTCCTTTGAGCAGCATTCTCAACGCCTCGTACGATGTGTCCGTGACGAAATCGTTGCGCGTGTTCAGGCGTAATTCCGGTACCATTAGCTATGTACTGGAAACGGAATGTAGACCGACAAACAAACGGGTTTATTTAAGTATCGAGGAGATGAATAGAATCTTTGTGATAGTTGAGAAGTGGAGTGAAGATCGTTATAAAATACCTGCTAACGTAGGTACAAGAAGAGAGCAGATTAGTGACGCACCCTCATACGCCGTTGTATGTACGTTGTGTATAAATAACGATCGGCCGTGCATTGATATACGGTTGATGTGGAAGAATGCTTCTGATAATAACGCTCTTATTCCTACGCGAAACCGTTTCATCCTCGACAGAATGTTTGAAATCGTCGGATTCCGTAAACTGAAACCTATATTAGACGCGCGTGTTACGGATATGTTTTATTTTGATACAGTACTTGAATACGCATACACCGCTCTGCTCGATGGGTTTACCGAGTGTAGGGCTGGTGAGAATGGTCTAGTGCTGGATGTTTATTTAAAAAGTTTAGACTCTTTGAAATACCATGAACTTTGGTACAAAGCAATTGATCGGTACAAGGCTGAGCTCACCTACACCGTTCACCCTGAAGAACTATTTCTTTATATAACGCGCAGTTGTCGTAACGATTTAGAAGATTATTTCAATTGCCGCTATGTTGAGTGAGTTCACGATTGAAAAGCTCGAGTCGGTAGAAATAAACCCTCGATTGGAAAAGCGTTCTTATAAACTTGTGTTTAATAATGTAGCTAACGATGAACTCTTTGTGCGTGCTTTTGATTGTATTCTAGACGTATTTAAAGATGACTTACCAACCGGTTGTAAAGTGGGAACAAAAATAGTACTGAACGATATGAAAGCCCTTCATATCGAATACAGGTTTCCCTATACTTTAAGCGGTGAAATATTATTAAGCCGCATATACTGCGTAATGCAGAGCAATAATGATGTAATTGTAAACTCGATTAAGACCGAGTTTAGTATTTTGAAAAAAAAGTGAATTGTATTTATATTTTGCTTGACATTTCTCCTGTACTGATTATACGCATATTTCTATTGAAATGTATATTTATTTCTATTTGAAAAGTATATTTATTTTATAAATATATCTCCATAATTGTGTGTGTGTGTGTGTGTGTATATTTCTCCTGTACTGTTATGTACATATTTCTATTGAAGTGTATATTTATTTGAAATGTATATTTTATTTTATATATATCCATAATTGTGTGTATATATTTCCTGTACTGTTATATGCATATTCCTCAAATGTATATTTATTTTCTATATATTTATAATAAACAGAATGATGCAATGTTGTTTTACTTAATTGTTATGCCTTCTACTACCGGTATTCGAAATATAATAATGTACAACGGTATTGCGGTATCTGGCAATATTTAAGCCTTCTAAGCCAACTGGCTGATTAGGAGTCTATAATAGTGTATACAATGGTATCTGGCACTGTCTTCGATTAAATGAATACATGGCGCTATCTGGCAACTCAAGCCATTTACAGCCAACTGGCTGATTAGGCGTATATAATAATGTATACAATGGTACTGCTAAAAAGAGGTATCTGACAACTCAAGCCATTTACAGCCAACTGGCTGATTAGGAGTCTATAATAATGTATACAATGGTATCGCGGTATCTGGCAACTCAAGCCATTTACGCCAACTGGCTGATTAGGAGCCTATAAAACAACGCCTACTCGGCTGGTCTTAATGTGCACTTGGCTCCTGCCAGGTGAACACCTCTCCTCCTCCTTTCTCTTGGGGGATAACGCCGCCTCCAAGTTTTCCCCCCACCCCCTTTGCAACACCCCCACCCCTTGCAATAACCCCCACCCCCTTTGCAACATTGTATAATAACCTGCAACATTCTTGCACTCTCCCCTTTTGCAACATTACATAATAACCTGCAACATTCTTGCACTCTCCCCTTTTGCGGCTATACTACTCAAGACAATTGTTTACTGCAAGATTTTCATAATTAGAAGTGCATTTTCTTTGCCTTCTCTCTAGCAAAGTGTTAAATGATTCTGATGAAATTTAAAGTACGGGCTAACGCTTTCAATTACAATGGTTCCCAGATCTGTCAGTCGGTTTTGGGCATTGGTGGACCACTGGACCGCGGATAATATTTTATCTGTTTCAGTTTGACTATGATAATCTCTATAAAATGTATGTTCATTAATTATATTTCCTCCCTGTTTTTATGAATTGCTTTATTAATATTTTTAGATTTTATCCCCCCTCTTTCCGGGCTCCCTGAGGTCCAGACCCAGGGGATTTTTCCACGGTATCCCCACCCTCTCGGTGGGCCTCTATATAAGTACGCAGCAAGAGGATAAAGGTCGATATTGTCTCATTGCATATATAACTACCCGTGCTCATACCTTCATTTATTTCCTTACTATATATATATATATATATATATATATATATGAAAATTATTTCACGAAAGTAACACGTGAAAAATATTTATGATGAATAAAACCACGAAGGAAAGGAAACACAAAATAGTGCTCAAGCGCTTTTGTCTAATGACTTCCTCAGGAACACTGAAGTAAATAAAGAGTTCAAGACATATATATATATATATTGTGACCTATATATAATATATATATATATATATATATATATATATATATATATATAAATTGTGGGAGGAGCATACAAATTTGTAAGGAAAACTACCAATTTTAGCACTTTGCCCTTCTTGTCTAAATCCGTTCTGAACGAATTCAACACAAGATCAAATGGATTGTTTACAACCAATTTTATAGATAATGCCTGAATGATATATAGGTCACAAAACAAAAAAACAAAAATAAATTGAAAAATAAAAATTGTCAGAAGAGCATACAAATTTATAAGGGAAAACTACCAAAGTTTTAGCACTCTGCCCTTCTTGTCTAAATCCGTTCTGAACGAATTCAAAACAACAGGATCAAGTTGAAAAATACCTTGGCTCATGTTAAAGTTATTTGTAAGTTGGATAATAGCAGACTCAAGAATATTTCTATTAACAATGTTGCTAGAGTGAAACAAAACTGAAGCATTATTCCAATCAATACAGTGGGATAACTCTGACATATGGACAAAAAGGGCACTGGACGACTGTCCCGTTCTAACGGAATATTGATGCTGTTTTACACGCGTGTGCAAATCCTTTCCCGTCTGACCAATGTAAAAGGAATCACATTGTTTACAACCAATTTTATAGATAATGCCTGAATTATTGGTAGGGTTATTTTTTACTATGATATTTTTCACAATATTGTTATATGAAAATACTACATTAATATCCAAAAGTTTAAGTACATTAGCAATGCTAAAACGCCCGCCGGGAAAAATGGAAGTACTAAAATATTCTTTGACAAAGTGCGAGTATGATTATTCACACGATAGAAGGTTCGTTTTGCCTTGTTAAGACAAGATTCCATAAACGCAGGTGGGTAACACAGATCACTTCCAATACCGTTGATTTTTTCCAATTCGGCATCGATGTATTCCGGACTGACGATCCTAAGAGCGCGGAGAAACATTGAAGAAAATATGGCCTTCTTAATGGGGGTGTCATGTCCAGAGTAAAAGTGTACGTAGGACAAATTGTTTGTTTTTTCCGATAGACACTGAACTTAAAACCTGGGCTTTCCCTATGTACACGCACATCCAAAAACGGGATTGAGTTGTCTTGTTCCACTTCTAAAGTAAACTTAATGGAGGGGACTTGATCATTTAACTGAAGGAGGAAGTCATCCAGGTCACGATTCATGGGCCAGATACACAAAATTCAGGCATTATCTATAAAATTGGTTGTAAACAATGTGATTCCTTTTACATTGGTCAGACGGAAAGGATTTGCACACGCGTGTAAAACAGCATCAATATTCCGTTAGAACGGGACAGTCGTCCAGTGCCCTTTTTGTCCATATGTCAGAGTTATCCCACTGTATTGATTGGAATAATGCTTCAGTTTTGTTTCACTCTAGCAACATTGTTAATAGAAATATTCTTGAGTCTGCTATTATCCAACTTACAAATAACTTTAACATGAGCCAAGGTCTTTTTCAACTTGATCCTATTGTTTTGAATTCGTTCAGAATGGATTTAGACAAGAAGGGCAGAGTGCTAAAACTTTGGTAGTTTTCCCTTATAAATTTGTATGCTCCTCTTACAATTTTTTTTTTCAATTTATTTTTATATTTTTTTTATTTTTTGTTACCTATATATCATTCAGGCATTATTTATAAAATTGGTTGTAAACAATCCATTTGATCTTGTGTTGAATTCGTTCAGAACGGATTTAGACAAGAAGGGCAAAGTACTAAAATTGGTAGTTTTCCTTACAAATTTGTATGCTCCTCCCACAATTTTTATTTCTATATTTATTACATATATATATATATATATATATATATATACAGTATGTCCCACCAAAAAGTACACCCAACTTTAGATTGTACTAACTCCTCCAAAAATTGAGATATTTTGGATCTGTTTGTTTGATTTAATATAACAAATTATTCTTTGTTAACGTTCAAATTTATTCATGTTTAAACGAATTAGTGTTTAAGCATCTGCTTTTAACTGAAGGGTACAAAAAAATGGATTGCGCAAAATTGGTCAATGAAAAAATAATGTGTGTGCTATCGATGTAATGAAAAGACAAATACATAATAATAGATACTTTAACATAATTTTAATAAGATACAAAGCAGATTTTTCTTTATTCCTTATTACTACAAAAGTTATGCTTAGTTTCGTTTTCTTTCAACATGACCGCCATTCCTATCGATACAAATCTGGAGTCGAGCTCTCATCTTCCCCATCACTCTTTTGATAAGATCTGGATTGTCTTTTAACAAGTTGATTTCAGCTGTGATGCGAGTCCTCAAATCATCTAAATTGATAGGTTGTGATGCAAATACTCTATTTTTCAAATGACCCCATAAAAAGTAATCACACGGGATCAAGGCAGGGCTTCTGGGAGGCCATTCAATGTCATGGCCTGTAGCAATTACTCTTTGGTGGAAGACTTCCTGCAAGCGTTCCTTCACAATAACTCTCCTGTGAGCAGAAGCTCCGTCTTGCACCCACCAAATACGATTAACTCGGTTTCCATAAGCCTTATGGAAACCGATTTAATCGTATTTGGTGGGTGCAAGACGGAGCTCCTGCTCACAGGAGAGTTATTGTGAAGGAACGCTTGCAGGAAGTCTTCCACCAAAGAGTAATTGTTACAGGCCATGACATTGAATGGCCTCCCAGAAGCCCTGACTTGATCCCGTGTGATTACTTTTTATGGGGTCATTTGAAAAATAGAGTATTTGCATCACAACCTATCAATTTAGATGATTTGAGGACTCGCATCACAGCTGAAATCAACTTGTTAAAAGACAATCCAGATCTTATCAAAAGAGTGATGGGGAAGATGAGAGCTCGACTCCAGATTTGTATCGATAGGAATGGCGGTCATGTTGAAAGAAAACGAAACTAAACATAACTTTTGTAGTAATAAGGAATAAAGAAAAATCTGCTTTGTATCTTATTAAAATTATGTTAAAGTATCTATTATTATGTATTTGTCTTTTCATTACATCGATAGCACACACATTATTTTTTCATTGATCAATTTTGCGCAATCCATTTTTTTGTACCCTTCAGTTAAAAGCAGATGCTTAAACACTAATTCGTTTAAACATGAATAAATTTGAACGTTAACAAAGAATAATTTGCTATATTAATCCAAAATATCTCAATTTTTGGAGGAGTTAGTACAATCTAAAGTTGGGTGTACTTTTTGTGGGACATACTGTATATATATATATATATATATATATATATTTGTGACCTATATATAGTGTCGAACTCTTTATTTACTTCAGTGTTCCTGAGGATGTCATTAGACGAAAGCGAGCACCATTCTGTGTTTCCTTTCCTTCGTGGTTTTATTCATCATATATATATATATAATATATATATATATATATATATATATATATATATATGTCAGTGATGGTATACCGGTTTGGATATTGGTATAGTAAGGAAATAAATGAAGGTATGAGCACGGGTAGTTTATATGCAGTGAAACAGTATCGACCTTTATCCTCTTGTTGCCTACTCCTTCAAGCCCCCACCCTCCCACCCTTTGCCACCCCAGAACACCTTTTCCATCAAACTCAGACAGCTACAACTGCCTACTAAATAGACTGGATCAGTTTTAAAGTAAAAAAAAAGAGAGAAATATTGATTTTATTGATAAATAATGATCATTATTAATATATGAAGAAATCAGATTACATTTCACTGCTCCGCGTGCATGAAAATTCACTCCCATTATATATGTATAGTAATTTCTTTGTCACAAATAGCGGCTTCAAAATACTTTACAGAAATGAACATGGAATTTTATATAGTAACCTCGTAGCAGTTCCGCGCGTTGCTCTCTCTTCAAACGAAGGTCAAGCTGGTGGCCCCGCCTCTAGGCCTAGCTTGGTGGAGAAGCGAGTTGACCTCTCGCGCTCTCCACCGTACATAGCCAGGTATACCCGGCTCATCGGGTACCGTCCTGAGCCAGGCATCTAGTCTTCTTTTGAAGACTTCAATTTCGACCCCTGTAACGTTTCTGAGGTCCTTTGGAAGCGAGTTAAAAATGGCCCCCTGACAACCAAGCTGTTTTCCTTCAGGGTTGAAGAGATCCCTTGTCGGGCCTTTAATTTGGAAACACTACACATTCTGCCTTTCCTATTTTCCATTGACCCTGACCCACTGTGGTATAAGGTTAGGTACGTACAGAAATAAATTTCAACAAGGTACAGAAATTAGTGTGATCATCAGCAATCCAACAAGCACAAGTATTTTACTTTGCAAATAGCAGAAAAAAAAAAACTTCCTCCAACCTCTATACATAGAAATATTATCTTCTATTGTCTCAAATCACTCAAAAAGAAGTTTCGAAGACTATTTCTTCTATCTAAAGAAGTTATGTATCATTAAAAGAAGTTATTGTATCATCTGATAAGAAACTTTGATACCCAAAAGAAGGAAAAACTTGCTTCAGAATGCATTCTAAAATAGAAGTTATAAGTTCTGAATGTAGAAGGGTTTTATTTTGGGTGAACATAAAAAAATGGCCTAAAAAGAGGTTTGTTCTTTTTACTTCATCTTCCACTTTGATTGGTATATATAAGTATGATATGAAAATTTTACTATTAATGGGTATAGAAGTAGGCCTATAGAAATTAAATTGGAATATCATCTTTGATACCTTTATATATTTGGCTCCGAGCTGCTCGTACCTTGAAAAAAATATAACACTTCCACATAATGGCCATCATTTGTCGCTACAGTGCGTATTCGACGTTCGAACACTCTTAGAGCATTAGCAAGATGCTCTTGTGGAATGTATCCAGTAACTTCTCACTGATTCTTTTACGGGGTTTTACCAGATCCATGGGTTTGTCCCGGTACATCAGTGTTTTAACTTAAGGGGTGTAACAAAACTCTTTACCGGTTTTGGAGGATTAAGAAAAAAATATTTTTATCAATTTAAATACTTGACAAACCTCAATAACAACCAATATTCTTTTCTTGCGCTTCCAACACCAATTTAACACGATTTTGAAAGGAACGCACGAGTCAACCAAACAACTTTTTGTCAATTTCGATATTTCGCAAAGCCTCTTTGAACACTCCTGAGTCTCTGAACAACGTTCACTTGATTTTTGGTCTTGGCCTTTTCGAATATTGCAGAAAGTTACTTCGATTCGTTTAAGAAATGTGCTCAGATTTTCGCACATATTTAAATCAGGTGTTTCCAGACTATTGTCCGAGTTTAACTTATCCAAAATTGTTTACCTCTCAAAACTACAGAAAATTTCCCAAAACCGGTAAAAATTTTTGTACTTTCATACCCCTAGAGATAAAACTCCAATCTGGTTAACTTGGGTGATCGAGGTGTCATGCTGTCGGTCCAGCAAGGCTTATCCAGCGCTGAGGAAAGATTGCATTAGGAAGTTGCGAACAAAAATGGCATAGTGGAGAGGTGCCCCATCTTGTTGAAAGATTACACTCTTCAATTCAATTCCAACAGCCTTTAGATGGTGAAGAAAAAGTGTCTGTAGCATGTTAAGATAATTCGCTCCAGTCACGGTACAGTCGTCAAAGAAAAATGGACAAATTGTGCAGTCACGTCACAGAGAACACCAAACGTTAGCCTACGGTGAATCCCTTTCATGTTTGTGTTTCAGCGATGGATAGGCCACGGAGGCCGGTAGCATGGCAACTATGATCACCCGACTTAATCTCTTTAGATTTTATCTATGGAGGTTGGTTAAAACACTTGTGTAGCGTGACAAACCCAAGGATCTGGCAGAACTCAGTCAAAGAATCCGAGAAAGTGTTGGATCCATTCCACAAGAACATTTTGTAGTGCTTTAATGGAACTGCAGTAGTGTTTCGAATATGTACTGTAGCGACGAATGATGGTCATCATGTGAAAGGCTTCTAAACTTCGACAGTTTGGAAACCTACAACACATACAGTGTATATGTTACGCCCAAACATCGAAATCGCTCAATGAGCGAAAAAAACAGCACAACGCGTTGTGGATGCACTTAGGTGACCACACACCGATGTTAGATATTTTTTCGCTTCATGGCCGTTCTCAAACAACCACAAGCGTTGTGGACGATTCGGATATGACCACAACGCGTTGTGGACGATTTGAAAATTAATGAATGCCCGGTTAGGTTAATTGAATGCTCGGTTAGGTCAACTGTACGCCCTTGACGATTGGTTAGATTAAGTCGTGATATTTTCGTTAAAACTAACGAAAATATCAAGGGCGTACAATTAACCTAACCGGGCATTCGGTTAACCTAACCGGGCACTCAGTTGACCTAACCGGGCACTCAGTTGACCTAATCGGGCACTCAGTTGACCTAATCGGGCACTCAGTGGACCTAACCAGTTGGTTAATTTTTACATTTACGTCTCATTTGTAAAGTTGCTTAAAATTAATCGAAACCTACGGGAAAATTATTGATAATCATTTTTTAAAGGACTTTTATCTTTTTTCTAGCATATCTGCTTAACTTTGATTTTTAATCGGTGAATACGTCGATAAATATAAGTCATGTTTATATCATTCCAATATACGTAGTGTTTAGAGTTTGATGAAAGACATCGGTGTGTGGTCGTTTCAAATCATCCACAACGCGTTGCGGTTGTTTGAGAACGGCCATGAAGCGAAAAAATATCTAACATCGGTGTGTGGTCACTTAAGTGCATCCACAACGCGTTGTGGCTGTTTTTTTCGCTCATTCAGCGATTTCGATGTGATGTTTGGGCGTAACATATATACGTAAATTGATCAATAAGAAAAAATATTGCTATTTTTGCATCACTTCTTTCTTTAGCTTCATATATATATATATATATATATATATATATATATATGATGAATAAAACCACGAAGGAAAGGAAACACAGAATGGTGCTCAAGCGCTTTCGTCTAATGACATCCTCAGGAACACTGAGGATGTCATTAGACGAAAGCGCTTGAGCACCATTCTGTGTTTCCTTTCCTTCGTGGTTTTATTCATCATAAATATTTTTCACGTGTTACTTTCGTGAAATAATTTTTATATATATATATATATATATATATATATATATATATAATCTTATGTGGGTACTTACTTTCCTCATCTTTGTCGATTCTATAAATTATGGTAATAGGTATTAAATCGACAGCAGTGATGATATGCATTCAAACTCTGATAAAGAAACCATTTTCTAACTCATAAAATTCGCGTATTGCATTTTTAAACTTGATCAAATATACCGTCATGATTGTATACGTGTGTGTGTGTGTGTGTGTGTGTGTGTGTTATTGCATAAACGCTGTTTGGAGGATGTAAAAATTATTGCCGTCATTAGAATGAGTATTTATAGTCTTTTTAAAGGCGACAGAATACAGTGGAATACGATCGCGCGTTATTAAAGATATTAAAGATTTCATCGAGTTTGAACTGTATCATTTTTAGTGTCTAAGATGGCTCGAAGGGTTAAAACGGTGGCTTTGATACCTCTCGACGCGGGTTCGGGCCCCAGTGATTCCATATTTTCAATGACTTGCCTTCTCTCATTTTTCAATCTTTCAAAATGCGATTACTGCACTAAAAGGCACCCGGTTAGGAAACGATGAAGTACAGTACAGTATACTCTTTAGTATCTATGCGAAGAGGGCTGCTGTACTCAAAAGGAAAATTACCACCCTGTAAAAAAAAACAAGCCCGGAGGTTTCAAAATCAGTTGTTCAAAAACTAATCAAGAAACCCAATGAAAGTCGGACCACTGATGGTATAAGCATTTAAATACCTAAGGATTACATCACAAAGCCAAATGTAAATCCAAAAGGCGTCTTGCTGAAGAAATGCAGGAAACTACTGATGCTTTCGGAATTCAAACGGTGCTTTACACAATGGGTTGTCTACAATTCTTTTACCGGATGAAGACTGTTTTACTGCAACGGCCAATTTCAGTTCTTCTTAACGGACTTCACGCACGATTGTGGATCGGTCAATTCTGACACCAGTTTCCAGCATTTCTGCAACGAGGCAATTGTTGGATTTATATCTATCTCTTTTAGTGATCTAATCCTCAGGTATTTAATATAAGATTCGAATAGCTCTTATGATCTTCCAAATCTACTATTTTCACCACAAAGTTGGAGTAGCTCCATTTTCTTGAAACTTGAATAAGATACGTTAAGTCATAATTACATCCGTAATTAAGGTCTTATTTCGGATCACCTGAAGATCAGGGCCCCTCTGTATTCTTGTTTTTTGCTTTACAGTACCAAATATAATAATAAATTAAATTGAATACCCAGTTAGGTCAACTGTACGCCCTTGACGATTGGTTAGGTTAAGCCGTGATATTTTCGTTAGTTTTAACGAAGATATCATTTGGTAATTGAGGCTGGGGGCCCTGATCTTCAGGTGATCCCTTATTTCAAATGGTTTATAATCAGTAAAATGACTTTACTGAATCCATCCCGCTATTTGTGCGATGAAGTGCTAGGTGGCCTGTACACAAGACTTAAACACTATTGTATCACACACACACACACACACACACACACACACACACATATATATATATATATATATATATATATATATATATAGTATATATATATTCGTCGATACGTACCACCTTATCTAGGTACGAATCGGCGGTTAAACAAAGAAAAAAAACAAAAAAATTATTTATATATATATATATACACACAGACACACACATCTATTAAAGAAGCACAGCTGAAAAAACCTTAGATTAGGTTTAACTTCCTCAAAAGGATAATTTAATTCGGGAACGTTATCAAAAATATTTTACCCAATTAATAGCACTTGGCAGTCACGTGTCTATTTTAAGCATTGTAAAGGACTGCTATTGCAGGCGTGAGCCTCGTTTGAATAACTTAATAACTGGACGGGTAAAGTTACAAGCTAGAACAATTTTTACAACATCGCTTTTAATGAATTAATGGACATATATATATATATATATATATATATAATATATATAATATATATATATATAATATATAGCTTTCGTCATATTACATTCAAATTTCCTCATTCATGTGTGTATATATATATATACCTCGTTAACCTCGTTTGGGTTGCGTGCGTCGGTCTCTCTTCACACGAAGGTCAAGCTGGTGGCCCCGCCTCTAGTCCTGGCTTGGTGGAGGAGCGAGTTACTCTCTTGCGCTCTCCACCGCACATAGCCAGGTACACCCGGCTCATCTGGTACCGTCCTGAGCCAGGCATCTAGTCTTCTCTTGAATTGAAGACTTCAACTTGACCCCTGTAACGTTTCGACGTCCTTTGGAACCTATTATATATATATATATATATAACGTAAAGAACGACGCTTGTATAGGAGAATATTCCGCGCAAGATGAGAGAGAGAGAACGAAACAAATGAAAAAATGAGGTAACCACCAGGGAATCGAACCGGGATCTTCCGATTGCCGGTCAGATATGATAACCATTATACCACGGGCCTCACTCAATCAAATGCCGTAATTCCTCTACATACGCGCAGAAACCTATACAAGCGTCGTTCTTTACGTTAATTATACTGCGTGTTTGCAGTTAGAATGTATATAATGTACGGCATGCGGGAGGTGCCCCCTTGGGGCATTGGTTCTGCGCGTATGTAGAGGAATTACGGCATTTGATTGAGTGAAGCCCGTGGTGTAATGGTTATCATATCTGACCGGCAATCGGAAGATCCCGGGTTCGATTCCCGGGTGGTTACCTCATTTTTTCATTTGTTTCGTTCTCTCTCTCTCTCATCTCGCGCGGAATATTCTCCTATACAAGCGTCGTTCTTTACGTTAATTATACTGCGTGTTTGCAGTTAGAATGTACATAATGTACGGCATGCGGGAGGTGCCCCCTTGGGGCATTGGTTTCTGCGCGTATGTAGAGGAATTACGGCATTTGATTGAGTGAGGCCCGTGGTGTAATGGTTATCATATCTGACCGGCAATCGGAAGATCCTGGGTTCGATTCCCGTGTGGTTACCTCATTTTTTCATTTGTTTCGTTCTCTCTCTCTCATCTTGCGCGGTATATTCTCCTATACAAACGTCGTTCTTTACGTTAATTATACTGCGTGTTTGCAGTTAGAAATATATATATATATATATATGACACGATTCTGGTGTGTGTGTGTAGACAACTGGGCATAAGTGAGGTCAAGTGTGTGGTAATTTAGTTGTATTGAGGTAATTTTTGTGAGGTAACACTCGTGTTACCTCGGGACATTAAACCTTATATAAGAAAGTACGAGTACAAACATTTTTACTGTTGGAAAAAAGATACGTTAGTCCTCATTACGTTAGGTTACTCTAGAGAAGATTAGTTAAAGTTTGGCTAGGTTAGGTTAGGCGAGTACCTCACTACTTAATGACTTAACAGAAAACATCCTTCTAGCCCTCAAGTGCGTTCGAAACTTATCACGCCCTTCTCGGTTCGATGCCATTAAGGTTAAGTTTGATTAAATTAAATTAGGGTTGGTAATTGGTTACATAGATTTAGGTTGAAAAAAGTTGGTACCTCGCTTATGAGGAGATGCGCACATTGTGTGTGTGTGTGTGTGTGTGTGTGTGTGTAGTTAGACTATAATTTAGTAGTAATAAATTTAAAATATAATGCGTTTTTAAAACTGTATATATATATAATATATTATATATATATATATATATATTGTGAATTGAATTCCCTGAAGTTTATTCAATGAAGTATACACAAACGCGACAGCACGAAAGAATCTATAAATAACTCTCATCTCACACATACCCAAGATGCCCGACTTCAGTTTATTAATGATTCATTGTATTTTCGAATGAAACGCATTTTGAAACATCATAAAATAATTACATAATTCTCTGTAACACCGCTAGGATGCTGCTAAAGGTCTTTCAAATTACGTGAATAAGGCTCGTACGCAACCTCTACGTACAGGGTGACCACAGAGTTCAGCGCCATGTGGAAAGTTTACTGATTACACTTTATTTCTATGATGCTGGAGTTTATGGACACCCTGTACATATATATGTATATGAATTCTATTACAGAGAGTGAGAGAGAGGAAGAAGATATTGTCGTCTGTGTATGCAATTTTCTAGTTTAAAAAACGTGTTTTATCTCCCGTGAAAGAGCAGTTTTGGTCAATTTTAAGTCATTTGTAATGATAAAGCCACCGTTCTTATCTTTTTTTTGTCTCTGACAAATATGAATAATGTTCAGATGAGGTGATGAGATGATGTTGAAAGCCAACTTTGATGAAAGCTTTTTTGGTGAGAGGTCGTGAAGTAAATATAATTATAATGACCTATGGGGGTAGGGGAGAGGATGAATCTGACCACCTGTTTTAATTTTCCTATGTAAAAGGCAATAATCTCTCTCTCTCTCACCAAATTTAGAAGAGGACCAGAGACAAAGAATACACGAAGAATAAGTTGCATAAATAAAAGAGCCAAAGAGCCAAATTAAGAACTATTTTAAAATGACCTCCGGTAAAAAAATTTACTAAAGTCAACGCTGCTCATGGTGTAAATCCATTTAAGGAGGCTTAGTTCTAATCCTTATATTTCGGGCTTTACATACAAATGCAGAAACGATGTAATAATATTAGGGCCAATAACCCAAAGTAAACAATAACCTTAAACCATTCAGCCGAATACCTTTTCAAACAGAGGGAATTTAAAAAAAATAGGGGGGGACCCAAATATAAATACGTGGCGACCTCTTCTGTCATTTAGAGATAAGATCTAATCGAACTGTATAAATAAGTAAGATAAATATCATAAATCACCCCTTTTAAAGGCTTGGATTTCCCTATCAAAGAGACTATTTGAAACGACAACTCACTTCGGCGCAGCTGTTTCCAAAACTTTAATTTCTAAACTCACCTGTGTGATGGATTTCTTTGTGTTCAGATTTATTTTGTTGATGTTATCAGTCGAACCTCCATCCGATGTGGAAGACCTAATACAAGCCATAATCACAGAATCTTTGTTGAATTCTGCTTTACATTACAATTCTGACCATAAATTAATACTTATGTGGCTTTTTATTACGGTAATATGATTATTAAGAGCCTCCATAACGGGAGGCTACTATAACGTATATATATATATATGTATATATACATGTATATATATATATATACACATATACTTAAAATCGCTTAATAAACTAGTTTATTTAACTCGGGCCTAATCGTTTACATATACATGAATATCTATATATTAAATCAGGTTTTTGTCAAGATAGGCCTACGTAGTCAATAAATTTCATGATAAAATTTAAGGCCTAAAGAGCCTATGGAAATTGTATTTTATATATTATTTGCATCTTTCGTCAACGCGATGCTAAATTATAGTTCCACCTTATCAGTACATTGCACTACTTCTTCCTAAGTTAATATTAAAACTGGGAAAACTCTACGGAGAGACAACATCAGAAAATAAGAAACAAATCTTAGAAGTTAGACGAGGGGAAATCATTGAAATGTCTCGGATTTTCCCCTTGTTCTTTCCGGCCAGGTAACCACTCGGGATTCTTACAGATTTTCCCCACTTTTTCACTATGAGCCTAGGCCCTATTTTTCCCCTCTTCTTCTTCTCCTCCTTTCACTAGAGGGAGACTACCTTTATTTTATTTGTTTTTGTCAGTTGTTTGTATAAAGTAGAGGGATCTGTTATTTTCCTCAACTGTTTTGGCTTTTTCTTTTTTTTTTATTAGATATTAAACTAAAAACTGGGTATCTTTTAAATTTGCACTCTGTTATGATACGAATGACAGTTGGCTAGGCACTCTTTATCATTTTTTGGCACTCCATTAATGTAAAACTCTGAAACTATTGTGGTAGATTAAATAATTAATTCATTTCTACAAATTTTTTTAGCTGGGTATACATCAAAGTTTAAAATTACGAAAGAATCAACGTTCAAGCAATAAAAATTGGGATATCATTACGTAACATTACCTTATAACAAAAATAAAGTTAATTAACAGTAAAATATTATTAAACATTTCTTGGGCATACATATAAAATGGGTATGAATTAGTAATAGTACGAAATATATAACTGATGTTTCTCAAATAAGTTTGACACTCACTCACTCTGTCTTTTTACAATACCCAAAACGAATCATTTCACTAATAGAAGGAAGAGCCACAAGTTGGCACACCCACACCTCACCCGTGTCATACCCAGACTAATCGAAGTTGAAAAGAGTGAACTGAAAAATTACTGACATGTCGAGATGAGGGTTGAGAACTTCTTTTACTTAAGAAAAGATACACCTCGAATGGTATCCGATACCAATGACGCAACACAGTTGCCATTTAGTATTTTTTATTTGAAAGAATAAAAAATTTACTTCTAATATATATATATATATATATATATATATATTATATATAATATATATATATATATATAATAAAAAACTAACCAAATGACAGACCATAACACATCAAATCTAAAATTAGAGCTTGTAACATTAATTTACTGACTGGGTATATCGTTTATAGTATTAAATACCCACTTGGCTACTAACCCGGTTAGGTTCCAATTAATATTCAGTTAAGCTATAATTTCAACCCAAGGTGAATTAAGTCATAACCAAATTCGAAAGTAGCTATTTATTCCTATTATAGCCCAAAACTGGAATAAGCTCAGCATGGAAGTAGCTCGAATACTCTGGAATTAAATACAAATATGATGAAATAGGCTACACTGAAGTTGAATAAAAAGTGGAATTGCGTCGAATCCAACAAATGAAACCCAAAGAAAGAAATATATATATAAATATATATAAACAAAAGACAATCTGGATAAAACCAGAGAGAGAGAGCGAACAAATATAATTTCTTTTTTGGAAAAAAAACAAGACCAAAAAAAGAGGATAAATTTGTGTGATGAACAATCTTCTTTATTTACTTTGAACTAAAACCCAGTCCAATTAGTGAAGATACGACAATCATTCGTTTATTTTGTCGTTCAAGACTATAATATGCGCATGCGCGGTAATACCATATACCAGCCCTGCGCGATAAACAACAACGTATATGTACAATAACCGTAAATGAAACTTCACCATAATTATTGTATTATTGCCTTATGGTAGACGGAAATTATCGTATTAATTATGTGCCTTATCGTATAATTGGCAATGTAATATAAGAACGGCAGAAATGCTACTCTATATATTGACTTCACTCCGCATGTTTGAGTCTGTCATCTTGATATTAATAATAAATTCATGATATACTGTGTGTGTGTGTGTGTGTAACCATGTAACTACCATGTGTATATATATGCATCATGTGGTTAATAATTGAGTTTTATATATATATATATATATATATATATATATATATATAACCTTTAACCTTTGGTTAGCTTCCGCCCGAATTGTTCATTCTGACGAAGGTCAAGCTTTTCACTCCACCTTAGACCTACAATTTAACGTGAAATCCGAACCACACCCCACCAGCAGCCCAGCGTCTAGACCACCCAGGGTACCCATTTATATACCAACCACTTTATTATGTGGAAGGATGAACAGCTGGTTTTGCTGCGCGCCGGCTGCAATCACCGAGTCTCGAACCCGGGGCCGATGGATTCGTAGTCAGCGACGCTAACCACTACATCACCGAGGCGCATATATATATATATATATATCAGTATAACATTAAGTATATAAAACTAGAATAAATTAACCAATATTTTTTACAAGGAACTGAACACACACACACACACACACACACACACACACACCTAAAACTGTTTCATACATTTGAGTAAAAACCACTAAAAGGTTTAGAACATCTTTGTAATTAATGTTAAAACGAAGGAATATATACACACGTTACAGATTTGATAAAAGCATTTGTGGATTCTTTGATGTTGCGAAAGATTTCACCTTCAGATATTCCACCTTCGGCGGCGAAAAAGGAAAAAGCTTCTAAAATTAAAAAGCTTCCTGCCCCGATCTGCGGAGGAAGGATGACTTACAATCTTCTCCTTTTCAAAAAGTTTTGAAAAACTACGACGACGTTTCCTTTGTTCATTTCGTCGGAGATGTCAACTTATACACACGCAGTTCTTAATCATTCGCACACGCGTGCGCACACACACACACATTATATATATATATATATATATATATATATATATATATATATATATATATATATATATTGCTTTTTTCTGGAAAAAAAATGGTTCGGGAACTTCGCTATAATGTCCTAAAATCTTTGGTAGTTGGTACCCCATTTCGTGACCATACTAATCCCACCCTATTAGAAAGGCCTCCTTTCCATTCCTAAAATTATATCATGTAACAAAATAAATGAACAAATAAATCGATAATAAATTCGGGATGAAAATAAAGAACAAATTTCTTTCTCAATGTTGAAGATAAAGGGTACAGGAACGCCGTTCCCGCGCGTTTCGACGGGAAATAATACGTACTGTGTATATATATAGCCAAATAGGAATGATGCTTCTCTATGTAAGATGTAACTCAGTATATTTTTATCTCACCTTTCCTGGGGTATTTCCCTCCCTTTCTTAAGTTATTCGTCGTAATACCAGAAAAATCTTTCAAAAATGTTACAAGTTAGGAAAAAAGTTCGCCTAGAAACACAAAACTTCGAAAAAGCATAATAAATTTACTAATTGGTAACATGCTGTGTTTTTTTTTATATCTGTTATTTTTAGGGGGGCGGCGGTGAGAGAACAACAGTACTAAAATTTCGAAAACAATACCCAATCATTACTAATTAGTACACATTTATGCTTTTTAGAAATTCCATGTTTCTAGGCGAACTTTTTTCCAAAACTGTACCCAAGAACAAATGCGGTTATTGAGTTCTTTCTTTATACTGTAAATTAATATGTGAAGTGTTCGATGCGCTCTTTGTGGTTACCTACATACAACACTTTTGTACCCTTCACCCTGGGAGATTTTCACCTTCGCTTTTTGAGGATGTTCTTGTCATACTGAGTCTTGATAGTCCCCCTTGTAAATTGATCAGTGTAACTATTTTTCCATCCGCCATTTCGGCGAGGGGATGTATTTCTATCTCACCCTTGGGAGGAGTGATGCAATTTTCCTAAGTCACTATTTGCAGTACAGAGAAGAACCATCTTTCCTATAGCTTTATTGTAAGCCACCAAGGTATTGGTCGAGTACCAGGTTATAACCTGAAAGTCCTGGGTTTGAGTCTCGGCTGGGAGTTCCGACTTTAGTGATCAAGGTGCCTCTGTGGGTCTACCCCACGTAAAACTGTGACACCCCCCCCCCCCCCCCCCGGTCACACGACATTTGGCGTTGCGAAGGAAATTGAACGGCCCTAAACATTATTACTGTGGCTATAAATTCAGTTGATCAGAGATTTCCTTTAAATAGCCACTCCTCTTATACTTCATGAAGAGATGAGCTGAACTAAAGAAATAATTTTATAAGATATCTCAATCTTCTTCCAGCACTTACACTAAATTTGGTGCAACACTGAAATAGATTTCTCCATTTATTCTCTCGTGCGTTTATAATTTTTCTTTCATCTTCACATTCACTCCACTCTTCATATTCCAAATACGAAATACATTCTTCCTTTCAACTTATTTTTACCAACCTTATATATATAATAAATACCTTCCTCGCTTCCACTGCACCCATCACGAATCACCCATCATCGTTATTTCCTTACAGCTCTTTTTATACGAGCTACAGAAGTGATTCTATGTATCTTAAACTATCCACATCAAATCATCAAACGCTTTATTATTGGGAAGGTTAATTCGTTTCTCATAATGATGTTTCAAGCTGATGTTATGATGTATCGCTTTATACCTACATCGAACGTCAGAGAGATGGACAACTAAACTTTAAATAGTGTCCTCTCGTGTCCTCTCTTTCCGCTTTCAAATTGAGAATATAAATGAACTTAAATGAACTCTACAAATAATAAAATATTTCAAGCGAATACTGTTTGGAGATCAAACGCAGATCAAAAGTAGCCAAACGGGTCACTTCTTGGCAAGAGGAGTTCTCTGAAATTTAGAAAATTACCCAAAGTACATTTTCCGGATTAAAGAAAACTTTTACATTACTTTCGACATAGCTTCAATGTACTACACGTACTATTTTAAATTACATAAAGTCAGAGTACAATTGGGCACGATTCTACGATCTTTTTTTTTAAGTAGATACAGTGAACAGGATTCACAGTGTATACATTATACACCCGTAAGTAATACAGTTTTATTAATATTTAGTTCAATGAAATAATACACTAACTTGCCACTAATTGTAATTATAGTATTCATAAGAAACTAACTCCCCCATGCATCATACATACTCCACCTACCATAGCAAAACACTCCAATTTACATATAATTCTATTAACCCTATATATAAATAAATGTGTATTATCTTCAAACTTATCCGAGCGCGACACACTTACTGGGTTTTTTTTACATTCATTCATTTACACAATTCAAACAATCTCTTAACTCAAACACCCGATGAATACAACTACTATCTGATCTACATCTAAATTTGATCTGTTCGTCTCACACCATGTAACTGAAACCTACATTTCGTCCATTATATATTTATATACTTGAGAGAGAGAGAGAGAGAGAGAGAGAGAGAGAGAGAGAGAGAGAGAGAGAGAGAGAGAGAGAGAGAGAGAGAGAGAGAGAGAGAGAGCAAAACTCCTAAAATCCACTCAAAGGCTAGCGCAAGTAAGAAATGGGAAAGAAAATAGAAAAGTAAATACAAAAATAGCTTCAGAGTTCATTCACGCCACGCGTACACTTATATCATGTACCCAATTACGCATTAGAAGATAATGGAAAATAAAGGACAGAACGAAACACTAAACTACTTAATCTAATCTACACCATACATTTTTCTTTTCGCAGAAAATTATGAATGTTCTGAAAGATATAAAATTATAAGATATTAAGAAATGTGTAGAATGAAGGAGAAAAGAGTAGAGGAGAAAAATGTACAACGTTTCGCCTCTAAAATGATATTTATATAAGACATATCATCAATTAAATTCGCAATATATGAAGCTTATCTCAAATTTATAATTAAAAAAAGCATGAAAGATGTCAAGTCTGTATGAAAAAAGGTGTATGAGCTGGTTGCCAGCTTCGACAGTTGGTGAAACAAAAAACAGTAGCAAGATATGTTATATACACGTGTGTCCTTAAATCCCAGTATCACTGGCAAAGTGGCAAAGTTACTTGTTTATTTCTATGATGCTGGACTTTATGGGCACCCTGTTATATAATAACATATAAAATAAGAGAACAGTATAACCCACATCAATTTAATGGTCTTATCCAACTCCTATAGAGAATAGAGAATATACTATATGTTCTTAAAATTCTCACACCAAAGACCGTATATATATATATATATATATATATATATATATATATATATATATATGGTGCCCCATAAATCTGTGTAGGATTAAGTGTAATCGTACACTAACTTGTGTGGCACCTGTAAATACATCATTAATGGATTCTAAAATGAAGCCAACATAACCATAATAATTTTTCCTATCACAAATAATACCCGAATACCATAAAAATTATCAAAGGTTTTTCTAGAAAATTATAACATATATATATATATATATATATATATATATTTTTTTTTTAACTGCAAACAAACAGTATAATTAATGTAAAGAACGACGCTTGTGTAGAAGAACGTTCCGCACAAGATGAGGAGGGAGAACGAACAAATGAAAAATGAGGTAACCACCCGGGAATCGAACCCGGGATCTTCCGATTGCCGGTCAGATATGCTATCCACTACACCATGGGCCTCGATTAATCAGAAGTCGTAATTCTCCTACATACGAGCAGGGCATTGGTTTCTGCTCGTATGTAGGAGAATTACGACTTCTGATTAATCGAGGCCCATGGTGTAGTGGATAGCATATCTGACCGGCAATCGGAAGATCTCGGGTTCGATTCCCGGGTGGTTACCTCATTTTTCATTTGTTCGTTCTCCCTCCTCATCTTGTGTGGAACGTTCTTCTACACAAGCGTCGTTCGTTACATTAATTATACTGTGTGTTGTTTGCAGTTAAAATGTATATATATGTACGGCATGCGAAGGTGCCCCCTCAGGGCATTGGTTTCTGCTTGTATGTAGGGGAATTACGACTTCTGATTAATCGAGGCCATGGTGTAGTGGATAGCATATCTGACCGGCAATCGGAAGATCCCGGGTTCGATTCCCGGGTGGTTACCTCATTCTTCATTTGTATATATATATATATATATATATATATATATATAGTATATATATATATATATATATATACAGTATGTATATATATATATATATATATATATATATATATATATATATATATATATACCACTCCTCCCAAAGTGTATATACAGGGCATAGAGCTTTCACTAAAATGCCCAGTATACCCCCTAATGATATGGGTTACAGTCAGTCGTTTTCATCATGTTCCCGGCGTATACTGTTACAAGATAAACTCTGGAAGAGTGTAGAGATGCTTCCATCGGTGAAGGGAAATCAGATACATATTTTGTGGTCTCCATAAACATCAAAATATTGAGTTAAGTTCACTTAATGAGGATTTATTGTCAGACCTCACCGTTTGTTATACCCGCAATGATTAGTCCATTGTAGAGAGAGAGAGAGAGAGAGAGAGAGAGAGAGAGAGAGAGAGAGAGAGAGAATAAAAATAAAGGATAGTGTAAACTTAAACCATGCTTACACTTATATACGTGTAAAGCTTTCACACAGGTAGAGATAGTTTAGCTTAGATTAGATTGAGTAGTTTAGCATTGATTAGATTAAGGAGTTTAGTAGTCATGCTATCCTTTATTTTCCGCTGTCTTCTAATGCGTAAGTGAGTACATGAGATAACTGTACGCATGGTGTGAATGAACTCTGAAGCTATGCTTTTCAGTGTACTTTTTCCTACTTTCTTATAAATCTTCTTTCGCCACTATCTTGTGTCAGCAGGAGGGGGAAGGAGGGAGCGAACCTTGTTTGTTCTATACTTTACTATTACAACACCACGAAGTATGAACGACTCATTATATAACTTGCTGCATAAACACCTTTCATGGCGGGAGACCCAAGTTGAAGCAGACACATACACATGACAGACACGCAATTGCAGAAAACATGTTCACACACTTGCCTGCCTTGTTAATATGTCTAAGAATAGAGTAGAAAAATATTTTGTAGCAATACAATTTCATAATGAACCCCCCCCGCCCCCCAAAAAATATGCATGGCATGTATTAGGTGAGATGGAGTTGCGTTTCTGCCGTCACGATTTCTTTTTTTCTCTCCTTTCTCTTGGGTGGGTGGATGCACGTGACGGGTGAGGGCATGGTGTGAAAAATCTGATTTCTGCTCTTAATTCCCGTTTCCACCCCTTTCCTGTAGAAGCATTTCACCACTTTGCCGGCGTGATGACTTTGAGTGTACACGGGTATAGGCACAGAGTTTAACCTGTACCGCTCTCTTAATCCTTTTGGGGCTAACCCAGACTGGGCCATGAGGTTTTTGTTGAAAAAAACACTTCCGTAAATAGAGCTGTAAATATTTTACATAAAATCAAAACCATAAATTCGAGGGTTTTGTGACGATACCATGTGGTTGACGCGCGATCGACAAAAGTTTATGATTGGTTAGTCTATAGTTATACTGAGGGCTCTCTAGTATACGATTTCTATGTGTGCATAGATTAATTGTATAATTGTAGGCTATATATTCTTCTCTTTCCAGTAAAATTTTTGGCTACCTTTCTGAGGGTCAAGGTATTTTTTCAACCTTTTTCCGTACCTCTTTTCCCGGGAGGGAGAGGAGGGTGGTGAGAGAATTTTATGCTTTTCTATCCATTTTTCTACTACTGCTAAAATACCTTAGAAATGAACTAGCTTTATAACGGGAACCTCCCAGAATGGACCGAAAAGTCTTTGAGGCTTCTTCTTGTCCTTGTAACTTCTTGTAACTCCTAATAATTACTACTATTCCTGTGTGAAAGCTTTACACCTCTATAAGTGTAAGCATGGTATAAGTTTTCAGTATTCTTGTTTTTCAATGTTGTTTCTAACTATATATATATATATATATATATAGTGTATACTATATATATATTATATATATATATATATATATATATATATATATATATATAAAGGGTCTTTGTTAGTCTGTAACTTTGTAATAGTAGTAAAGAATAGAACAGACAAGGCTCTCACTCCTCCGCCAGCCACTGCTGACAGAAAATTGAAGGGCAAAAGGAAAAGTCTGTTACATGCCATGTCCTAAAACAGCATGTAGGAGATTTTCCATTTCTGCCCTTCAATTCAACTGTGAAAGAAGTTTTAGAGGAAATTATAAAAAAGTATAATGAAAAGAATAAACTTCAGAGTTCATTCACACCATGCACACTTATGTACCCAGTTACGCATTAGAGAACGGACAGTAGAAAATAAAAGGGTGTGTGTATATATATATATATATATATATATAATATATATGAGAGAGAGAGAGAGAGAGAGAGAGAGAGAGAGAGACTGTTTTGAAACTTCGACCTTAATGGTAATTGAGTTATTGTGTCAGAAAAGTTGGGAAAATAAATGTTCAAAAGAATTAAAAAGCAAATTAGATAAACTCCGGTACCATAATTACATTTACCGCGACCAGTCTATAGAATAACATTTTCCAGTATTAATTTTCAATGATCACGAACTTAATAAGCACCCCATAAAAACGTAATCAACCCCTCCCCCCCAACATCTCTATTACACGAAAAGGACAAAAGGTGACAAACAAAGCAAAAAGCAAATTGTAAACAAACACTCCATCGCTAACTGTAAAAGAATCCAGTTCTGACGTCACACCAAATACCTTTACGGGATTCTCGCGAAACTGCGCGACTTGATTAAATTGAATAACAAATGGCAGCCTTCGAGGAAAGATTGAAACCCTTAACAATAACCAATCAAAGTTCTCTCCTGACATAAAGGAGTCATAAAGGAAGTAAAGGAAGGGGAAGCAATTAAGGGGGGCTCGAACTCTCATTGAAAGCCCATTTAAGACTTCGTTTATTGATAAAATTCGCTTTGAGCAAGACGCCAGTTTATTCCTCATATCAGAAAAGACAATTAGTCACAGGGGGAGATAATGTCAGAGAGAGAGAGAGAGAGAGATGGGGGGTAGAGGAATAACAAAGGGACAGAGACCCTAAAAAACGAAAAGGGGTTCATTATTAATAAAAAAAAACCGTCTCTCATGGAAAGAAATTCTCAGACAGTTTACGAACGATGATGAATGATGCAAATAAACTCGAGGAGCGAAACATTGATGAAATTCGATAATGGAAGGAAAAATAAGTGATAAAAATTTTACCACAGAACCAAATTCGTCAAAATTACTCGTACTTGGACCCAATTTAAAGAGTTGGACGAGCAGTGTTTGACTCTTTAACTGTTATTTGACTCCAATCGTGATGCTAAAAAAAAGGAATAAAATCGATAAGGTCATGACCTGACCATGGCCTTATTATACCTGTGGACCCAAACCATATAAATAACAATATCATATTCACATATACAATATAAGTGTACTCGTAAATGTAGGCATATATATATATATATATATATACACACACACACTCACACTGTATGTACGCACGTATGTATGTATGTATGTCTACAGACTGATAGCAATAAGAAGGAAATGAGAGTTAGGTCCGGCTCGACGCCAGAATATTCCTCAGTTAGTGCCTTCCATTTAAGTTGTATGGGCAAATTTTCATTTCGGAACTCTCTTTTCCCATTTACTCCGAATAGCAAAAATGGAGGAAATGAACGAATCTCTCGTAAGACGATGTTTTCATTTCGCTCCTTGATGAAAATGAAAACTTGGAAGTCAAAACTGGAGCTCTTTAAAAATGGCGGAAAAAAAATCTACACCTACACTAAAACGTTCGCAAAGAAAAGGTTTTATATAATTAATACAGAGAAAAACTCATTAGTGCGCGCAAGGTTTTTCTTAAAAAAAAAACAATAAAAACTGTAAAAAACCTTGCCGGTTTTTAAATTTTGGAATAGGCTTTTATTTAATTAAATATATATATATACACTAGCAATATACATTTTTCATCATTGCTGTTTTTTATGTTAGGGCTTTTCTTTAATGAAATATACGATGAAAATTTCCATTCTACTTGAATAGGCGACGGAGCGAAGGAAATTTTGACTTTTTTATCTGTAATATTTTTAATATATTGGAATAACCTCTAATGAGAGAGAGAGAGAGAGAGAGAGAGAGAGAGAGAGAGAGAGAGAGAGAGAGAGAGAGAGAGAGAGAGAGAGTTACATGGACAAGAAGTACCTCAAAAGGCCTTGCGGCCCATACCGAGGAGGTACCAATGGCAACGGGTGCCAGGGGAAAATTCCTTCACAGCTAGCTTCTCGAACAGAAAGAGAGAGAGAGTTACAAAGAGTTACAAGGACGAGAAGTACCTCAAAAGGCCTTGCGGCCCATACCGAGGTGGTACCAATGGCAACGGGTGCCAGGGAAAAATTCCTACACATTGTCACAGCTAGCTTCTCGAATAGAGAGAGAGAGAGAGAGAGAGAGAGAGAGAGAAACCTGATTAGGTCTTGACAACGTTTTAAACTTTTGAGATTAAACTTTGGCTGAGGAGTAACTCGAACGCGTTACAAAGTTTTCGCCATCTGCGTCGCTGTGTAATAAAAGAAAATAAAACGTACGATATTCCGTCTGTTCCGTCTTCCTGGGATGGAAACATCATGTAACAGTATATGCGTTGTACAAAAGTGTATGAGTAGGTTACAGTCAATGTGTGAAACCAGTCACTTCGCGTAATACTTAAACAGTTTCACCTAACCTAACCTTCATGAAACGATTAAAAGTCACGAGCATCACGTGAAATACCCGAAACTTTTAGATATTACGCGAAATGACTGGTTTCACACACACACACACACACACACACACACACGTGTATGGAATTCCACCCAATTAATTTACAGGTGGAAGCAATACATTTGGAAAGCAAATATCACAACATACTAAAGACTGCTGAATCTAAATGCAACTTATTAATGGAACCGCGGACGACTTGCTTTTCATCAGTAACGACAACTATTGAATTGAATTGAATAACCTTTATTAATAATAAAATAAATACAGTAGTCTTTTTACAATTTACAATTTTTACAATGACATAAGGCCCTTAAGCTTTAGGCTTTACTGGGCTCTTAAATTTAAACTTAACTATGTCAGAACTACATCACTGTCCCTGCCTATATTTGTGACCGCGTGACCTTTGGTGCAAGAACCTGATTCTCGCTCGCGACACATCGTCTTGTGGCGATTCATATGTGCATGAAGTTTCATCAACTTAAGTTTAGTGCTTCAAAAATTACGGCGCGGTCACGAAAGTATGACTGACGGACAGACGGACGAGAGCAACGCAGTATGACCCCTCCAAATTTACTTGGTCCGGGACATAATTATTACGACTATATTCGTGGTTTAATACTGTAAACTACAAAATCTTCCATTATTGCGTGGTACAGTGCGTGAATATTTCGAGTTCCATAGCTGATTAGCTGGCAACTTCTGTCATGTGGCATAACAGGATAAAATCATATGGAATTCTATTGTTTAGCTTTAGGCATCAGAATAGGTAGAAAAAAATCTATCCCGCTCCAGGAAAGGATAATCGGATTTTCCTCTCGTCACGGCTATCATTAAAATCCATATTACAATGAATGGAATATTGTCTGTTTACACGTTCGCGTTCTTCTGATAAACCTTTTAACAAGGTGTACCATCATTATGCTGTAATTAATCCTCTTTATTGCGGACATTACCGTATGGCAAAATCCTTTTTACCTTTACTCATAATCTGATTTAGAACGTTCGTACAAGTTGCTCGTTTTAGTGCCCGAAAATTATATGGTAAAAAACTATACAGGTCTACTTTAATTTTTCCACGTTCCACACCGACATCGTATTGTTTCATTTCGCACGTGATCAGTGTTAAATACTCTCATCGCAGGGAATGTCGAAAAAATATACTGCATAATTAAACAACACACACACACACACCACACACACACACACACACACACACACACACACACACACATATCTCCGCATAAGTGAGGTACCGACTTTTTAAAATTCATATAGCTGAATTACCCAAACTTAATTTAACCACACCTAACCTTAATGTTATCGAACTGAGAAGGGCGTGATGAGTGTTTCAAAGGCAATTGAACAATGAAAGGGTGGTTTCTGTTGTCATTAAATATGGAGGTGCGAGCTGATCTAGCCTAGCCTAGCTTAGCTTAGCTTAGCCTAGCCTAACCTAAGCTAATGAAACCTTAACTAACCTAATCAGGACCAACATATCTTTTTCATGACAATACCTTTATATGTTAACTTAAAAAAAAAATTACACACACATTCGACCTTACTTATGTCCATTTGTTTACGCGTGCGCATATATATAATATATATATATATATATATATATATATATATATATATATATAGATATATATATATATGTGTGTATATATATATATTATATATACACTACCGTTAATTTGAAGTGTCGGTAATATTAACTACAGGTTAGCAATCTGACAATATATAAATATTTTGGAACCGCGGTATATAATTTATACACATTTTTTTGGATTTTGGATTACTGAGCTAAGAATGTTGTCACACGATTCCAAATTGTCAAATGTATTTCAATGTCATTAATGAAATTACTTCTAAGTGTAAAAATATTGGTCTCCAAATAGAAATATTAGCAAGAACGAGTGAAAGCAAAGTAAATATGAAAACATCACAAGCGGATGACTGATATTTCTCGACTGTGTTACGGTAAATTATTCCTCAAATATATGGCTGAAAAGTGTATATGAACTGGATGGAATTGGATGTGTAATGATCTGGAACTGGACAAAATCATTCTAAGTTTTATACATGTGCGTATATGCGTGTACGTGTCTATTTTTCTGTAAAACTGGAAGAAAGAGATCACTTATTTTTTTTCTGTATTTTAGTGGCACTCTAGAATCTGTATATTGCAAGTAGGCACTCTCTGAAATTAGTGATGATGATGATGATGATGATGATAATAATAATAATAATAATAATAATAATAATAATAATAATAATAAGTCTAAAGGCTAAATAAAGCTTTTCACATTACTTTCAGAGAATGATTAAAAAGTCCATCCCTAATTTGTTTATCTTTTATCTTCGCAGGAAGCGAAAACTACATACGAGAATTAGTCTCTTTAATTAGAGACCAGGGGAATACTGGGGAATTGCTTGAATCATAAAACCTATATGAGGGTGTTTTGTTTAAGATGGTAGGAGAATACACAATTTAGTAGCGGAGGAAGATGGCCATTTGAATGGATTCTCTCTTGGCTCAGTGACGCGTGTGCAAAGCGAATTCCGAAGTTATTTCAATGTCCGTTATGCCCCTGACGCCAGAACTACAGTATACTTAATACACATCAAAAATTTCTAAAAACCGGTTCAGTCATGGCTAAATCTCGCAGTAAACGTCCGAGGTCAGTTCGAACAGAAGAAAATCAGGAAGTGGTCGAGGAAGCGTTTTCTGTTAATCAGACCAAATCCATCAGACGTAAAGCTTCGGAACTGGACTCATTTCGCACGCAGGTTCGACAACTCTTTACGTCAGCACTTTTCTGATCGATGGACTGAAAGTCGCGGTCACCTGACCTGACCCTCAATGGATTTTTTACCTCTGTGGCTAAGTGAAATCCAACGTTCATGCAATAAAGGACCGAAATTTGGCCTATTCAGATGAACGTACAACTCTATTTCACTCATAAATTTCTTCAGGAGCAGTGTCCTCCTTCTACTCTCACTTTTAAAATAGACAAAGCGGACAGTTTTTAATGTAATAAATTTTGTTAATCTCATAAACCTGCATCACATATGCAGAGAGAGAGAGAGAGAGAGAGAGAGAGAGAGAGGAGAGAGAGAGAGAGAGAGAGAGAGAATTACAAGGACAAGAGGAAGCCTTAAAGACCTTCCGGTCCACTCTGGTAGATTCCTGTTATTAAAAAATTATTTTTTTTCAACTATTCTAACAGTAGTAGAAAACTGGATAGAAAAGTATAAGGCTCTCTCTCCACCCTCCGCTCCCTCCCTGCAGAGGCAGGTACGGTAAAAGGTTGAAGAAAATATCTTGACCCTAAAAAAGTACCCAAGGAAACTTTACAGGAGAGAGAGAGAGAGAGAGAGAGAGAGAGAGAGAGAGAGAGAGAGAGAGAGAGAGAGAGAGAGAGAGAATCAAAATAATGAATAAATAAATATATATTTCTCTATATTATGGTCTACTGTTAAACTCCTTTGGATGAAAAAGGTATTTACCTAATGAATTAGCGTTTAATGAACTTGATAAACAAACTAAATTTCAACATAGCTCAATTTTCTATCTCTAATGGACGGGTATGATGAAACCTTAAGCTAAAAAAGTGCAATTTAGTTATCAAGTAGCGAAGTGACTCATTGCATTTCATTTCAAATCATTTTCATTTCATTTCATTTTCAATTTGAGACGTTCATTTAGGAAAAAAAAATGATCTGAACTTCAAAATGGAAAATGAACAACCGGACGTCCGGAAGTCACTTAAGGGACTTTAAAATCTACGAAATAAATTTACAATAAGGGAAATATATATATATATATATATATATATATATACATTCAACTGCAAAGAACACGCCCCTTGGGGCATTGGTTTCTGCGAGTATGTAGAGGAATTACGGCATTTGGAAGAGTGAAGTCCATGGTGTAGTGGTTATCGCGTCTGACCGGCAATCGGAAGATCCCGGGTTCGATTCCCAGGTGGTACTTCATTTTTTCATTTGTTGTTTTCTCTTTCTCGTCTTGCGCGGAATATCTCCTATACAAGCGTCGTTCTTTACGTTATATATATATATATATATATATATACCGGGTGTCCGAGAATTATCTGTACAATTTTTGGCTGTTATTAAAAGTCAACCATGAAGTGTAGAAATTCCAGTGTTGTCCCATTTTACAGAGAATCTCATTAAGTTTTTTCTGTTACCAAGTTTTGACAAGTTTTTTAGAAATTTAGAAATGTGTCCGAAAATTATCTGTACAATTTCATCTTTTAATAAAATTCTTGATAACACACGTAAAATTCTTAAACAAGATTATTTAGAATCTGTATTTTCAAAAGTTTCTTTTATTAAAGTAACGTTGTTACAAACATTCGATATGTGCACCATCAGTGATTCGCAAAACATCCAATCGATAATCCAAATGTTGCCATGTACGCTGCAGCATATCCATATTAATTCGCTCAATAGCAGCTGTGATTCTTGCTTTTAAATCATCAATGTCTGTCACCCGCGTACAAAAAGAAAAACTTGTCAAAACTTGCTATCACCAAAAACTTAATGAGTTTCTCTGTAAAATGGGACAACACTGGAATTTCTACACTTCATGGTTGACTTTTAATAACAGCCAAAAATTGTACAGATAATTCTCGGACACCCGGTATATATATATATATATATATATATATATATATATATATATATATATATAATATATATATACAAACTCAGAATGGTCCCCTGAGAAACTTATATGTTAAACACAGACCGTGCATGGAACAAGGAACTCTTCTGGGAAAATTAAATCCACTATAGTCCGAACATGGATCTAGGGTTATCCATGTCCCAAAGCTGGATCCTGTCTGCTTTGCAGATAGCTGGTGAGGGAAGCTATATTTATGGGACCTCTTTGCGAGAGACCCATTGCCCACGTCGGGCTAGCATCATGAAAAAGAAAAACTATGGTATTTGTCACTTACCATTACTTATTCGGACTATAGTGGATTTAATTTTCCCAGAAGAGTTCCTTGTTCCATGCACGGTCTGTGTTTAACATATATATATAGGGTGATTCGAAAAGATCCTCCAAAGAAATAATTTACTGCACATTATTTTTGGAAAAATCTTTTAAATTATCAATATATAGGCCATCTATAAAGGGTGTTTGGAAAAAATGTTTACCACTTAGTATGGGGGTGCTTCAAAAAATATATTTCAATACTGTGTATTTATTATTATTAAAATTTATTATTATTATAAAACAAGCAAATAAACATAAATACTTACAAAAAAAAAAAAAATCTATAAGTGATAAACAATGACATACTCGTATTAGTGTCATATAAATGGTAAAAAAATTTGGAGCACCCTGTATATATATATATACTCGTATTAGCGTCATGTAAATGGTAAATTTTTTGGTGTGTGTGTGTGTGTGTGTGTGTGTGTGTGTGTGTGTGTGTGTGTCAGATAATGCGGTAGCTATATACTAAAATTTTTACCCACTTAGAAAGGGCGAAAAACAACACTTGAATAAACAGGTTTTGAAGTTTTGTAATCCGTTGGGAAAAAAAATATCATTAGTATGCAAATTAAAAGAATCTCATTTTTCTCTCTCTTTATTATTATTATCATCATTATTATTACTGTTATTACTGTTATTATTATTATTATTATTACTATTATTTTTTCTAACATTAATTAATTTCAAAGTATTTGTTAACTTCAGTCTATTATGGTCATTTATTTATTTGTATTACATACATACATACATACATACACACGTTATATATACAGTATATATTGTGTATATATAACAGAGAGAGAGAGAGAGAGAGAGAATATTTTATTTTACGTGGGTTATTTTAATTTATTTATTTTTTTGTAGGAGAAGCAAGGGTTAGTATGGATGTAGAGAAAGGGAACCCACGGGGCCCATAGTTTCAATTGGAAACTATGGAAATGTGACATTACAATGTGACGGAGGAAAAAAAAAGTTGGTTTGATCTAATTTCGAGTGAGTGAGTAGATGGTTGGTTGGTGGAGTGAACGAGTTAATGAGTGACTGAGTGAGTGGTATATTGATTGAGTGAGTGAGTAACTGGGTGGATGAATGAATAGGTGTGTGTGTGTGTGTGTGTAAGTGAGTAGGGTACAGTTAGCGAGGAAGGACGAGTAACTAATTTAATTATCAAGGGTACCTAAATACTTTTGAGAGACCATTTTTTTTTCAAACAATTTACCACTAACCAAACTTTAACTATCATTACGTCAAACCAACAAAGAAAACCAAGCAAACAGACAAACAACAAAGAAACATGATTCAATAAAGACAAATAATAAAAAAATAGAGTAAAAAATAACGGTGCAAAATAGCAATTGCATAGCTAATAAAATCAATTAAGTTGTTCTATTTTTCAAAACGCAATTTTCAATATTGCAAATAACTCGCATGGAAAAATTGCATAAAGTTGGCGCTCGCAAATCGGCCAAATACTGCAACTTCATTTTCTCTCTGAGGATAGTCGACATATTTCATTAGTAATTAAATGGATTATTTATTCCCCATTTTTAGGCTTAATTAAATAAATAATGAAATTTTGTTGTTTTAAG
>JAJOZX010006735.1:237500-261956 GCA_023014485.1 Bathynomus jamesi
GTTATACTTTCCCCTTGTGGTTCTTCTTCAAAGAACGCGTTTCTATCGCAAATCAATTTGTCAGTTTTTGGGATACTGAAAGATGATTCATACTGAGCTTTAATATTTCAGATACTTCTGTTAGATCATCAGATAAATCACTGTTCTCATTTTATATATATATATATATATATATATATATATAAGGTGTTAAAAAAGAAACGCAACCCATTGGAGAATTCATATATCATTGTAACTTAACCCTTTTCTTTCTGTTTCAAGTTGCGTTTCTTTTTGAACACCCTATATATATATATATATATATTATTATATATATATATATATATATATATTATATATATATATATTGGTTTCTGCCCTATGTAGGAGAATTACAACTTCTGACTATCGTGGCTCCGTAGTGTAGTGGTTAGCACGTCTGACCGGCAATCGGAAGATCCTGGGTTCGATTCCCGGGCGGGTGCCTTATTTTTCATTTGTTTGTATTTCTCTTCCTCGTGTGCAGAACACTCCTCTATACTTACGTCGTTTCTATACGTTAATATACTGCGCGGTCATTGCAGTTAAATGTACATATTCACGATTTGCGAGGGTGCCCTCTCAAGGCATTGGTTTCTGCCCTATGTAGGAGAATTACAACTTCTGACTATCGTGGCTCCGTAGTGTAGTGGTTAGCACGTCTGACCGGCAATCGGAAGATCCTGGGTTCGATTCCCGGGCGGGTGCCTTATTTTTCATTTGTTTGTTATTTCTCTTCCTCGTGTGCAGAACACTCCTCTATACTTACGTCGTTTCTATACGTTAATATACTGCGCGGTCATTGCAGTTAAATGTATATATATATATATATATGATATATGTGTATATATATATGTGTGTGTATATATATATGTGACACAAATCTTGCTACAAAGGTATTTACTGTATAACTACTTTTGAGGGAAAACTTCTGACTCACCCTGTAAATATACTGTATGTGTGTATATAACGTGTGACCTTATTTCAAATGAAATATCGCATGGGCAGCAAACCATCGATCATAATTACAACAAGTTTTCTCGTGTTCCTAATCGAATTGCTTAGCAATATATAGAACAAGGATTTTATATATTATATATATATATATATATGCGCAAATATGCAATGACCACGCAGTATATAAATGAATAGAAAGACATAAGTATTAAGGAACGTTTCCGCACACACACATATGTATATATACACATTGCATTCATTTCTTATTAATTTATGGTTACGTTCAATACTGTCATTTTCTTCAGTTTCTACCGGAATTATTATCTGTATTCGGGCAACTTCCGGATACAAGCAAACGAACATGGAACAGAATCGAGGAAAAAATGGAATGAGACTGGTTAATAAACCATTAATGGGATGACGAAGGCTGTATTGATACGTCATTGAGGAGATGATTCACAAAATAAGAAATAAATTCATAAAGCCATTTTTGCGACAATTAATAACGCAGTTTTGAGGTATGAAAAATTTATACATTTTCATTGACGCTCTATATATACATTTTTTTGGAATAAGATAACAAAATTACTAATTGGTAAAATGAATGAGTTTTGTTTGAAAATTTTCGTTAACCAACAAAAATAAATATTTAAAAATGGAATTATTCCCAATTAGTAACTTTTTATGCTTTTTAGAAATTTTATGCTCCAAGGCTATCTCTTTATCCGGAACTGTACGTATTTGAATTAATTTGATTGACAAATTTTTTATATTTTTTTTTAAGGTTCACCCTGTACTTTTTTTCTTTTTTTTAAAATCTGGACATAGGTCTGATTTGGTTTGATCATTAAACCGTTTGGAAAATATTTATATAATCTTGGAATAGTTTAAAAAGTTTTAATTTCAACTTTCCTTCAAGTTTTGAGACTTTACCTTTTGATGAACGATCGACTTCAAAAATAGCTTTACGCTTTTATCCTGATATTGAAATAAAACCATAAAGGTATGTTTAAAGTCTTATATACTGCATCATTTCCAATAATGAAAAGGAAGATGATTATTGAAAATGATTCTACAAAATAACCTTCAAAATATCCAGGCGTGGAAATGAATAGGTTATATGAAACGTGATGGAAGTGAAACTTATGAATTTTTAATAAATTTAACCACCTATTAACGCTTCTAACTACCATAGAAAAAATTGTTAATATCCTTATTAACACTTTATTTAACTGATATTATTTGAACCAAGCTTAGTTTAGAAGCATCGAATATATATCTAAAATAAAGGAGTTAGATCAATGGCGTTTTTCGATGTGTTCAAAATTATGCCCCAAATACGTTTCTCAAACTACAATTATGGCACTCAAATTTGACATTTAATTACATTCTTAAAATGAGATAAAATGGCATAAACATTTCATTTATAAAACATCCAAGAAGCTCATTTTCCGACTAGATGGGGTTGTGTGACCCAAAGGTCACCGAGCCAGACCAGCAACAGAGTAAGCGGCCAACTGAACTCCACCCAATGCCAGCGGCTGGAAGCGAACTAGCGATACATCGCTTAGAGTGCGGCACACTAACTACTGAGAAAAAATAGTTAGCAATTCAAACACTTCAACAATCTTCTCACAAAGTGACACGAAGTCTGTACAAATCTTGGGATGATTTTGCTTGACACTGTTAATGACAGACCTGTTGATGACAGGCAATTTTCACGAATACACACACTCAAAAAGAAAATGTTCTTTGAGAATAATCTGAGATTTCAAAGAAAATATTAACAAACTGTCCTCCGAAAATATCGGTGGACGTTGTCTGTTTTTTTTTTATATGGTAGCATACATGATTTACGAGGAAAGTGTCCTTTGACCCAGACGTAAAATGAAGCCTATTTTTATTTTAGTTTTAGCAATAATATAATTAACTTCCGGTGCTAAAACAAAAAATTCTGCCATTTTAGAAACATTTTGCATTGCCTCAGTTGACCCCCCCCGCCACTTCCAGGTCATCAGAACTTAGAGAAATAAGTGAGTTACGTGAAGAGTCAACTTCGGCGAAACTATTTAGATATAGTGTCATCAGAACATCCATATATTGTGTTAGGAAATCTCAAAACTTTTAGAACAATTGCAAATTATTGTACAAAACATAATAATTATGACATTACATTAGTTTTGTACATTAAATTACACTTTCTTTTATGTTTGTACTCTACATTTTCTTAAACTTGTGGGTAACTATTTTAAATATTTTTTATACAAGAGGAAACTCTACGCAACACCTGTGTACAGTGGTATGAATGAAACACAACTGGTAAATAATTCAGTCATATAATACTGTAATGAACAAAAGATTCTGATTTTAATACTTACGGTAAACTATCTTTTAAATTTGTAAACAACATCGACCTATTGATCTTAAAAATTCCTTGCACATGTTCATATTTTAAATAAAGAGACCTTTCACAGGACGTCCTTCTTTGAAATATATAATAGGATTTTAAAGTGTCCTTCGACTTTAAAACTTAAGTGACAATGAAAGGAAACTATACGTACAATGATAGTACTTTATTATTGCGAGGACAAAGTTAGTTTTTTTTTTAGTGTAGTAATTCCTAACTTGTGGTAGGCGGAATTCTTTTGGCTGGTACGCAAGAGGGTTATAAAATACGCAGATTGCCAATTTATTCTGCAAAAATAATTTTAAAAATTTATACAAAACCTTTTTGGATAAGCATCTTTTAAAAGTAAGGTCTACACGTGGAAATTTTAAAAATTTGTATAAAAATATAATATGGTTTTCTTGTCAACAGACATTTATATTTCGGCGCTAAACATTTTTATCATAAACTTTGTTATGAAATATGAGTTTAATTATCCGCAGAGTTTTATAACTTCAAAAACATTTGTGCAAATAATGGACCTATACCAATTTGGTCGAAAGGACAACATCAACACTCTAAAAACTCACAACCTAACTTAATCTAACCTAACTTAATCTAACCTAATCTAACCGACAATAACTTGTCAATTTTAAGTCAAGTCGATGAGATGTTGTTAGCCCGTAAATAGCAGTTGTTTTCTGAACTAAAAGTAAATATCAATATATAAATACAATTTATAATGGTCACTCCTAAAAAATTTCGTCTTCAGATGATAAAATAAAAAGAAAACGATGTTTAGAAAAGTTGTTTGAACAGTGACATCATGAAGTCTTCGTCAGAATTTTACTCGTACCTCTTTCTTTAATGGTTTCTCACAAATGCACACGTACCCTCCCTCTCTTTTTTTTTCTCTCGCTCTCTCTCTCTCTTTCACCCTACCTCTCCCTCTCTCACTCAATTTCCTGGTGTGAGTCATAGGAGTGCCAAGAGCAGAATTGGAATTTGATTGGGTCTCATCTTCGACTGAAAAGAAGTCGGAGGGAGTGAATCTCCTTATTAGAGAGAGAGAGAGAGAGAGAGAGAGAGAGAGAGAGAGAGATAATGACCTGAAAGCATAAGATTCTCTCTCTCTCTCTCTCTCTCTCTGTAAAAACAAATCTTTGATATTCAAAATTGAAATTCAAACCGATTTTTCTGTGATTATATTTTTATTCTGTTTTCCTTTGAAATGTAAATTCTGATTTATTTCTACATCACAATTTACATTTTATTTGTTTCGGGGCATTTATACTTTCCTTATTCAAGATAATATTTTATTTCACCTCTATGGTTGGTTCCTATTAAGGTAAGTTAATTAAGTGGTGTGTGTGTATATATATATATATATATATATATATATATATATATATATATATATATATATATATATATATATACAGGGTGTCCCATAAGTCCGGCATCATAGGAGAAATTCATATTTTTCTATTTCTACAAACCATAATTCATATTTTTCTCTTTCTACAGGCCATAATGTCTGTGAGCAAGGAAGAACGAATCCAGATAATTCTACTCATAGGAAATCGGAGTCAAAGAGGGCCGCTGCTGAATTTAACAGACTGCATCCAGACCGCGAGCCAATAACACAGAGTTGTGTTAGCAGACTTGTTGCAAAGTTTAAGGAAACAGGATCCATAGAAGATAAACCACGCAGTGGACCTTCAAGGAGGTCCACTGACGATGATACAGCGATTGCTATCCTGGAACGAAGAAGGAAATTTCCCAACATGGTTCCAGCAAGACGGCGCTCCTGCACATTACAGCACCCAAGTAAGGGAATACCTGTACCAAAATTCCTGGTCATTGGATAGGACGTCGAGGGCCTGTGGAATGGCCAGCTAGAAGCCCGGATCTCACGCCACTAGATTTTTATCTCTGGGGCCACTTGAAAGCGCTGGTATACGCAGAGAAAATTAGGAGTGTTGAACATTTGCGGCAACGCATTATTGGGGCATGTAACACCATTACTCCTGACATCATTCACCGTGTGCTTGCTGACTGGGTATCACGTCTGAATTTGTGTATTGAAAACAATGGTGGACATATTGAGCACGTTCTGTAAATAAAAGCTTTTGTTTTGCCTTTTTTTATTATTTTTCCTATGATGCCGGACTTATGGGACACCCTGTATATATATATATATATATATATATATATATATATTATATATATATAGAGAGAGAGAGAGAGAGAGAGAGAGAGAGAGAGAGAGAGAGTTTGCAATAGTATAATTATTTCATGTTTTGTTCTTTGCCTTATATATATATATACAGGGTGTTTGAAAACTTTCTGTACAAATTGTAATGGGGGATAGGCAACACCAAGACAAACCCTTTTCGTCTATAAGTGTATGTCCGCTGACGTCACCATTCGGCGCGAGAGGGCGCCGCTGCAATTGGCTAAAAGGTGAAGTGGGCTAGACTCGCGCTTGCCGCGGGCATTCTTAAATCGGACGTAGTACGCGTAACATGGAGCGCTTCACGACTGCTGAGATGGCTGACATGCATATGGTGTATGGGGCTGCCAATGGAAACGGAAGAGCTGCTGTGAGGTTGTACCGACAGCGCTTCCCAAACAGATGTGTGCCAAACCACCAAACGTTTGCGCATTTGCATCGGCGACTGCGAGAAACTGGAACATTCCATGCAAACATGCATGACACTGGTCGGGAGAGAAACGTGCGCACTCCTGACATGGAAGAAGAAATCCTACGGCGATTTCAGGACAATCTAAGCAAGCACGCGAGGTGTTGCACGTATCCTCGGTGTGAACCACGACCTGGTCTGGAGTGTTGCACGAGCAGCAGTTACATCCGTTTCATCGTCAGAGAGTCCAGGCATTACAACCTCGGGATTACCCTCTTCGTGTGGAATTCGCACGCTGGTTTCTGCAGCAGACAGCGGTGCAGCCTAATTTTCCGGCTTATGTGCTGTTCTCAGATGAGGCCTGTTTCACACGTGAGGGTGTGCTTAACGTGCACAATTCTCACGTGTGGGCGCACGCAAATCCACATGCTACACTGGTGCATGCTCATCAAGAACGGTTCGCCGTCAATGTTTGGGCGGGTATCGTCCATGGCAAGTTGATTGGGCCGTACCTGCTGCCTGCCCGACTCGACGGGCGGTTTATCAGATATTTCTTGAAGAAACGTTGCCGGAACTGCTGGAAGATGTTCCCGTGGCTATTCGTAGACGAATGTGGTTTCAACACGACGGGGCCCCAGCACACTCCAGCAACGATGTGCGGGATTATCTGAACGCCACTTTTGGGGACCGATGGATAGGCCGGGGTGGGCCCGTAGCCTGGCCACCGAGATCGCCCAATTTAACATGCCTCGATTTCTTCCTGTGGGGACATATGAAGAACCTCGTGTACGAGACTCCCATTTACTCAGAAGAAGACCTCGTAGCAAGAATCGCTGTCGCCGCTGGAACTGTTCCCGAAATGCCGGGAATCTTTCGACGTGTACGTCGGTCAATGCTTCGACGCTGTCGGACATGCATTGATGCTACCGGTCGCAACTTTCAGCACCTTCTTTAAATAAACATGCCTTCTTTAAATAAACATGTTACGCGTACTACGTCCGATTTAAGAATGCCCGCGGCAAGCGCGAGTCTAGCCCACTTCACCTTTTAGCCAATTGCAGCGGCGCCCTCTCGCGCCGAATGGTGACGTCAGCGGACATACACTTATAGACGAAAAGGGTTTGTCTTGGTGTTGCCTATCCCCCATTACAATTTGTACAGAAAGTTTTCAAACACCCTGTATATATATATATATATATATATATATATATATATATATATATATATATATATATATATATAAGGCAAAGAGCAAAACATGGAAATAATTATACTATTGCAAACTCACTCTCTCTCTCTCTCTCTCTCTCTCTCTCGTTCCCTCTTTTGGCTCCCCATCAATCCATCACGGAGGTGAACGAAGTCAATAAGTGGCGTTGGCCATAAGAACAATAATCCTCCTTTATTAAGGTGTCAAAACATCCATTCCGCAATCAAACATTTTGCCGCTCTCTCTCTCTCTCTTTCTCTCTCTCGCTCTCTCCCTCTCTCAGTAACAAGTGTAACGGGAGGTTCAGAATGGTTGCCTGTAAATTTTTTTCTCTCGAGTTAAGACGCACTCCTTCGCGAGGCGCCGAAGATGTTTGGTTGAAATGACATAAAAACCTGTTCTCTTTTCGAAGCTTTGAAAGCGAACGCATTGGAACACACAAATAAAAGTCATAAAATTAAATAAAATACTTCCCGTCCCACTATTCCTTTTCTTCTATATATAAAATATACATACTGTACTACAGGGTGGTCCGAAAATAAAAGCGAAATATACACGCCCACACGATTATCGTGGTTGTGATATTTCCACTTACCTTTCTTCTGGATCACCCTGTACTAGACGTAGAGTTAATACATACATAATATATCATATATATATATATATATGCCGGGATTCATGAAAATAATTATATTATTATGACTTATATAAGGAGCGTAAAAGGTTCCGCAGTTTATTGGTCAATAACTCAAGTTAGGCCTATTATAATAAGGAAATTATTCGGGTAGGCTTTTCTCATTAGTGTGCTGAGATCCCCTCTTTTCTGTGACAAGTGGCTGAGTCTATAAGCCAACAGGTGTCCCATATTATACGAAATTAATCAAAGGAAACAGGTATGATCTTCATTACTGTATTGTAATATTGGTCATATTTGGTTTTACCAAGGTATGACTTAAGTTTTAGTCCAGTTTAATAGTTATCATTCAAGGTATTTAATGGCTTTATTTTTTATAGTTACTTAATATACGAGTAAGTATGTACCTTAATTAAATACTATTATTACTATTATTATTATTATTATTATAAAAATTTAAAAAATAGTACTCCATAAATCATAATTTTTATAATTATTAATTTTTATTAAAAGAATAAAAAAAATAGTTTCTCCTAAAATGAACAAAGAAAATTTTCGCATAGAAAACGACGTTATGGATTTCCCCCCTCACTGTTTTAATTTACCAAGATAAATATGTCTATTTCGTCAATAAAATTTTCGATTTTCTGCCTATTTTTTACTCCTTTTCTTTTTTTTTTTAGAGAGCGGGGGGTAGAAGGGGGGGGATGTCCTTTTTTACGTCCCCTGATTTTCCATTTTGTCCGTAATTCTTTTCCTTACAATTTTTGTCCTTACATATTATTCATTCCTCGTCCTTGCGTTCAAATTTCCTGTTTTTTTTTACCTCAATTCTTATTGCTTTCCTGTCCTACCTTAATCGTGTTAGCGGCTGTCACCGTAGGCTGTATTGGGGAAAATAATATAAAACACACTTATAAGATTCATATTTTATATATAGACTGAAGCAAACATGCGGACAAAACCTTTTGTTTAGAAGTGACCCCACCCCCCACCCCCCGTCTCTCTTCTTCTCATGATTTGATGATGATTCGTTTCAACGAAGCAAAATTTTTGTGTTCGAAAATTGTCCTCGCTTGCCTAATACAGTTCTCGAGTGCATGCACTCACGTACGTAGTTCCGAATGAAGGAAATTTGTTGCTCCTTCGAAATGATTTGCGAGAATTTGGTTGAATCAAACAAATATTTTAAATTTTTTGCTCTAATTTACGCATATATATCATACAATGTCACTACCAGTGTTGGGCACTAAAGCGTTAATCCGATAACAGTTAATTAACGAAGTTAACTTTTTTTAACGGACTATTAACGGAAGTTAATTTCCATTTATCGTTATCGGACCAGTTAACTTCCGATAACTCGATATTTAGTCCGTTAAAGTCCGTTAACACGTTAACTGCGAGGAGTCATTCACGGAAGATCACCGCTCCGCGAATGAATTCAAACCGCCATAACTTCAGTCTGCCAATTCCGTCCTCTGCCGCAGTGGAACGGCTCTTCTCTCTCGGCAAGGACATCCTGAGGCCCAAGAGGTCAAGACTGGCAGTTGGGCCTAACTTTGAGAAGTTGGTCTTTCTGAAGGGCAACCAGCACATTGTGTCATAGTCTTTAATAAATGTGCCTAAAATTTAATTTTACCTTTCAGTTCCCGCCATAATAATTCTCTGGTAAATTAAAATTTAGTTAATGGTTAGTGGTTACAAGGGTTTCAAAACATGTAATCAGTACATTTTTTATCAAAAATAAAAAAAAAAGTTATTAAGCAAAAAAGTTGCAAAACTTTATAAAATACAGTTAAATACCTATTTATTGTTGGATTTTGCATAAATAAACATTTTCTATGGGTTTTAAAGCTTTTTTCCTTGATTTTTTTAAATGTTAGTAAAGAAATAGTTATCGTTAACGGATTATCGTTAACTTCCGTTAACTTTGTAGTAAAATTATCGGATTATCGTTATCGGAGTTAAAAATTGGGTTAACGGATTATCGTTATCGAAGTTAACTTTTTGGTTAACGGTGCCACCACTGGTCACCACACACACACACACACACACACACACACACACATATATATATATATATATATATATATATATATATATATATATATATATAACATATGTATAACTGCCATTCGAAAATCTATACTATTAATGGGCGGTACAGTATATATTCTTTTCCCCCAAAAGAAAGAAAATAACCCTAAAAACAATTAAAATCCCCCTATACAATGCACCCTCTTTAAGGAAATTTTCCCCTCGGGCCTTACTGCTGACGGGGTCTTTCTCCCCTCAGTCAAAGACGGAAAGAAATGAAGCTCAAAATGCGTCGTTTCATCCTTTCGACCACTCCGAAATCAAAGAGTCGAATCAGGTCTTAAAATCGGGTTTCAGTATTTATTCCTTCGTTCTTTCAGCAATTTATTTGCATTATTTCAGTACTGAAGTATTTAATCTTCGTTATTTTTCGAAGCTTTTTAACACCTTTTTTTTTGTGTACTGAAAATGGAGTTCTTCTCGAGATTAAGTCCTCCATTAGGTATTGATATACTAACGTTAGTGTTAAGTGGCTGAACCCTTCCCCGCACGAAACATTTAAGAAAATGCCTGCTTAAATACCCGATCAAAATGGGTATAAGCTCAACGTCAACTCGTTCTGTGGATTATGTTAGCTTAAGTTAACATAGGTGAGGTCAAATTATGTACGGTTAGGTTAAGTGATTAAAGAATCAATATATGCAGGAAGGAAGAACCAAGAGCAAATGCCCTCAAAAACGCCGTCCCACCCCCCGCCCCAATAGAAGACGAAGAAAACCAAAATCAAGGACCAAGATTTTCGAGATGCCTGGACAGTGGACACTGTGTTCGAAAGATTGGAGGTCATAGCCCGGGGTAAAGATGGATTAAGGAAAATTGTTCCAGAGTTCACCGGTGGAGTAGATAAATGAAAATACCGATTAACCCTTGCGTAAGAGAGTTGGACAGATAAGGAATGAGAATGTGTCGAAAGTCTACTACTGCGTGCTCTCCTTAAAGGAGGAGGCATGCAGTTAGAGAGTTCAAAAGAGCAGTGTCCGTTATAATAGCGATAGTAAAGGGAGAGTGAAGCAACACTGCGGAAAAGAGAGAGGGATTGAAGGCATACAGGGGCGGACAATATAACTGTACAAAGACAGCAACTGAGTTGGGGGTGAAGAAACTGCGGAGCCGGTAGAGCACAGCTAACCTCTTAGAAGCTGTTTTAGAAAGAGAGTACACGTGATCCTTCCAGTAAAGATCACGAGAAAAGGAAACACCAAGAATGTTAATAGAAAGGGAAGGATTGAGTTGTGTATTGCTGAAGATATGGAGATAGTCGTGTGGAAGATTGTGACGAGTAGACAGATGAAAGAACAGTTTCTGAGGCATTGAAAGCCACGAGGTTTTTTCTGCCCCAGTCAGAGATAGTAGAAAGATCAGAGCCTGGTGCACCATAGCCGTCATACGCGAAGCATGGAGTGACAGTTGAGAGGGGCGCTTTGTGAAGCGGTGGAGAAACGAAGATTGGAATCATCGGCATAGGAGTGGATAGGACAGGAAGTGCGACTTAATAGATCATTGATAAATAAAAGGAAAAGAGTGGGTGACAGGACAGAACCCTGAGGAACACCACTGTTAATACCTTTAGGAAAAGAACAGTGGTCATATACAACCGCTATTATAGATCGGCCAGAAAGGAAATTAAAGATGAAGACACAGATAGGAGGATACAAACCGAAACGGCATGTAAGCCGTAGCCAGAGGATGTAGAATTCTGAGGATTCAAGTTCGGGAATACGAGAGCAAGTTAAGTCACTGCGTACACATACGCATCATCCAGTTTTGGAATGAAATTGAATATAGTATAGAGAAGGTAGGAGAGTACAGAAAAGGGGTTGCCGTCAGTCGTCCCAGACACCTGAGTTTCAGTGAGGAAGAGGTGATGTTTAGAGAAGAAGTGGTGTTCACTAGAATGAAAATTTGAGGAAAGGCCAAGAATATTGTAGAAGTTGAAAAGTGAATCAGGCAGAGGCCCAGAATATCTCGAACGGGCAGTAGCAGAACCAGCTCTATTGCCCAGATCTGCGTTCTGGTATCGGCAGCGGGGTAGCCAGAATGAGGATATTTATGGTCCCCTCCCCGGGGACTCCGAGGCTCTTGAGGTCGATGCCATTATTTTTTTTATTACTTTGAAAAGATTGTGTAGTACGATGCATGTATGCGAAGCGAGGAATGGTGGGAGAAATGCGTTTTTGAGAGGATGTTGGACTGCTAAGAGGGTAGACGAGACACGGAAGGACAGTAACAGGAGAAACGGGAGTTCCAGCACTCCCTGTCTTCTGCCTAACCTCCCCCTCCGGAGTACTTACCTGGTCGATTGGTGTCTACAACCTCTTCCTCATATATATATATGAGGCGAATGCCCACAAAAACCTCATATATATATATGAGGAGCTCCAGACGATTACTTTAGAAAAATAATCATTATTACTTTCGATATCTTTTTATTTAATTCACATGAAAGGAAGCCTCAATTTTTTTATAATGTGATTTGATGATCCTATGTATTCATTATTATCATAATACATAAATAATTAGGAATGAAAACAAACTAAAAATATATTTGTAACCTTTATTTGAGTGAACACGTAGTAAGTTGCGCATCAAATTCATCAATATTTACGAGCATTCACGGTTCCTAAACTACTCGGTTTTATTAGTAACATCCTCTTTGCACAGCCTTTAATTGTTACTTCGTTACACTCGGGCACGTTTTGAACCATTATCATGATTACATCACCTATTTTGCTTGTAAAAAATAATCGATTACAGGTTATTACAATTACGATTACTGATTACTCCAACCCTGATATATATATATATATATATATATATATATATATATATATATATATATATATATTACTTATGCAGAAGAGGAGGCCAAGGGCATATGCCCACAAAATACAAAAAAGTACAGGGCGTTCATAAAGTTACGCAAGATGGTCGTGCACATGCACACTCACTTGCCTGACTTTATGAACACCCTGTATATATATATATATATATGTATATATATATATAATGAATAAAACCACGAAGGAAAGGAAACACAAAATGGTGCTCAAGCGCTTTCGTCTAATGACATCCTCAGGAACACTGAAGTACATAAAAAGGTTAAGCCTATATATAGGTTACAGAAAGAAAAAAAAAGAAAAAATAAATAACACACACACACACACACATATATATATATATATATACATACATATCTATATATACAAATACATACATACATACATACATACATATATATACAATAAACAGAGAAGTAAAAATAATAAAAATTAAAAATTAAAACCTTAAAGGATTACCAGTGAGGCGTACAGATTTGTAAGGAAAAATATCGATTTTTAGCACAAGATCAAATGGATTATAAAAATACAAAATTATACTGGAACTCTGCCGGGTTTTAACACAATGCTGCCTATGGTCAGGTTTCGATATATAAAAAAAAAAAAAAAAAAAAAAAAAAAAATTAAAAGTTAATCGATTTTTTGCACAAGATCAAATGGATTATAAAAATACAAATTTATAATGGAACTCTGTCCGGGTTTTAACACACTGCTGCCTATGGTCAGGTTTTGATATATATAAAAAAAAAAAAAAATGCAAATTAAAAGTTAATAAAGTAGAAGACAAGTTTACCAAAGATTTAATGTTTTACCTTTCTTATCTAAATCTGTTTTAAAGGAATTCAACATAACAGGATCGAGTTGAAAAAGACCTTTGCTTATGTTGAAGTTATTTGAAAGTTGGATAATGGCAGACTCAAGAATATTTCTATTAACAATGTTGCTTGAATGGAATAAAACTGAAGCATTATTCCAATCAATACAGTGGGCTAACTCTGACAAATGGACAAAAAGGGCACTGACAACTGTCCAAATGGCTTGTCAAAGTCTTGTCCCCCATTCTCGGAACTATCTCTGATTCACATGTAAAAATTCCATGGATCTTACGGAAAATTGAAATGCACGTACTGAAACTAACGATAAATTGATTAGTTTTGATGTTTGTTCATTGTTTACAAAAGTGCCGATTGACGATATGCTTGACTTTCTCTCCCAAGAATTACATAAGTATGACCTGCCACTACCTTCACACATTGTTTTGGAACTCATTAAGCTTTGCATCAAAGACTGTAAATTCACTTTCAATAACGAGTATTATCAACAAGTTTTTGGGATGGCTATGGGCAACCCCTTATCGCCCTCCTCTCCAATATTTATATGGAGTTTTTCGAAATTACCTATATTCCGAGAATCCTGGGGGTTGGCATCCCTTGGTTGCGGTACGTCGACGATATTTTGTGTATCTGGCCCATGAATCGTGACCTGGATAGCTTCCTCCTTCAGTTAAATGATCAAGTCCCCTCCATTAAGTTTACTTTAGAAGTTGAGCAAGACAATTCAATCCCATTTTTGGATGTGCGTGTACATAGGGAAAGCCCAGGTTTTAAGTTTAGTATCTATCGGAAAACGACAAACAATTTGTCCTACGTACACTTTTACTCGGGACATGATACCCCCACTAAGAAGGCCATATTTTCATCAATGTTTCTCCGCGCCCTTAGGATCGCCAGTCCGGAATACATCGATGCCGAATTGGAAAAAATCAACGGTATTGGAAGTGATTTGTGTTATCCATCTGCGTTTATGGAATCTTGTCTCAACAAGGCAAAACGAACTTTCTATCGTGTCAATATTAACACTCGTACTTTGTCAAAAATATTTTAGTACTTCCATTTTTCCCGGGCTTTTTAGGCATTGCTAATGTACTTAAACTTTTGGATATTAATGTAGTATTTTCATATAACAATATTGTGAAAATATCATAGTAAAAAATAGCCCTACCAATAATTCAGGCATTATCTATAAAATTGGTTGTAAACAATGTGATTCCTTTTACATAGGTCAGACGGGAAAGGATTTGCACACACGTATAAACAGCATCAATATTCCGTTAGAACAGGACAGTTGTCCAGTGCCCTTTTTGTCCATTTGTCAGAGTTAGCCCACTGTATTGATTGGAATAATGCTTCAGTTTTATTCCATTCAAGCAACATTGTTAATAGAAATATTCTTGAGTCTGCCATTATCCAACTTTCAAATAACTTCAACATAAGCAAAGGTCTTTTTCAACTCGATCCTGTTATGTTGAATTCCTTTAAAACAGATTTAAATAAGAAGGGTAAAACATTAAATCTTTGGTAAACTTGTCTTCTACTTTATTAACTTTTAATTTGCATTTTATTTTTTTTTATATATATCAAAACCTGACCATAGGCAGCAGTGTGTTAAAACCCGGACAGAGTTCCATTATAAATTTGTATTTTTATAATCCATTTGATCTTGTGCTAAAAATCGATTAACTTTTAATTTGCATTTTTTTTTTTTTTTTTTTTTTTTTTTTTATCGAAACCTGACCATAGGCAGCATTGTGTTAAAACCCGGCAGAGTTCCAGTATAATTTTGTATTTTTATAATCCATTTGATCTTGTGCTAAAAATCGATATTTTTCCTTACAAATCTGTACGCCTCACTGGTAATCCTTTAAGGTTTTAATTTTTAATTTTTTATTATTTTTACTTCTCTGTTTATTGTATATATATGTATGTATGTATGTATGTATGTATGTATTTGTATATATAGATATGTATGTATATATATATATATATATATATATGTGTGTGTGTGTGTATGTTATTTATTTTTTCTTTTTTTTTTCTTTCTGTAACCTATATATAGGCTTAACCTTTTTATGTACTTCAGTGTTCCTGAGGATGTCATTAGACGAAAGCGCTTGAGCACCATTTTGTGTTTCCTTTCCTTCGTGGTTTTATTCATCATAAATATTTTTCACGTGTTACCTTCGTGAAATAATTTTCATATATATATATATATATATATATATATATATATATATAATATATATATATATATATATATATATGTATATATATATATATATATATGTATATATAGTGCGTTCGAAAAGTCTCTCCACAGTCAACCAACACTTTAAAAAAAGCGTTTAACAAGTGTAGACGAGTTGCTCTGTGCCTGCAAAATAATGGAAAACACTTTGAACACATGCTGTAAAATCAAAAGGTTATGTAATAAAATCACTAAATCATGGTTCAATGAGAACATTGTAGTTTTTCAATTTCCTATGCGTTTAATATAGCACTGCGGAGACACTTTTCGAACGCACTGTGTATATATATATATACTGTACAGGGTGTACATAAAGTCAGGATCTATTTTTGTTAAGCATTTGGAAATTATATGGAATTCAATCATAAAATGATAAAGTGGTAACATTTATTAAATAATTAAGAGTAGGATTCGACGTGACGCCCATCAGTATCCCTGCACAGCTCAAATCGTTCCGCAGCATTTCTAAACACATTCTGGAGCACTTGCGGGGTTATGTTATCTGCAGCAGTTCGTATACGTAAGTTTTCAAGACTCGTAATCTTCGTCTGATAGACGTGCGATTTGATAAAGCCCCATGCAAAGAAATCTAAAGGGGTTAAATCTGGTGATCTCGGTGGCCAAGGTCTTTGGTTGCTTCCGCGTCCGATCCAGCGATTTGGAAAACGTCCATTTAGATAATCCTGAACAATTTTGCAGGGCTGTGGAGTCGGAGTCGGAGTCGTGGAGTCGGAAGTAAATTCATTGCTAGAGGAGTCGGAGTCGGAGTCGGTAAAAATGGACCGACTCCGACTCCTTTTTTTTTATGATGTACTTTATATTGGTTCAGGTTAAAGCTCCTAATAAATAAATAAAAACGCCATAATGGCATAGCTACAACCATTAAGACTTAAATTTAGAGAAATTGAGCTTAAAAAGTAGCCTGATGATTCACTTGGTAGTGATGAAATGCCATTCTGGGTTAATATAATCAAAGTATATTTTATATTATTATTTAGAGGCAGGAGTCGGAGTCGGAGTCGGCCCTTCTAAAATTCTAGGAGTCAGTCGGAGTCGAAGGCTTGGTCTACCGACTCCACAGCCCTGCAATTTTGGCATAGTGACAAGGAGCACCATCATGTTGATAGACGACGGTACTAACAATCCTATCCCCGTCGTCTATCAACATGATGGTGCTCCTTGTCATTATGCCAAAATTGTTCAGGATTATCTAAATGGACGTTTTCCAAATCGCTGGATCGGACGCGGAAGCAACAACAGACCTTGGCCAGCGAGATCACCAGATTTAACCCCTTTAGATTTCTTTGCATGGGGCTTTATCAAATCGCACGTCTATCAGACGAAGATTACGAGTCTTGAAAACTTACGTACACGTATACGAACTGCTGCAGATAACATAACCCCGCAAATGCTCCAGAATGTGTTTAGAAATGCTGCGGAACGATTTGAGCTGTGCAGGGATACTGATGGGCGTCACGTCGAATCCTACTCTTAATTATTTAATAAATGTTACCACTTTATCATTTTATGATTGAATTCCATATAATTTCCAAGTGCTTCACAAAAATAGATCCTGACTTTATGTACACCATATATATATATATATATATATATATATATATATATATATATATATACTTTTGTTGAGTTTGAACGACGGTTCAGGATCGACCTGCGGTCGACCCTTCTGCAGCATCCCGCCTCATTTGCGGGACTTGGTGAAGGAGGGAATTGCTCTCTGATCGCCTCCTGCCCTCGTAGCCAGCCACGCATGGCTGGTCAGGGACTTTGCACAAGAATCTGTTCAGCTGGTCAGGGACTTTGCACAAGAATCTGTCCAGCTGGTTCTTGAAGTTATTCAGGTTGGTGTGCTGGAGATTCCTCACTTCTTTTGGAAGGACATTGAAAAGCTTTGGGCCCCGTATTCTGAGGGTATTTTCCATCCTCGTTTTCATGGCTCCTTGTCCCACCGCAGCTGGGACCGTACAAAATCTGCCTCTTCTCTCATTCCAGTTTGTTTCTACTTCATTTCTGAGGTTAGGGACAGTGCCCTCAAGTATGTTCCATATGTATATTATTGTGTACCGCTCGCGCCTTCTTTCAAGAGAGTAGAGTTCCAGGGATTGTAGTCGAGACCAGTTGTCTTCACCTTCCGTTTCCTCTATCTTAGACGTAAAAGTCCTTTGTATAGCTTCAATGCTCGCAATGTCTCTTTTTCTGTGTGGGCTTGTGAGTAATGAGCAATACTCAATTATTGGTAGGACTAGACTCTTCCATAATTTGAGCATGATGTTTGCTTTTCTGCTGCGGAAGCTCCTCCAGATGATTCCCATTATTTTTCTAGCCGTTGTGATTTTGATTTTATAGTGCTCTCTGAATTCCGCATCCGACGACATTATTACTCCAAGATCCCTGACTTGTGGATTTGGTGTTATCTGTTTGGCTTGCGGAGTTTTGTACCCTTTTTTCTGTAGCTCTTTGTTATTACCATATCTTAGAAGTTGGAATTTTTCTTCGTTGAACTTCATATTGTTGTCTTCTGCCCACTGGAATAATGTTTCAATGTCGTTTTGTAGTATTCTTATGTCATCTTCGTTCAATATTTCCTTACATATCTTCGTGTCATCTGCGAATCATGATACAATACTGTCCTTAATATCTGCATCAATATCTGCAATCATTATTATGAACAGCAAGGGAGCTAATACTGTCCCTTGTGGACAGAGCTCACGACTTCCGAGACTTCCGATTTAACTCCGTTTACCACCACTCTTTGCGTTCTTTGCGTCAAGAAATTAAATATCCACCTTCCTAGCTTTCCAGTAATTCCTGTATCCTTAAGTTTGTGTGCTATGATTCCATGGTCACATTTATCGAAGGCTTTAGCAAATCAGTATATATTACATCAATGTTTTGTCCTCGACACAATGTTCCTAATATTTTCTCCTGGTGGTCTAGTAGCTATGTAGCTATATATATATATATATATATATATATATATATATATATATATATATATATATATATATATATATATATTCTAGTAATTAACCTTAATAAACTAGACTGACAATTATTGAAAATTAGCATTAAACTGCAAATTTTTTATATAGTCGTACTTTATTAATAATATTATATTATTATTATAAACAAAAAAATACATGAAAATTTTAGTTCCTTATTTTAAGATTTTTCTTTTGCGTTCGTTTTCGATAAGAAGATTATGCAAATCTTTAACTTTGTTGCCTTCTATGAAAGCATGTCTTAAGAGCTCAAGCCCCAAAATTATCACACACATACTATTTTCAAAAATGCAATAATAATAATAATAATAATAATAATAACAATAATAATGATGATGATGATGTCTGGTGGTCGTTTAGCCTCTTTCGTAACCTCTATATATTGAGACGAATTCTCAGCGAGATTATGAATGATTCGTCATCGAACATTCCTGATGATTAATTTGTCATTAAAATCATGAATAATCACTCTTGATGATTCACCTTTCATCATTATATATATATATACATACATATATATGTGTGTGTGTGTGTGTGTGTGTGTGTATATATATATATATATATATATATATAAATAAACAGAAACGGTATATGTATTAAACATACATATTAAAGCCAATGCAAAAAATGTATACAGAACTCTCTCATTATACATTTAACATTAACGTCTGATGGCCGGGTAGCAACATAGCGGCTCGCAAAATTTGATTCTTTCGTGCCATCGGTTCGAATCCCACCAGGGGAAGATAAATTCATTTGTAATGTATTTTATCTTAAAACTTAAGTTGCTGTTAGTAAGTTTTCTTGATTAACATAACATAATTACACTCGGTTAATGAAAATATACTGAAATGGAATTTAACCGACATTTCTTTCATAGATGGTGCTACAAACCTTCGATATTTTCAGGAAATCAGTTCCACGAAAAATATTTCATCAAGCATCGAAGGTCGATGAAAATGGTGTTGTCAACGGAGAGCACTTGCTTGATGAAAGAATTTTCAACTTGATGAAAATTCCAGTCTCAGCGTATATAAAGTTAATGTCATGGTGGGGACCTGCAGCTTTACTATACCCAACCAATGAAGACCCAGAAAGACACCTTAATCGATAAAATCTGAAGTCCCGAGGCGAGATTCGAACCCAGAACCTTCACATTAATAACCCAGCACTCTACCACTATAGGCCACCCAGCATACGATGATGATGATGATAATAATAATAATAATAATAATACATTTAGTATGAAACCGGTGGGGTGATTCACCTTTTCTGGAAAAAATCTGATAATCATAATACAGGGTGATCCACAAAAAAGTGTTCCCAAAAAATAGCTTAATATATTTTTGGGGGAACACCTTTATGTTGGATTACCCTATATTTCTCAATTTTTCCCCCTCTCATGTCACACACATGGGTATATAACGTCCTTATTTCCTATTAACTCATTTCTGAATCAGTAAATATACGCAGTTACACAATTAACATTATAAACACGCGTATATTCTATAGATTCATATATAGGTTGTTAAGTAACACTACTAGTGAACGATGTTGCAGTTTATGAATTGCAATTACGATAATTCTTTAACAAAAGTTTTAACCAAAATAACGTAAAACATTTGTTTACATTGTAGGACGTTGTTACAAAATTCTTTTTATAATTTAAATACACAAGAGTAGCGGCGCAGCGGGAGAAGGGGATAAGCGACAAAACTGGCAAAATGCGTTTTCTGTTTGAAAAGAGAGTTTATTCTTCCCTGTATCACCTCCAATTGGCAGATATCCCATTTTGTGACTGGAAACAGTGTTTTTAGTCACTGTTTTCAGTCACAAAATGGGATAGCTGCCAAGTGGAGGTGATAAAGGGAAGAATAAGCTGTCTTTTCAAACAGAAAACACATTTTGCCGATTTTGTCGCTTATCCCCTTTTCCCGCTGCGCTACTCAATTATAATAACTGCATGTTACTCCGAAACACTGTCCAAATACATGATTTAAGTAATAGTTCCCTTCCCAATTTTGGTCATTCCTATTCTAGTGTTCGTTCAAGAATAAAAAATCCAGTGGGAAGCTCATTGAAGGCAATTCTCAAATTGATCCATTTTTCATTCTCACTCACAGAATCTGGATTTCCCACCCCGTCGGGCCTGCAATTGCATCACGGGACACATTTTACGATTATCCAAATCACAAATGGGGGAAATAATTTTTAGTCCCAATTCTGCAATATTCCTACTTCGGACAACCAGATCGCAAACAAGAATGAGAATGGCCGCGAGTGGACAGTAATGTTAAGTAATCAGAAATACTTAACTACGTAATATAGTTAAGAATAAGGAGACGAAAGTAAATTGCGTAGCACAGAGAAGAAGGTTTCGTCCCCGCGTCACTAAGCCACGTCCCGACCGCGTTTCTTACCACTACGCCATTCAGAAAAAACAAAAAAACTTTCCTTTCAAGTTTATGGGCAAAAGTTTTCTGTACTTTACAAACTGCAAACCACATCTGTAAAACTGGTTTTATCTTGGCTTTGCGCTATTCTCTCTTCAGTTACCTACTTTTAATGCGGCTATAAAATGTTCCTCCAATAAATCTTGGACCTCCTTTCTCTATAAAATTAAATTACACGTAGGTAAACTTACCTTAAATGAAAGTAAAGCAGTTTTCCCTTACGTGCGCCAACCAATAAACCCAAATTATGAACCGTTTTTCACCTGCAGTACAAGACTACAGTACACGTAGGCATCAAATAAAACGTAATTTCCGTCTGTATGGCTTTATTTAGTAATTATGCCGTTAAGTCTTCTTTGATTAAAAAAAGAAGATATATATACTGTGTGTATATATATATATATATATATATATATATATATATATATATATATATTATGCGCCTCGGTGGTGTAGTGGTTAGCGTCAGACTACGAATCCATCGGCCCTGGGATCGAGACCCGGTGACGGCAGGCGGCACGCAGCAAAACCCAGCTGTTCATCCTTTTACACAATAAAGAAAGTGGTTGGTAGATAAATGGGAACCCTGGGTACCCTAGTGGTTAAAACGCTGGGCTGCTGGTGGGGCGTGGTTAGGATTCCACGTTAAACTGTAGGTCTAAGGTGGAGTGAAAAGCTTGACCTTCGACAGAATGAACAATTCGAGCGGAAGCAAACCAAAGGTTATATAGTATATACGCGATAACCATTTAAACTTATTAGCAGAAAAGTGGCTGAATGAATTACACCCGAAAAATGACTGAATTAACCATGCTGAAATGGTTAGCAGACTTAAAATATTTGTGGGTTGTAATCAAGTCTTCCTTTTCAGTTCGTCTCTGTCACAACACGAGTAATGTTACATAAACAAGGTACACTTCCGGTAAAAAGTTCGCCTACAAATAGAAAATTCCTAAAAAAGCATAAAAAATTACTAAGTAGAAATGACTGGGATTCGCTTCCAAATTTTGTTAGCCACAAAAAAGAATTAAATATTAAAAAAAAAATAAGATATTACCAATTAGTAATTTTTACTGCTTTTTGGAAATTTTGTTCTAAGGAAAACTTTTTTAGGAACTACAGCGCAGATGTAATAGTTTGAAGTTGTTCAACATCTTAGGATGGGACTTACAGCTTTAAGTTGGGTCCAAACCAAAGGTCGATACATCATCTGGACGCAAAGAACGTCCCCCATCCAACTACTACACAGACCCGACGTCGCTTAACCTCACTGTTTGCCCTAAAAAAGTTTTAAATTCTAAATATGTAAATGAATTCTTCCTTCATCTCCCAGGTCATCATCCCCTTTTCTTCCCTCTTCCTTATCATATCTTCCTCTTCTCTCTCTCATTTTACTTCTATTCCCTCATTTTCCCCTCATCATTTTCTTCCCTCGTATTCATACTTGTCTGTTCCTAATTTCTCACGAATTCTTGACTGACAACAACCATTTTCAACCGAAACGTGACAGAACTGAATAATGACCTTTAAAGGAGGGGAATTGGTGAGAGAGAGAGAGAGAGAGAGAGAGAGAGAGAGAGAGAGAGAGAGAGAGAGAGAGAGAGAGGTGATAATAAGGAAATGAGGGCTGTCCCAGGGATAACATTTGATTAAAATAGATAAAAAAAATTACAAATCAATATTTTTTTCAATTTAATTCGAAAGTAATATTATTATTTCCTTTATGTATATATATATATATATATATATATATATATATATATATATATTACAGTCAATATGTACAATTAGGCAATTTAGATACTGACTGAAATTTAGGCACTGCGTCAAATTGTGATACATACAAAACCTAACCTAACCTAACTTAACCTATCATATAATCTTGTTAGGGAAATTGGGAAATACCAGTGGGCATACATATGCAGCATTACCAGAAAGGTTAGCTTAGGTTAGGTTTTGTGTGTATCAGTTTGACACATTGCCTAAAATTGAGTGAGGTCCGTAGCATAATGGTAGAGCGTCCGACCGGCAATTGGAAGGCCCTGGGTTCGATTCCTGGGCGGTTCGCCTCATTTTCATTATTCGTTATCTCTCCTCCTCGTGTGCAGAAACGTTCCTTAACACTTATGTCGTTTCTATTCATAATATATATATACCGTATAATATATATATATGCATATAACTGCAATGACCGCGCAGTATATAAATGAATAGAAACGACATAAGTGTTTAAGGAACGTTTCTGCACACGAGGAGGAGAGATAACGATAATGAAAAATGAGGCGAACCGCCCAGGAATCGAACCCAGGGCCTTCCAATTGCCGGTCGGACGCTCTACATTATGCTACGGACCTCACTCAATCACAAATCGAAATTCTCCCACATAGGGCAGAAACCAATGCCCTGAGAGGGCACCCTCGCAAATCGTGAATATGCGCATATAACTGCAATGACCGCGCAGTGTCGTTTCTATTCATTTATATACTGCGCGGTCATTGCAGTTATATGCGCATATTCACGATTTGCGAGGGTGCCCTCTCAGGGCATTGGTTTCTGCCCTATGTGGGAGAATTTCGATTTGTGATTGAGTGAGGTCCGTAGCATAATGGTAGAGCGTCCGACCGGCAATTGGAAGGCCTGGGTTCGATTCCTGGGCGGTTCGCCTCATTTTTCATTATTCGTTATCTCTCCTCCTCGTGTGCAGAAACGTTCCTTAACACTTATGTCGTTTCTATTCATATATATATATATATGAAAAGGTTACGATATTTTATTGACTTAGGCCTAAGTGCTTACAAATTCTATATCGTTACAGTTTCAATTTTATCTCGTACAACTGGCAGAATTTGCATAACAAATTTATGCATTTTTTTACTCTTTTTTGCGCTTTTTGAAATGGTTAAAAATACAAAAAATTGTATGTAATTCATTGATGTTAAATACTGATCTTAATTTTGATGTTTAATTAGAATATATATATATATATATATATATATATATATATTATAATATATATATAAATATGAGGTTAAACTTCGTTGAGATAAATATAAAAACGATGAATGCCGTTTTCCCATGACACATTTCTTTTCCCTAAGGTTGCTCTACCAAA
>JAJOZX010006736.1:0-37500 GCA_023014485.1 Bathynomus jamesi
GTCGAAAGTTACAGTTTTATGAAACGAAATTTAGCTCTTTTAAAGTCCAAAACGTGTTCCAGACTCTCGTAATTATGAACATTAACTTTAACTTCAAATGTTATTTGCCTGTGATCACTGGTGGAGGAGTGGTCTCCTATAGAGATATCAATTAAGTCTAGCTCTGTACTTAAAACTAAATCTAGAATATTGCGTTCTCTAGTGGAGCAAGCCCTCGTACAATCAACGACCGAAATTATACTGTAAAGGAGCACCCCACTCTAACAGGTAGGCAGAAGAGTCTGGGAAGAAATATGGATTACTAACCTGAGAATAGTAAACAAAAGTTGGAACATACCAAAAGAAGGAATCTGCACACACGCACAATGTTTTTTTTAGTAGTGGGTAATGAGGGGTCTTTCTGGGGGGGGGGGATTAGCTATGGCAAACAACAAACACGTCAAGACTTAACACGCTTAGGGCACTAACAGGCACAAACTTTGGACACCAGCAGGAAACATCACTCATGTACAAACAATATATTCGCTCAGTTATGGATTATGCTAGCCCATGCTGGGCACCCATTATCTCAAACACACAAACACCTTACAGACAATACAAAACAATGCACTTCGTATCATTACGGGATGTACTCAGATAACACCAATAGAACACTCGCACACAGAAACAAAAATACTAAAAGTTAGGGAACATTTAGACACGAGGGGAACACAATTCATGGCAGCAGCGACAACTAACCCACAACACCCTTGCCACTACATGTACAATCATGCACCGACACCTCGCACCATTAAGGTAGCACCAAAGAGACATTATAACCAAATACTCCATTCCATACCACGCCTCACAGACATCACACAGTACAGAAAACACACACACACACACACCTAACCCACAAAACACTGACACGACTCGGTCCGAATGCGGTTCTAGGTGCGAAGCCGCCACCCATTAACAGGTCAGAGATCAGCCTGAGCAGATCGGATCGAGTTAACTTAGCACGATTCCGATGTGGACATCACCCCAACTGTAAACACATATAAACACAGACTAGACAACTCCACAGACGACACCTGCCACCTGTGCCAGGACGCACCACAAACAATTGAACACATTATGACAGACTGTACCACAACATAGAACACAACATCACTAGTGCGCTGAACCTCTGGTCCACTCCGGAGAAGGCGATCATATTAGTGACCATATTAAATCGAATCCGAAGGAATTCTATACCTAATTATTATGTTTCGAATATAAACGTAGCTTCGCAGAATTAATTGGTCCACTCCATCCATCGATCCATCGTGTTCTGCCTATCAGGCAGGTCCAACTCATGTGTCCACTCATAGGCGAAAATAACGAACAAATTTACGAAGACTTACAAACGACAGAGGGTTCAAAAAATTTTCTTTTATGTTTATTAACAAAAATATGAACAACTCCCCTTTCTCGCAATAATGCTCAGTGACGATATTTCAAGCTTCGCGATTTTATTATTAATGAAAATGAAGTTCTCTCGGCCATAGGTAAAATTAATCCTAACTAGCAAAAACAGCCGTCTTACGGGCGGGATATTCTTACGCGAGTTAAGGTTTAACATTTACAATTAGCTCACGAATCACTTAAATTTTAAATGCAGCTTCACAGATTTTACTCGAAGCTCACGAAGCAATTAAATTTCAAATACAACTTGTCACATTTGTTTTTGCCTATCATGACTTCGATGCGTAGCTAAAAATTTTGATGGCTACGTTCTTTTCTAAATTTATTCAACAACTTGATTTTTTCATTCCACGAAAGTGTATGAAACCGTAAAAATGTGTTGGGACTTGGTTTATTTAAGAAAATTTTTGAAGTTCAAAATCTTGAAATTTAAGTGCTTAGTATATAAATATTTTTGGGGATAAATTGGGATAAATTTTTCTGGGACAGCCGATCTGAAAAAAATTTGCTAAAAACACTCCAGGGATTCCGCAGGATGTTGTCACCAGGTTTCATGAAAATTGGTCCAGCCGTTTGGACCTGAAAAGGAGACAGACAGACAGACATGCGATGGATGATGAGATGATGATCTACAGAAGATCTACAGAAGCTAAGGCTAACAAAGACCCTAAGATCCACTCTAAGGCTAGCCCGAGAGAAAGGAAAGAGTAGGGGGTTAAGAGAAGAGAAGAGAATAAGGGGTTAAGTAAGGAGCAACACCTATCATTCGTGGGTTAACATTCATTCAGAAAAAGAGAAAAAAGACTCACCATCATCATCCGCCGGCCACTGCCGACAAGTCAGAAAAATAGTCGGAGAGAATAGGAGAGGGAAAGATGAAAAGAAGTGAAATAAGAACGCTTACAAACCATGCAAACACAGTCTTAACTCACAGTCATACCATGCAAACTACAAACATGCAAGAAAAGAGTTACAGACATGCAAAGTAAAAAAGTAGGTAAAGTTAAACAAAAAGTGGGTTAGTTTACGTTACGAGCTACATCTACGTTCGTGTTAGTCTAATTTTTTTTTTTTTTTTTTTAAATAATTTTATTGCTGGCATCACACTCTGGCATGCCACAAGCTGGCATTCATCGTCAACAGACTCATCCTCGAGCACCACCACCAGAGCTCCTGTTGATGACGACATAATGATGATGGATGATATCATCATCATATTATCATGATGATAATGATATATATCATATCATCTCAGTGATAATAATGACGAAACTCCAGGTCCAAACAAACGCTCCTCTAGACTCTAGAGTACTTGAAGAAATGAATTGCGCAATAATCTCTCTTCTTACATACATATTTAATGAATTGTTAGTTCGATTGTAAATTTGCAAACATTTCACCAATATTTGAAAAAGGAGACAAAAAATTTCCCAGAAATTATCGTTCCATTAATTTGACTTCAATTGTTGATAACTTATGGTGACGATCACTCCGAAGAAATTAATTAATCACATAGAAATTGATATTTTAATTGAAACTTCTCAGCGCTGCTTTCGACGTAATCGCTCTTGACTTACTAATTTGCTCGACTTTTTTAGTGATGTAAATATACGTGTATAACGAGATTAAAACAGTGGAAGCTACATATTTCGATTTTCAAAAGGCGTTTGATAAAGTGCCCCATAGCCATAGGAGATTATTAGCAAAACTTCAGTCTCACGGAATTGATGGCAATGTTCTCAGATGGATTAAAAATGATCTTAGGGCACGTAAACAAAACGCGGTTATTAATGACAAAGCGTCGAGGTGGAGAAGTGCAACTAGCGGCGATCCATCACTTTTGGAACCTGTCCTTTTTATACTTATATCAATGATATCGACATAGGAATCAAGAGTTTAATTTCAAAATTTGCGGATGATCTCAAACTGGGCAGACGAGTATTAAAGTTCATTTGCCAAATTTCTGCCCACTCTAGTAACTTATTAATGTCGTCTTTAATCTTCAAATGTTCCGCCGCTGAGTTACTCGTCTGCCCAGTTTGAGATCATCCGCAAAATTTTGAAATTAAACTCTTGATTCCTATGTCGATATCATTGATATAAGTATAAAAAGAACAGGTTCCAAAAGTGATGGATCGCCGCTAGTTGCACTTCTCCACCTCGACGCTTTGTCATTAATAACCGCGTTTTGTTTACGTGCCCTAAGATCATTTTTAATCCATCTGAGAACATTACCATCAATTCCGTGAGACTGAAGTTTTGCTAATAATCTCCTATATGGGGCACTTTATCAAACGCCTTTTGAAGATCGAAATATATAGCTATATATATATATATCTATATAGATAAATGTAAAACGTTGCATATCGGTAGAAACAATGTTAGGGAGAAGTATTCTACTCGTAACAAGACACTAACGAGTGTTATGGAAGATAAAAATTTAGGTATTATTGTTGCCGATACTCTTAAACCGAGTAAGCTATGTATCGAAGCGGTTAGAACAGCAAGTAGATTCTTAGGCTTTATTGGTAGATCATTTGAATTTAAGTCGGAGAAAACAATGCTGACATTAAATAATTCCTTAGTGCGCCCCACCTGGAATACTGCGTTCATTTCTGGTCCCCATATTTAGGACATAGACAGGACATAGGATGGAGAGAGTGCAGCGTACTAAGATGATTGCCATTCTTAGAAACATATCATGCGCTTTATAAACATTAAATTCATTCTCACTCGTAAAATAGCGGATTGGAGGAGATTCAATCAGAGTATTTAAAATGATTAAAAGGTTTTGATAACGTTGAAGCCAAAAAATATTTCCCCTTCACAAATGCAAATGAAACTCGTGGAAATGATCTAAAATTAGTTGGTAAACATTTTAATCCCAACGAAGCTAAACATAACATAGTTTCTTCAATCGTATGGTTAATTTGTGAAATAGATAATTATCAGCCAACTTAGGTTCAAAGTAATTCGATCGAGTTCTTTTAAAATAGACTAGATGCCTATGTTGCCTTACCCCCCCCCCCCCCCCCCCCCCCCCCCCCCAAGTTAGAAACATTTGTTAACGCATAAAAGTATTGTAGAATTTTCATTCTGATTCTCTCCACTTTGCTCTAAAATTTCGCTTATCAAAATTTTCTTAGTTTTTTTTAACTAACTTGATTTCTTTTAATTTCTTTTAACTTATTATATATTTATATAAAAATAAACCATTTTCAAGTGGTAAAAAAAGTCTGAACTATCTGTTTTAGGGAATGAATCCTTGAAATGGGTGTATCACTTTCTCAAATTAAAACTGCTAGAAAACGAGACCACATATTTTTCAACCTAAAACGTTATTCTTGGAACTGAAAGTTTTATGCTAAGTTTCACATCGTAAATTGTAGTGGTCTTTCGGAGACACTAACACCGGACCTGAAATTCCCTCTGCAATAAATTTTCAATCATGAACCCACAAAAAAAACAAAACTTTTCTTTAAAAATAATTCGCTAAAAAGAAAGGTTACCTTTGTGCTCACTGGGAATATATCTAATTCCGCTTCGAGTACGATACTAGTCAATTATATGCAAGGCTATCAAATCCTCCTATGCATGACACTAACCAATATATAATCCATATGTAATATGATATGTTTATGTATGCATGATATATATATACATATACATATATATATATACATATATATATATACATATACATATATACAATTATACATATACATATATATATACTGACGTTATAGTTTGAAAATAATAAGCGAAATATTTCTAAAAGGTATTTCCAATTATTTATCTTTTATGAATTCGCTGTAAAAGTTATGTTAATAAATATATAAATAAATTAATGTGTGTGTGTGTGTGTGTGTGTGTGTGTTTATGAGAGAGAGAGAGAGAGAGAGAGAGAGAGAGAGAGAGAGAGAGAGAGAGATTTTTTAAGGTTTTGTATTCCAAGAAATATAGTAATATACAGAGTGGCACTCATAAGTATTCGTACAGAGAAATATTTCAGTTATATTCGTACCATGCATAGGATGGTTATTTATTTTTAATTGAATTGAATTGAATAACCTTTATCATTAATAATAAAATAAATACATTGGTTTTTACAATTTACAATGGCATAAATAATTGTGAAGCTCGACTATTTATTTTATTTAATTTGGCCCTTAAGCTTTAGGCTTTACTGGGCTGCGTTATGAAAAGTTTACCGTTCGTTTGGAAGACATTAACAAATACAAAAATTGGTTTAACTCCAATATATAATGTAAAACATCAAAGAATTTGAGGAAAATAAAAAAAATGTTAAAATGCAAAAGTTTTCATACATTTAGTAAATTATTTAATACTTTGTGTGTCTACCTCAGGCTTGAAGAATTTAAATTTTTTATTAGTAGTTGGCTGTTTGTTGATTAGAGACTGTTGACAATCCTGAATTATAGAATTTTCTTTGAATCTTCATACATAGAAGACGGATGACTACACAAATCATTAGTAAGCAATTGGTTGTCATGGTAAAGAGGTATTTACAGATTTTAAAAGATATGTTGTTACTGCACACGAATGTGGAAAGAGTTATAGGATAACTTAGAATTCCATTTACGGCGGTTGCTGCAGTTACAAAGAAATGGAAAGACTTTGGAACAATCAAAACTTTATCAAGGTGTGAACGACTTTGCAAGATTTCAGAACGTACAAACTAGACGAATTGAAAGGATGGCTGCTACGAATCCGCGAGTGACAGAGTGATATTTGACAAACATTAAGAGTGTCTAAAATCGATGTTCATCTCTCTACCGTACGTCGCACACATTGAGAAAGAATGAGCTGCGTGGAAGAGTTGCAAGAAGAAAACCTCAGCTACAAAAAGCGCAAAAAGGAACTCGTTTAAGTACGCCAAGGATCATCAAAATGATGGATTTGCGTTCTGGAAGAAAGTTCTCTGGACAGACGAGACCAAAATTGAATTATTCAGGAGCAACAGGCAACGCTATGTTGGTGAAAAAAAGTACTGCATTCGAGGGAGAAACATCTTTCCTACTGTTAGTGGTGGTAGTTTGCTTTTTTGGGTATATGCTTCAGTGCTTTTGGTCCAGGAAAGCTTGCTGTCATCAATGGAATCTTGAATTCGAAGAAATATCAGGAAATTTTAGAAGAAAATGCATTGCCTTCAGTTCGGCAGTTGCGAACTGAAGGCAACAAGATAATGACTACAACAAGATAATGACCCAAAACATAAAAGTAAAAGGACCATCAAATGGCTTTAACAAAAGAATTTCAAGCTTCTCGAGTAGCCAGTCAAAGGCCAGATCTCAATTTAATCGAGAATTTATGGTTTGATTTGGAAAAAGCTGTCTGCAAGAGAAATCCTTCGAATCTGAATGAATTGCAACAATTCTCTTTAGAAGAATGGATTAAAATTTCAACTGATAGATGTCGAAACCTCGTAGAAAAATACCCAAAACGAATCATTGAAGTCATTCAAACAAAAGGTGAACACACAAAGTACTAAATAATTTTGTAAGTAAATGTACGAAAACTTTTGCATTTTAATTTTTTAAAAAATTTTTTCTCAAATTCTTTTAATGTTTTACATTTTATGTTGGAGTTAAACAATCTTTTTTTTTTATTTGTTAAGTTTTTCCAAACGAAGGGTAAATTTTTCATAACTATCTTCTGCATGATACAAAAGATAAGGACGAATATAACCGAAATATTTCTCTGTACGAATACTTATGAACGCCACTATATATATAATTTTGAAAAATTGGAAATATTCATTCCTTGAGTAATTTATCTAACAATGAGTATAAGGCTAGAGCTCCCTGTGACTCAATGGTATCGGTGTTGGACTCTTGGCGGTGAGTTTCTGGGTTCGCTCCCAGCTGCTGTCTCTTGGGTTACGATGGGCCAGGCACTCACCCTGTCAATACTCGGTCTCGGGTGATTCTCAGGACATCAAACAACTGTTCTTCATCAATGTAATGACGAATAATTTTTTATTATTTCATCAACGAAAACCCCTTCATCAAATTGATTCCTTATTATTATTAATACTACATTCTGACGTACACTTAAACAATTTTCCTTCAAAATCTAAATCTAAATCTAAATTAATACATTGAAGCGGTTTTAATCCTAGTTATACAATCAGTGGCGGCTCGTGACTAAAAATTCTGGGGGTGCTGTCTCTAAGAATGGGTTGAAATAATTACTGAAATAAAAGGATGAGCATTGAGCAATGAATAAAAGTTTCAAAAGTTATTGAAAAAGTTATTCAGTGAGCTCATCCTTATATTGTTCTTGATTATTTCAATTGTAAATAAAAAATTTAGGGGTGCTGCAGTTCCGCAGTGCCTACCGACGAGCCGCCACTGGCACTTATACTTAACTGATAAAAGACACGTCCAGAATTTCCGAGAATAACTAACTTCCAACTAGCGTGAACCTTCTGCTTTGAAGTTGGTGGTATTCGATTCCGTGCATTCCTAATAACGCGATCAGTAAATCAAATTTTGAGAATGAAAGGCAAATAGGAAGCCTTTAATTGAGTTACTCGTATTAAAAGTTGGCTCTGATTAGCTGGCAAAAGTTCAGTATAAAAAAAAATTTCAGGATAACTTTTGTAATCAAGCAAAGTTAAAAGCAAATTTTTATTGACCGTAATTTTAATAGAAAACTTGCTAAAATGAAAACTAGACACGATATCTACCAACCTCCCACAATTCGATGAAGAAAAAGATAAAGTTCCCCAAACTTAACTCCAATAATGTTGTTGTAGTACTTATTTTGGTCGATGGTAAAAACTGAACTATTTTCAACTGCACGACTTTTGTCGAAACTAATTAAGAATTACCCCCCCCCCCCAAAGTTGTTTGGAAGTTGAAAAAAAATTTATGAACAAACTAATCAACTCAAGTTTATTCATCGAAATAAATTCGCCGAAACAAATTCCCAAAACACCCTCCTTAAACTAGTAATTAGTATTTTTAGATTTTTTCAGAACGCCGTAATTTTTATTAAAAAAAAAACACTGGAAAATCTGGTCACGTGTACCAAATGAGCTGCAAAGGGTTAATTATATTTCGGAGGAAGGAAAAAAATTGAAAATTATACTTAAAATTTTTAAAAATTTAATTTTGGCCGAATTTATTTCCCAAACGCTATATTTTAAGGTAGACTAATAAAATATAATTTTTTTAAATCTTAAGCCAAATTATATATGTGTTTTTTATGCAGAAGGGAGGGTCCAAGGGGAATGTCCGCAAAAGCGCCCTCCCCCCCATAGAGGAAAAGAGCCAAAATCAAGGTCCAGGATTTCCGAGATGCCTGGACACACTGCGTTTGAAAGATTGGATGTCATAGACGGGAAAAGATGGATTTAGGAAGATTGTTCCAGAGTTGACCATTTGAGTAGATCAAGATTGAAAATACCGATTAGCCCTTGTTTTAGAGAGTTGGGCAGAAAAGGTATGAGAATGTATTGAAAGTCTGGCTGCGTGCTCTCCTTAAAGGAGGAGGTTATACAGTAGAGAGTTCAGAAGAGCACTGTCCGTTATAATATTGACAGAAAAGAGAGAGTGAGGCGACATTGCGGCGAAGAGAGAGAGAGAGAGAGAGAGAGAGAGAGAGAGAGAGATTGAAGACAGTAAGAGGCGGGGAATTGACGAGACGTAAAGATTTTCATTCAACCAGTCAAGAAGAGCTGTGTGGATTAAGCCACCGACATGAGAAGCGTACTCCAAACGGGGGCGGACAGCACCCATATACAGAGAAAGCAACTGAGTGGGGGGGTACAACTGGAGCTGGTACAAACACGTAACCTCTTAGAAGCTGTTTTGGAAAGAATATACGTGTTCTTTCCAGGAAAGATGACGAGAAAAGGAACCAAGAATGTTAAAAGAAGAGGAAGGAATGAGTTGTATATTGCTGAAGGCGATAGTCGTGTGGAAAATTGTGACGAGATTGAGAGTTTTTGAGGCATTGAAAGTCACAATGTTTTTTTTCTGCCTCAATCAGAGATAGTAGAAAGATCAGAGGTGAGGTGTACCATAGCCGTTCTACGCGAAGAATGGAGTGACTGTTGAGAAAGACGCTTATATATATATATATACACATATATAGGCCTACATATACATATACACATTGCTTATTTCATGAAATTGGCAGTCCATTTGCCAAATTCATGAAATAAGCAATTTCGCTGCCAACTTCATGAAAGAGGCAGAGGAAAATCCGAGAGTTCAATTTGTCAGTTGCAAACTATAGTTAAAGCACAATATACTCAAAGCAAAATATACAGGCAAGTACCTAACCTATTTTGATGCGTTTTTGCACGTAACTATGGCGTAAGTGCCACGAGCTGTTACAAAGATTTCAGTCTTAACATATAAAAGAGAAGACAGTCAACTACAGGGTGTCCCGTAAGTCTGGACCCATAGGAAAAAAATAATAAAATTACAAAATAGTCCAAAAATTTATTTATAATATATTTTTTTATTATTTTTATTATTATTTTATTATTTTTTTTATTATGATCTTACTCCGCTGGAGTTTTATTTGTGGGGCCACTTGAAAGCCAAAGTGTACGAGGTCAAACTTCAGAACATTTTCCACCTTAAAGCACGCATTGTGGAGGCGTGTCAAGAAATTTCTGCGACTGTGATTCAGAAAGTGCTGTCGCAGTGGAGATTACGTCTTCAACTATGTGTGCGACACAACGGCGGACACTTTGAACAGATTATGTAATAAATTTTTGGACTATTTTGTAATTTTATTATTTTTCCCTATGGGTCCAGACTTACGGGACACCCTGTAGAAGAGATTCAGAGAAGCTTCACAGCCAAGATCAATGGAAGCAAAGAACTAAATTACTGGAAAGAGTTCCGTGAATCAAATTTATATTTGCTGGAAAGAAAGAGAGAGAGGTACACCATTATTTACACTTGGAAAATAATAGCGGAGGGAGGAGTCCTTAATCTTACTCTGAACCAGTATAACCACTCAAACAACAGTGGACAGTAGGAAAGAAAGAATGTGTCGTGTTCCCAAACTAAAAAAGGCTAGAAGGGGAACATCCTCAACCCTGAAGGAAAATATCTTTGTTGCGACAGCTGCCCAAGGAACTACGGAACGCGACTGGTATAGTAGTGAAAATTTTCAAAAGAGGACTGGACACCTCAGAACAATATCAGATAAACCGGGACTACCTGGCTATATGAAATGAAGAGCGCAAGAAACCAACTCTCTACTTCACACACACACACACACATATATATATAAAATATAATATAAACGCACATTTATGAAGACAAATATGGAGTCATAACTTAAGGGATAAAATATAAAAAAAATGAAAGCTATTTCGCTAAATTGAGTCCAAAGTATATTCAGAGTAGAAGAAATGAAGGGATACTCGACCTTCTCCCCAACTCCCTAATCCCCACGAGCACTATAACCACCCCCACCCGCATATATAAATAAATTTTTGGTAATCTTTGCAGATGATGGATGAGCTTCCATTAGGGAACGGAGAGAAAAATTGTATTAGTATACTTTTATTTACGACTTGTGACACTAATATATATATATATATATATATATATATATATATATATATATACATATATATACATTATATTATATATATATATATATATTACATATATATACATATATATATAACATATATATATATATTATAATATATATATACATATATATATATATATATATATACATAAGAAATAAAAAATTTGGGATTAGATTTTGCTCTCAGAATAAAGGAAAAAGTAATAATTGAATAATTCATTTGAAAATTATTTTAATCTTAAAAAATAATTAATACTTTTGGTTTGATTTTTTTTTTAAATTTGAAAAAGTATTTGTATAATTAAAAAAACAAAAAGAAATTATGCTTAGTGGGGATTGGGGAATTAATTATGTTCATATTTACCACAAAGTCTAGCTGAATTTCTTGAAATTTTACTTTTATATCAGAATATTTTATTTGACGATTTAATTTAATTAAAATATATTAAATTTTGCGCATTATACATACATAAACAAAGACATACATTTTTTTACCCCTATCGGATTCGAGCCGCTTTCTCTGAAATATCCATCACGCACCGTAATAATATAATCAGTCGGGAGGGCCTGAAACATGGTGCCGAGTTCAGGCCAGGCGGCGAACGCGGACTCATTTTTCTGAACTATTATTAGGCAACAATAGTAATGTTAATCAATCTCTATTTCCGAACCCCATCACCTCAGCAGTGGAAATTTGTTCAGTAAATAAATTGTTTAATTCGAAAATTTAATTTTGTTTGGTGTAACTAATATTATATATAATTATATATGTGTGGAATAAACATATAGTATATAGAAAGCGTTTGTTACTCACCCTCAGGAATCAGGAAAGTAGTGTAAAAAAGACAAATGACCACCACCAGCTGAAGTCCATAGGATGGAGTCACCATTCTCGGGTTATGCTTAAAATGAACTTGGTTTCTGTCTCTCTCTGCAAAGAAGAGAAATGTTTCTTTAGGAAAAATTATCACGAATATTATATGGAATGAATTTCACAATTAAACACGTGACATTAATAAATGGCGCACACCCATAGGGAATCGCTTTTTATTTTCCCCTGTGGGTGTACCTCATATATATAAAAACGAAAATAAAAAAGTACTCTCAGAATACTAATCCCAAAACTCTTCAGCGTGCTGCCAAAAGACTGCGGAACCTCCAGCGCATCAACCTAAATACCTTCAGACACTAACTGTACAGGTTCCTGAGTAAAGTCCCTGGCCACCTACACGTAACTGGCTATGAGGGTAGAATGAGAGTAGAAAACAACTCTCTCATCAGATTCCTCAAATGAGGCAGATGGGTCGAATACAGGTCGGTCCTGAATAATCCAACGAAAATAAACAAAACTAAATACTGTACAGTAGATCTGAGATAATTTTACGCTTCCAACTGTCGAAAGCCTTTCATAAGCTCTCACGTGATATCTTAACAAATTAAACACACATGACATATAAAGGGGAATATGCTAAGTCGCTTTAAATTATATCTCTAACTTTTGTCAATATGTTAAAGTAAAAAAAAATTCATCAGAACATGTTGTATCGGAAAGTGGGGTTCCTCAAAGATTTATCATTGGGCCTTCACTTTTCTTAATTCACGTAAATGAGTTTTATCGGCCAACAACATTAAAGTGTATTCAATATGCAGATGATACAACACTCGCTTCTATACACCACGATATCATTTACCTAATAACAAGCAATTAGAATATGTCTATAAATGGATGTGCAAAGCAGCTGTTACTGAAATGGACAAAAACATCTTATAAGATTGTAACTCCAAAATGCTCTCCTTACACTGTATTACTCATTTGTTCATCCACACTTACAGTACGGCGCTAAAACATGGTTTAATACAAAGAGTTAAATAAGATACCCGTTGGAAGTAATCCATAAAACACGTTTACGAACGCTTTCAAACAATGATGACAAATACTCTCATTATAAACATTCCTTCGCCCATTCACAGAGCGATTACCCCGCATCAGATCAATACAGTAACAATCATAATACAAGGCTTCTCGGATGATTTTATGCACAAACTGTATTATTCAATGCAAACTGCAGGAAATGCCATTTCTTACAAAGGAGCAGATATATGTAACTCTATACCTATAAATGTCAGACACGCACCATCATTAATTTTGTTTCGCAAATCACTAAATCAACACTTCATTAATTCCTGTTAATATACTGTAGCCAAGTTACATATATATCGCCACCTGTAACTGTTGTTAAACAGAAATTGCTACCTTTAAGAAAAAAAAAATTACATAGGCCTATAATATATGTAAAATACAGTCCTAAATCGGGTGCAATTCCCTATTAAATAAATTAGTTCTCATTACAATACAGTATATTTTACCAAATGTATAATGTAGGGCCTACCACATTTATCAGTATTTCTATTATTTTAAGATTAATTTATGTTATAACATAAAAAATTAGGTAATCCACTAATGGTGTTAATTATTTATCATTTCTTTGTTATTATTCCTAAGATTACCTGAATTTTCATTTTTTAATGTTAGAAATTAATAAATGCAATTTTGATGGACTTAATTAATATTCATCCATCAAATTTGGTGTTTACTTCATTTCATTTCTGTTATTTTCATTTAATTTCTTACGTTCTATTGTAAAAATTGAAATGAATCTCTCAAAGATTTTGCCTGAAACGTTCTTACGCTTTCCAATGGCATATTCAGATGAAAATGCTCTGCTTAAACTACTTGCCACTAAATACAAACTAAAAAAAATACCAACATTCTGTACATCTGTGGATGATGTGATGTTTCGCTTCAACTGTTTAATATTGTATACATTTTGTAAAGTATTTTGAATAAAGATTGGTTGTTGCTTTTCTGTTTATACAGACTCGCGTATTATATATATATATAATATATATATTATATATATATATAATACACAGGGGCGCCTGCAGCCTTTAAAAAATTGGACGCACGATTTTTTTTAGGTTGAGATTCTGGGGGACGTAGCGCAATAAATAAATAAAATAACTACTGTAGTCCATCTGTGCTCCTATCCCACAGGTTTTCTAAGAAATTAAAATTTGGGTTCCATCCTTCCTAGAAATTAAAATATATATACACACACACCTTTGGTAACCTTTGGTTAGCTTCCGTCCGAATTGTTCATTCTGACGAAGGTCAAGCTTTTCACTCCATCTTAGACCTACAGTTTAACGTGGAATCCGAACCACGCCCCATCAGCAACCCAGCGTCTTAACCACTAGGCCACCTAGGGTACCCATTTATCTACTAACCATTTTCTTTATTGTGTGGAAGGATGAACAGCTGGGTTTTGCTGCGCGCCGGCTGCCGTCGGGTCTCGAACCCGGGGCCGATGGATTCGTAGTCAGCGACGCTAACCACTACACCACCGAGGCGCATATATATATACATATATACACACACACACACATATATATATATATATACTGTATATATACACACACACACACACACACACACACACACACACACAATCATCGATTCATTCATACTTCAAGTGGATGTATGAAGAGCTAAACATCTTTTTACATAGAATACCATTCCCCCCCCCTAAACCCATTTCAGGGTACGAGCAGCTCGCAGCAGCATTGCTAAGCAAATAGGGAGTCAAAGTACTGACGAAGGCAACAATGCTCTGTGTTAGTCTAGTTAAAAGAACATTTATATCCATATTCATTTTACTGCAGTTTTTGTTCATTTGTATTGTAGACACCACCAGTTACTATTAGTCCTGGTGCAGAATTTTTCAGGAGCAAGATGCACTACAAGGTTGGGTTTCCTCTATAAGCGAGCATAATTTTAGCTGTATCAATTACAGTGACACTCGTACTACCTTAGGCTTGTTCTACACAAACTGGACCAAAAACCTCAAGTATTCGTAATCGCAAACCGTCCATATACAGGCCTGCATTTTGTTTAGAATTTTATATATATATATATATATATATATATATAATACATGTGTGTGTGTGTATGTGTGTATATTATATATATATATATATGCAGACTCAAGAGGGGAAAAAACTATTTGTAAACTCAAACGGAATAGAATTTGTAGAAGATTACGTCATACGGTAGGAAAAAAAAAAAAAAACCAGACAAACTCGGAAAACCTTTTAATACTTTACTTTTCCCTCGTTTTGTATTTACGATTTCAATATATCTCCATTATACCTCTCTTTATAATCCAGTTGAGTCGTTTCGTCCTTATTCCCGCGAGTATCATTGAGTTTTTCCTACTACTATTTTTGTTATTGCCGTTACTATCATGAACATTGCTATTATCCTTACTATACTATTATTATTATTATTACTATTATTAATATTCATACCGTTATTATTTTTTTTAGGAATACTGGACAGAATACCCTTGTGCCGTTCTCATTCAAATTTTCTTTCGACCGTTTGATTTTTATTTTCTTTCGACCGTTTTAAGTTTGTCTATTGTCTGTCTGTTTCCCAAATCTTATCGTCCCATTATCTATCCACCAACAAATTCATAATTTTTCACGTTCGTATTTTCCTTCGCGTTTGCATTTCCGTTATCTAATTATATAAATGTTTAATGCGCCCGAAACTGTATAATATACACCATTGTTCGCCTGTCTATTTTTAATTGTTGGCCGATTTCGTATTCCTCAATTATTTACTGTGAAATTATTATAATATTTACTGTGAAATTACTTTCTTTTGTTGTATATCGATCGACGAAGGACTTTTATATCATAAACGTTTGTATTGTCGTAAAATATCAATTTATTTTTATGTTTATACGCCAATATGGCTTCACATTTATTTTTTATGCATCTTTTTATATACTCTCTCTCCGTACACACACACACAGACTTGAACGATGTATGCATGACTTATACAGTATATATGAATTATTAATGAATTCACTATTTTTGATGTAGTTGACTTTGTTTAATATATCTGACACTTCGCTTGTTACCTTTTTTCCAATTTGCGAAAGAGTTTATCAAATCATGTATCGCATAGAATATTCAATATGTATTTTACTCTGTTCAAAATCTTCATATTTGAAGCATATCCTTGCAAACAACATAGAAAATTTTATATATATATAAAAAACATTTTATATTATATATATATATATATAAGCTCAGTATGGATCGAACACGAGAGGAGTGACGTGAATGAATACCTTAAAAACAGTTTCTCCAAATGTCAACTCTGTTATAAGAGAATAACAATGTATTTTTCAAAAACAATTGGCAAGTTTTCTTCACCTAAAGGTTAAATGAGGTTTTTATGGAGACCATCGTTAATTTTGAGGGTTTTTCTTTTGAGTTACTATAAAATTGGATGGTTTTGTAGAGGAATAGACACGCGACTTTCTTCCGGATATTAATTTGAAACTTTTTAAAAGGAGGATTAGATTATAAATGATAGTGATTTGGGATTATCTTTAAATTAAGTTTGCGATTTCAAACAAACATTTCGATCAAATTGAAAAATGCACTTTTAACATTACTTAAAATAATGATAATGTTAGGTTTGTTTAACCGCCTTCGTAACGACGAAGGTCACGTGACGGAGGTATCCTACAGCTTTACGTGGAATCCGAATCATCTAAGGGTCTCTACATTGTTTGAACTCAGAGGGGATCGCTCATGTAACTACCGAACAGATCCACGTCGCTGAGCTGGTCTAACAGAAAGCAGTGTCGCAAAGTGGTTCCGGCGAAGCTCGTACGTGATTAACAAAATACTAATTTAACCCTTTTATATCTTTTGTCCACACAAATGGACAACTTTACGCCTACCACGTTGTTACGTATTATTTCCTGACATCCGATTGGTTAATTTCATTATATGGACAAGTACCTCCGCTCCACGTACGTATATGGAGAAAATATGCAGAATTGAGACGAGAGGGACAGTTTTTTTTCCCTCGCTGGGATTATCTATCACACAGTTCCCAGAATGCCCGTTTGTCCACATATGGAGATACTTTGTAAGAACACTTTAATATAATAAAATAAAAAAACAACCAAAATTTTGTAAAGAAGTTTAACTAAGTTCATTCATATTAAAACTTGTCAATAATAATCGCTAATCAATATTTTCTTTCCATTGACTGGTTGATTAATAAAACCACTCTCTATAACTGAAGGCACACACGTTTCAGTGTGTGTGTGTGTGTGTGTGTGTGTGTGTGTGTCTGTCAGTGCAGAGTAAAATAATGAAACGTACACAATAATCAGCAGGATAAATTAAGCATGATATAACAACGTATCAAAACAATGAGGATGTAATTCTTGTATCTATGAAAAGTTTACGTTAAATTTTTTTTTCACAAAACGACGTAATATTTTGAGTGTCGAAACATTTTATTACATCTGAAAATAGTTCCTATTTTATTACAGTTTTTCCAGAGAATTATTTTTAAACTGTATTTTATTTAATTCCAAAGTTTTCTCAGAGGTCTTGCCGAATATAAACACTGAAAAAATAGATAAACGTAAAATATCGCTGCAGTTTTCCCGAATTAGAGGACTTAACCGTCGCAAATAAAGTTGATGAAGTGCGTTAACAAAGAAAATATATATATATATATCATAAATGAGAATATTTTAATATTAGCTCCATATCATTCCAGTAGAATGAACAGTAACACGGTTTTATGAGTCGTTATTATTTTACATTCTGTATTCTGCTTGGTGAAAATTATTCTTGGTTAATCGTCTCGGATATATACGGACCAGTTGTTGGACGGCAATGGTTATTAATACTGTTATTTAAATTTTTTTTTAATGTGTTGTAGTTATTTTTTAAATATTTGCATATTGTTTTATTTCAATCTTTTTTTGTAATGCAAGTTTTAATGAAATAAATGTAATTATTTCGTATAAATTTACAAAAGCCATCAGGCGTTATCTTCCTAATATAGGCTATAATATAACCCGAGATGATTCATAGCGTGCCCCACTAATATCCTTCAAGAGGAATTCTCCCTCGCTTATTACATGCGGTGGTCAACCTTCTGGTTAAGGAACTCTTTCGATGGAAGATGGTGTTCTAGCCGAAGTGTGTATGCACTCAAATCAGGGAAGGACATTATGCCATTAAAACTTTATTTGTTAAGGTCAGTCTCTCTGTATAATAAAAAATATTATTTATTTTCGAAAGATTTTTTGATTCAAATTTTGATCAAGAATGGGATGAAATACCATAAATCAAAGGTATACTATTGCAAGGTACGTGCGGAGGGGGCTTTGAAATCTTTTCACATTCACACACGGGTTCGAACAAATGGTTGTACAATGATTATTTCACTTTATTCCAAAAGGTATTAAAGACCAAGGAAACACATTAACAAATTTAAAAATATTTAACATACAACCCTAAAGGGTAGTGAATAACCACCAATCCCAAAAATAACAACCAAGGTCGAAATGAACTAACAAACCAATTAACTCCTTTCACTTCATCCACATTTATAGTACTTTGTGATAAGTCCAAAACAATGAATGGGGAAGTTGAGCTGAGGAGGGCGCTTTCGGAAAAGAACGAGGTACAGGGTGGCAGAATCAATCACGAGAACCAGTGTCACCCAATCTTGATCGACTGTTATAATTTTACACTAAGCTTCTGTTTCCAAAATAAAGCCTAAAAGAAATTATAATATATACTAACCAACCATTTTCGTAAAGTTTTTGCACTCGTCTTTATAAATTTTTACTTAATAAATTTTATAAGCTAAAACAATCATTAGTAGTATATTAGAAAACTTGGATCACCTGAAGATCAGGGCCCCCAGCCTCAATTACCAAATATCTTCGTTAAAACTAACGAAAATATCACGACTTAACCTAACCAATCGTCAAGGGCGTACAGTTCACCTAACCGGGCATTCAATTTAATTTTTTATTATATTTGATACTGTAAAGCAAAAAACAAGAATACATGGGGGGCCCTGATCTTCAGGTGTTTCGCAAACTTTAATGTAACATTAACACTTCTTAAAATTACGCATTAAAAGTTACGTAAACATTAATCAATCTCATGTGGAGGTTTCATTCAGTTTATGGATGAGACTAACTTAATTCCTTCACGCATTCCTTTGCCCACTCTTGTTTATCCAGGCGCGGATATAGGAGGGTTGGGGGAGGCGTGGGGATTTAGGATTTGTTATGCCGGTGTCGTGTAAATATTGTCAGCCCAATAGTACTGTATAATAATATTAAAATTATTAGAATATGAGATGTCATTCAGGTTAAAGCTAGAAGAGTTAAGCCCCGCCCCCCCTTGTATCTGTGCCTGTTATTGATAATTATAAATTAAATATAAGAAATCACCACAAAATTGGATCACCTGAAGATCATGGCCCCCCCAGCCTCTTTAGTTAGATTAATAAGGACTAACTAACGAAAATATCACGACCTAACCAAACCAATCGTCAAGGGTGTACAGTTGACCTAACGATTGGTTAGGTTAGATCGTGATATTTTCGTTAGTTAGCCTTACAAGGCTAACTAAAGAAGGCTGGGTGCCCTGATCTTCAGGCGATCCCAAAATTCATAAAAGCTATGTATTACTGTAATAATAGAATATATTCATACTATTACAAACATTTCATGGCAACTGATAGAATACATAGTTGAACTTTTCATAACTGCACACACACACACACACACAAAATTAATGAACTCCTACCAAAAGATGTGGCTTATTCGAAGACTTGATCCCTCTTTGAGTTTAACTCAACCATATACAAATATACTAAGTTAGTTCACTGCTCTTTCATATAATAAACAATATTCACCTATATTATTAATAATAATTAATAATAATTAATAATAATTAATAATAATTATCTAATTTCCTTTTCTTTAGAGTTTAGTATTGATACACAGTTATTATTAACCCTTTCACTACGGGCATAGCTTTGAAGCGAATTATACGAATTCGAATTATAATACATATATCCCCCCCCCTTTTTCAACCCCATAGGGTGGAAAGAGAGGGATATACCCTTGGTGTATAAACTACACCCGGAGTTTAAAAAAAAATTAGGAGTTGGTTTATTTATCACACCCGGATCTGAACGCAAATTGGACGCGTAGCTTATATGCTACAACCGGAACGAAAGGGTTAAATTTATATTTAGAATTCCAGTGGACTCGCCATAATATCACAAATAAATCTCACTTACTGCAAACTCAAAGTTAGTAAATGAACAATTTTGGGACTTCACAAACAGAAAAAAATTCACTCTCTATCTGAAGTGTCACGCATTTATCGACTTCAAACTTTTATTCTTCATCCTCATTCTTACTCTTAGCACCAGCCTTACCCTTCCTACTCAATGACCCTACTCTTCTTACTCAATGATCCACTCTAACAGTACAACTTGTAAAAGCAATATAAAGGCATGTTGTAGCTTTACATTAGACAAAGGGACCCTTTACCATACAGTGTATAAAGCCCATATTTATAACACTTTAAATATCACTTGTCTATTTACTTCTGTCCCTCGAAACAACTGTCGTTTATTAAACGTTTTATAAGCATCTTATAAACGTTTATGAACGCTTTATAGGTATTGTGTAAGCGTTTATGAACGTTTTATTGTAATTTTATAAACGTTTACGAACGTTTTATAGTCATTTCATAAACTTTTACGAACGTTTTATAGTCATTTCATAAACTTTTACGAACGTTTTATAGTCATTTCATAAACTTTTATAGTAATTTCATAACCTTTTATGAACGTTTTATAGGGATTTTATAAACGTTTATGAACGTTTTATAGACAGTGTGTAAAAGTTTATGAACGTTTTATAGGCATTTTATACACGTTTATGAAAATTTTATAGGCAGTGTAAACGTTTATGAACGTTTTATAGCCTTTTTGTAAATGTTTATGAACGTTTTATAAGCATTTATAAACTTATCTTTGTTTGCTAGTCTCTTTATATTATACATATATTGTCACGACTTTAGTCGTTCATGCCTGCAGTCTTCAGGAATTTATTTCGGTTTTAATTCCCCTCTGAAGACTTTTAATAGAATTAAATACTTTAATAATTAATATACATTAATTATTAATCCGAGTTCATTTATTCTAAATAGCGACTGATGACGTAATCTTTGCTTTACTCTCCTTTAATTTTTATACATTAATATACTGTAATTTAACCATAAAACGTACTGATATAACTTTGTAAATAACGTTATGAATAACCTCTTCTTAGTAAAACCTACGATTTGAGTTATAAAAGAATGCAAAACTAAAATGATACTCCATTACTCTCGTTTTACACATTCAATATCTTTTTGTAAAATAGAATGTTACTGAGAGTTTCATTTTATATGAATCTCTCTTAAATAAACATTCGAACGTACAGACTTAAAAAAAATAAATAAACCTGCAGATAATTGTTTTAGAGATTTTCACAAATACGAATAACTGAGTAGAAATTTCCACGCACCTTTTAGTACGTTTTTTATGTGACCTTCATAAATTTATGTAGGCCTTTAAACGTCCGGTATCCAGAAGCTGAATCCGGTGTCTCTCCTTATGTAGATAATAAAAAAGAAAGAAATAACTTCATTATGTCTGAAATTAGAATCTCTTCTAAGATGTTTTTTCTGCCCAATCTGGGCTCAACTCTAGGAAGGCGTATGGTCCTGATGGTGTTCCTTCTGTTGTTCTTAAGAGCTGTGCTTCTGTGCTGACACCCTGCCTAGGTAAAACTCTTTCGTCTTTGTTTCTCATCTGGTACTTTTCTTTCCAGTTGGAAGTTCGCTTTCATTCAGCCTGTCCCAAAGAAGGGTGAGCGCTCTTAACCCTCCAACTATCGTCCAATTGCTTTTATTTCATGCCATTCCAAAGTTTTTGAATTTATCCTTAATAGGAAGATTCTTAAACACCTTTCTTCTTATAATCATCTTTCAGATCGTCAGTATGGATTCCGCAAGGGACGCTCTACTGGCGATCTTCTTGCATCTCTCTCTGACTCTTGGTCATCCTCCTTTCGGGATTTCGGTGAGACTTTTGCTATTGCGCTAGACATAGCAAAGGCTTTTGATAGAGTCTGGAACAAATCTTTAATTTCGAAACTGCTCTCCTTCGGTTTCTATCCTTCTATCTGTGCCTTCATCTCTAATTTCCTTTCTGGCCGATCTATAGCTGCAGTTGTAGATGACCACTGTTCTTCTCCTAAAACTATTAACAGTGGTGTTCCTCAAGGTTCTGTCCTGTCACCCACTCTTTTCCTTTTATTTATTAAACATCTTTTAATTCGCACGTCCTGTCCTATTCACTCCTATGCCGATGATTCCACTCTTCACTTCTCCACCCGTTTCCCAAAACGTCCCTCACAGCAGTCCCTTTATGATTCGCGAGGACTGCTATGGGACACCTGACCTCTGATCTTTCTGCCATATCTGATTGGGGCAGAGAAAACATTGTGGCTTTCAATGCCTCAAAAACTCAGTTCCTCCATCGGTCTGCTCGTCACAATCTTCTACACAACTATCCCCTTACCTTCAACAATACACAACTCAATCCTTCCTCTTCTCTTAACATTCTTGGCGTTTTCTTTTCTCGTGATCTTTCCTGGAAAGATCACATATACTTTCTTTCTAAAACAGCTTCTAAGAGGTTAGGTGTGCTGTACCACTTCCGCGGTTTCTTCACCCCCACTCAGTTGTTATCTCTGTACAGGGGTCTTGTTCGTCCCTGTATGGAGTATGTTTCTCATATACAGGGTGGCTCAACCCACACAACCGTACTTGACCGGTGGAATCAAAGGCTTTTCGTCTCATCAATTCCCCACCTCTTACTGATTGTCTTCAATCCCTCTCTTTTCGTCGCAATGTTGCCTCATTCTCTCTTTATTATCGCTATTTTAACGGACATTGCTCTTCTGAACTCTCTAACTGCATGCCTCCTCCTTTAAGGAGAGGACGCAGTACCAGACTTTCGACACATTCTCATTCCTTTTCTGACGAACCTCTAACGCAAGAGTTAGTTGGTATTTTCAATCCGTTATCTACTCAACCAGTCAACTCTGGAACAATCTTCCTCAATCCATCTTTCCTCCTGTCTATCACCTCTCATCTTTCAAACGCAGAGTGTTTAGGCATCTCGAAAACCCTAGACCTTGATTTTGGCTCTCTTCTTCTTCTATAGTGGGGGGGGGGCGCTTTTGCGGGCATTTGCCCTTGGCCCCTGCTTCCTGCATGAAAAAAATTCATGTGAAGAAACTGTAGGGGAGATTATTTGTAAAAATTACACGTGCTTATGTTAAAAAATGTTGGTTGTATTCATTCATTATAGCGAACCACAACTTTCCACAACTATAACTGATCACAACTAAAATAATTAAATTTTTGCTATGTTTGTAAAGAAACGTAACATCTGTAAGGTTCCGTAGGTCATGCGAAGGTTTTTCTTGCCAATTTTGGTCCTGTTGTACAGTCACAAAACCTGTTTTTATGTCTGTGATGTACTGCTATTAAGTAATTTTAGTGAACATGTTTATTGCAGATGTCCGGAAAATACCCTATTGGGTCCAATTCGCTAAGAACAGTGACTATTAATTATCTTTCCCTCTTCTCCCCAACCCATCCACGATCACCGCTTCTTTGGTCCACGTCAGATTCCTCGAAAAACATCGGACAGAGAATCCGATCTAGAGGATAAAATGTTATCCGGAATTGGTTTGTATCTTGAAAGTCGCCGCACGCATTTCGTTGCGTTTCGAGGCGGTTCCGCACGAATTTCAGACACTTCTTCTTAGAGTCATTAAGAATTTATTGGTTTTTGGTATTAACATTGATTAAATTCAGGATTAATTTGCTTTCTTTTTCGATTTACAAAAACATCAACACAAAAATTGGTTCGTTTCATTCTTGCATGAGAAATGCGTTTTGAAATAACTCTTTTTACTATTTATGCGTATGTTTATAGTCCTTTCATGAAGTTCTTTGAGGATCGCGTTACGTCATTAGTCTTTCTGCAACACACTTTGATCTTAAAACAGAGCGTTAATACATGAAATTGGATACTCTCTCTCTCTTATATATACACAGTATATGTTGGAGTTCTCTTCTATTTTATAAGTTTGAAAACGAATTTGAGATTTGGAGTGAATTAGTCTCTTAATACTGACTGAAAATTTTTTAGACGTCGATACGACAAGGTTCAAAATCATTTACATTCGTTTTAAAATTTTGTGTTATTTAGTTTGATATTTTCCGAGTCTCATCTTCCACTATGCAACTTCACAGAAAAAAGAGAGGACGAGTTCCTATTTTAAATTTGCTTTGATTTCCATAAATGTTAGCGAACTCAAAAAAGTTTTAAATCTCATTAAATGTAGGATTAATTTAAAAATCGTAATTGCATTCAGTTAGTGTTAATTAATTAACGGATTTTTATTAAGTTCTTAATTAAAAAATTAAACTTGGAAAAAAATCTATATTAATTATTAAAAGTTTGAAAAATGTTTAAAATATTTTTTAGAACCACCCTGTAAAAAAAAAAAAAAAAAAAAAAAGTTAACCTTTCTAACGTAGAGGTCGGGTGACGGAGAGGACCTACGGCTTTACGTGGGATTTCACCCCCAATGGGTGTCTACAGTATCTGAACAGCGGACACACAAAAGGCTCACCCCCTCCAACTAGTAAAGAGAGAGAACTTCGATTAACCTCACTTATCGAACTGGAAGCGATGTTACGACGTGGGCACGATATAGTCCATAAAAAAACAAAAACAAAAACAAAACTACAACATGTTTTTATTGTAACCGTAATTATTTTTCTCTCTTATAATAAACAAAATACCCCCAGCCATCAAGGACATCCTTTTAATACAAATGTTTGCCCAAGTCAGTAAACAACCGCGGACCATAATCACTCTCCGAGTCCCGCGTAGAAAAGAACAATATCGCAATTCTTTCTAAAAGAGACGAAGATGGAGAACCAGGATCACCTCTGGTCTTAAATCAACCGCGAATAAAGAAATCGCTCGGTTTTCTCCGAATTCAGCTAAATATTGGTAAACAAAATCCTTCACAATCGCTTTATCGATTTTTGGCTTTAGTAAAGACATGTAACTAAGTCCTCCCGGACAGTGATATGACGCGATCATTGTCAAAACGTATCAAATTTATATTTAGTCTTTAAAAAACCGTTTTATTTTAGTTTTTTTTTTGTAAAAAAAACGTTTTTCTTTCGTTTTGGTCAATACAATAAAAAATTTCGTTTATATATAATAAAATAATTATATAATTTCAATAAATTATATTAATTATCTTTTATAAAGGCAAAATATAATTTTATATGTAGAGTTTAAATAGGTTTATTAGACGTCCTTCTAATTAAATGTATAGTATATACAGGCTATAACAATGGTTATCAAACCGGGGTACGGCGTACCCCCAGGGGTATGCGAGGGAATCTTATGGGGTACGCGAAGGGGTCCTGAAAATATAACCCTTTTAATTTTATATACGATTAACAAATGGCCACGAGTCACACGGTCGTAAAGAAAGTAAAAATCTCTCTCTCTCTCTCTCTCTCTCTCTCTCTCTCTCTCTCTCTCTCTCTCTCGAAAGTCCAGAAAAACTCGTGAAAGAATTCAAGGGGTACAGAAGAAGGGAAAGTTTGAGAACAGCTGGGCTACACCATATAATTAATAAAAACACTCATCCTCTATTCAGATATTTCAGTTAAAAAATATGGATAATTATAGAGCTAATAAAATATTAAAACAAAGATGATCCAGGATAATAATCCATAATTTATAATCCATAACTCAGGATCCATGTATAAAAATTCTAAAAGATTTTTCATTAATTAGCGTTAAGCTCAGGCATGACAGCTATGGTCACCAATTAATTTTCGGTGCAATCCGCGTAGGTGTTTCTGTCCGGGTATTTTTTTTATGTAGGGAGAAGTAGCCAAGGGTGAATGCTCATAAAAACTCCCCCTACCCTCCAATAGAGGAAAAAGAGAGCCAAAATCAAAATTCAGGGTGTATATACCGTTTCGCGCCAAAATTTAACTTATGCGCCAAAATGTGTTCATTTCTTATCGTTTTGTTTCCCCTAAATGAGAGACGCATCTTTTTACTTCTATTGTATGTTAGGTTAAGTCAGGTTAGGTATAAGTCAGGTTGGTCGAACTCTCAGGTAGATTTAAAGAGCCTAAAAAACTTGTTGTTGGAAAGTACGAGTGTTCCCAAAACGAAATGATACAAAACGAATACAGTACAGTAATACATTTTGGGTTATAGGTTAAATTTTGGAGCAAACGTTATAACACCGTTTATGTATCTCTGCCAAGGTCCTCTACCCACACTTCTTTTGTTTTTTCGTAGTGTTTTCATAATGTGGCTGACATAATGACATTATCTTTCAAAAAATCAAAATTTGCCTACATTTTAAAGTAAATCAGTAGTAAAATGCGCCTATTGATGACCTCTGCATAGAGGGTATCAAATAACTTCAATTCGCTTCTATATTTTTTTTAAAAGTTAGGAGCAGCCAAGGACAGAAACGTACGGTACGTCATATTCTAAATCCCAACCATACCAGCCATATATTACAATATTTATTGATATGTAGCTACTGTTACGCTATAATTTAAACAAATAAATTACTTTCAATCAACTCGAGTTAATATGGTCCTTGGATATGGCCCTTTAAAGAAGTTTTTTCGCATTATTTGACCCCTTTGAAATTGATCTTTTAGTAGGTATCAAATTATATGGCATTTGAATGGAATTTTAGAGGTCTTGATAATGTATATCAAATTAATTATAATAAATTATTCTTAATATTGTAAAATATAGGGGGTAAAGTGATCTTAAAATATGTCAAGAAACGTTTTTTTAGCATTATTTGATCACTTTAAGTTTAGATTTCAAATTAAAATACTTTTGAGCAGTATGGAAAAAAATGGGTTTTTGAGGGGGGTCGATATTTTCTTTCTCAAAAAAACCCAAACCTTTGTCATAGGAGTTTTTATTTTATTTGGCCGGCCTATATATATATATTATATATATATGCACTAAAATCACAAAATAACACGTGACCTTATTAATAAGCAAACAACCACAGGGAAAAGGAAACACAAAGTCCGAGCGCTTTCGTGATATATTCCTCCTTGATAATGTGAATATATCACGAAAGCGCTCGGACTTTGTGTTTCCTTTTCCCCTGTGATTGTTTGCTTATATATACACACACACACACACACACACACACACCACACACACACACCACACACATATATATATATACTAAACGCAGAAAAATCGGGCTACTTGAAATATCGTGAAAGCAAAAAAGTGGACAAGCTTCTGTTTATAAAAGTTTTAAAATTCGAAAATATAATCTCTGAGGCAACCAAATAACGAGACAAAACAACGTCAGCTGCGAACACACTAGCTGTAACGAATTTTAGACTTCTTTTAAGAATTCGACAGTCTGACATTCAGTTGCTCTTAGACTGCTAGTGCCACTTTTTTCTTCCACTTGTGGGAGTAGGCATTGCGTTTAGTAACAGATAGACTTCTAATTCTTTTGGGTTTCAGAATTGGACATTTACAATGGACTTAAGTGTCGTGAACGTCGCAAGAATCGTCGCCCTAATTGAAGATGGTCGGAGCCAGCGTTACGTCGCTGATGCGCTAGGAATTCCAAGAACAACGGTTCGACGTGTCTACCAACGTTATGTGGAGTACACCCGAAGACCAGGATCTGGAAGATCACGCTGCACATCTGCCCGTGACGATCGTTTCATTGTCTTGAGTGTTTTGCGAGATCGTCGCTTGACTGCCACAAACGTCCGCAATGAGCTGGAAAGGTCTCGAGACGTCAGTGTATCGGAGTGAACGTTAGAAGGAGACTTATGGAAGGTAGCTTACATGCTGGATCTCCAGCAATGGGCTCGGAATTGCTCCCACACCACCACAATGCTCGTCTTGCTTTCGCTCGTGAGTATGTCAATTGGACTATGGTCCAATGGGGACGAGTATTGTTCACGGACGAATCAAGATTTAATCTTCGAACATCCGATGGACGGGAAAGAGTGTGGAGAAGAACAGGAGAAAGATTCGCCCCGTGCACTTTTATGGAGAGGATTGCTTTTGGAGGAGTCCAATTGACATGCTCACGAGCGAAAGCAAGACGAGCATTGCGATAGTGTGGGAGCAATTCCGGGCCCATTCGTTACAGCTAGTGTGTTCGCAGCTGACGTTGTTTTGTCTCGTTATTTGATTGCCTCAGAAACTATATTTTCGAATTTTAAAACTTTTATAAACAAAAGCTTGCCCACTTTTTTGCTTTTCGCGATATTCCAAGTGGGCCAATTTTTCTGCCGCTTAGCATATATATATATATATATACACACACACACACACATATATATATATATATATATAGTGAGAATATGTGGATTTTAGAGGCATAAAAGACATTATTGTTTTTATTCTTTAAAAGCTTTTCGCGGAGAAAACTAAATTTAACTTTTTGAATTCAACTAACTTTATTTCCTTTATTTACGGAGAGGCAGTAATTTGCATATATATATATATATATATATATATATATGAGAGAGAGAGAGAGAGAGAGAGAGAGAGAGAGAGAGAGAGAGAGAGAGAGACGATAGTGATATTCCAAAACTTCTTAAACTGCAAAAGCTCAATTTCACAGAATGAAAAACCTGATTAATGTTTTGTGCATTTACGATACGAGCGTCTGATACAAAATTGTCACAGTAAGTCAGTAACAAGACAAGAAATGGAAATAACTTCTATTTTCTTGTACCATTATCTTGCAACACGAATTAAAGCGAAATATTGGAAAAAAAAAAGAAGAAGAAATTGGAAGGTGTCACTTACGAGATTTTGGAACATCGATATTGAATTACTTTTTGGGGGGGGGGGGAATTTTTAGAAAAGCGCTTTTGTTGATAATGTAAAAAAAAAAAAAAAATGGAATATCTTATTTTGTGTTGATTTATTTAGTAATTTCTTACTTTGATGAGATGTTGAAGTGCTTCCTGAAACGTTTGTGATGTCATCAAGTATTGTTTGTCAGTCACTTAACGAAGACAACTGTTTTCAGAATCTTTTTCCGACACTACTTTAGAATATTTGTTGCTATGTTTTGCCTTATAATTACCACATTTCACAATCAACCAATTGTTGTACCAATAGGTTTGTGAGTGAGAATTATTGAAAATGCGGTGATCTTACTTTTGAAATATTACTTCTATTCCATAGAAACTTCGTAACTCTCTCTCTCTCTTCTCTCTCTCTCTCTCTCTCTCTCTCTCTCTCTCTCTCTCTCTCTCTCTCTCATCAGCAGCGACCTTAAGTTTACCAAACAGTGCGTGGAGGTGGAAAAGAAAGCCCAGAAGTTGTTGAGTTATATCAGGAGGCAATTTCGATTTCAGAACAAGGAGATTGTGCTCTCTCTGTACAATTCTCTGGTTCGGCCCCACCTGGAGTATGCTGTGCAGTTCTGGTCGCCCACTCTCAGGAAAGATATTGAGAGGCTGGAGCGAGTCCAGGCCAGGGCCACAAAGTTAATCCCTTCCGTTAGGCATATGGGCTACAATCGACGCTTACGCGCCCTGAACTTGTTTTCGCTGGAAATTCGGAGGCTGCGGGGTCAACTGATCGAGGTTTTCAAGTTCTTACGCGGGTTCAACAATGTCGATTTTAGAAACATGTTTAGTTTAAATGATAACCCAACTCGCAACAATGGTTGGAAGTTGGATTTGAAACGGTTTAGGACTAGTGTGTGTGTGTGGGAATTACTTTATCTATAAGATCTGTGACACATGGAACAGGCTACCTTCAGAAGTGGTGAACAGTTCTCCTGTGGATCTGTTCAAGAAAAGGTTAGACCGAATCTTGCACACTATTTGAGGGTGACAGAATTTTTCCGTGGCACCCGTTGCCATTGGTACCTCCTCGGTATGGGTCGCAAGGCTTTTTGAGGTACTTCTTTTCCTTGTAACTCCTTGTAACTCTCTATGATAACAAGGCCTGCTCGAACGAAATGAGCAGTATCTTGTCATGGAAGTAACCTTTGGTTAGCTTCCACCCGAATTGTTCATTCTGACGAAGGTCAAGCTTTTCACTCCACCTTAGACCTACAGTTTAACGTGGAATCAGAACCACGCTCCATCAGCAGCCCAGCGTCGTAACCATTAGGCCACCTAGGGTACCCATTTATCTACCAACCACTTCCTTTATTGTATGGAAGGATGAACAGCTGGGTTTTGCTGCGCGCCGGCCCATAACATGTACATTGGTTGCAGCAAAAATGTTGATTAGCTTTTCTACAAGACTCACGAAGGCAAAATATTTTGTTGGAACAATGAGAGGAGACGACTATCAAGAAAGGATGCATATTTAACAGAACTGAGAAGTGTTTCGATGTCTATACGAGGTCATTACACTAAAACTACGGTATTAAACTGTGATATTATCACCAGGATTCATGAAGCGTGTGATCAGCCATTTTTTACAGCCATGCGCGTCCATTCAACTTGTAATGATTAAAATGGGACTCATCCGAAAAAAGAACAGACCTCCAAAACGTCACAGGTCTGTGTATTATTCTTTATACAGGCTTTTGTGAGGAAGAGTTTTCATCAAGACACGTCCACAATCACCCAGATCATACAAATAACACTTAGCTGTTCGAAATGACGAACTGACGTTATCTACATTGTCAACAAATCTTTTACATGAACCTCACATGGTGAGCAAAGACTCTCTGCGTTCATTTTGTAACTAATGATCGACATCCCGGTCAAAATTTAGCTTCTCATTTATTTTTCTAATTAAAATAATTTGATGATATTAGGAAATGCCTCATTTTCCGGCGGAAGGATTTAAACTGCCAGCCTTTCATTTTGTGCAGTTCCGAGACCACAGGTAAATAAAGTAAATACATTTTGATGACTAACTGCGCCATAAATCTTCCACGATCCTCAAACAGTTTGAAATATGACGAGTTTCGTTCGTAATCTTAACTCAAATGTCGTTTCAAAGATTTCTCCGGAGGTTCATTTGACTGTGAGAGGGGCTATCTGTGTATGTGATTTAAGCGGAGAGAATGATGTCTTAATCAACAACGTCAATTCTCATAATGAGAGAAACGCATTAATTTCCGTTGCTTCGCGGATGGTTGGTTTCGATCTCAAAGAATAGCCATTATCTTAATGTCTCGAATTTGCTCTGTCGAGTTTTAGCTTCACAATCATTCGAAATGCACTTTTCAATTATTACTTGGTATAATTTTCCGGTTTTGAGCTTTTTCCATTTATACAGGGTAGCCACAAAATCCCTTTGCATGAAAAAGAAGGGCAACATACAGATTTTTTTTATTTTTTTATGTACGAAAGGGGAGCCAAGGGCAAGCGCCCGCAAAAGTGCCCCCCCTTAGATAACAGAGAGCCGAAATCAAGGTTTCTGAGGCTTACTATGCCATTGTTTTAAAAAAAAATTGTGTAGTGTGCAAAATGCACGTATGTGTAGCGAAGAATAGAAGGAGAAGCTTGTTTGAGAGCATGCTGAGCTACTCACAGGGTAGATGAGACACGGAAAAGATCAGCTAAAGAGGACAATGACAGGAGAAACGGGAGTTCCAGCACTCCCTGTCTCCTGCCTAACGTCCTCCCTGGAGTACTGCCCTGGTCGATTGGTGTCTACAATCTCCTCCGAATGCTGTAATTTCACTGCAAAGGGACTTTGTGGCCACTGTACAAAGAAGTTTCGTAACGATTTTTTTAATATTTTTTCTGCGTGTGTGTGTGTGTGTGTGTGTGTGTGTGTGTGTGTGTGTGTGTGTGTGTGTGTGTGTAAATAAAAGTATATTGAAATACAGCCTAATTATGGTGGTCATTTTTTATAACAGCTGCCTTCTTCGACATAAATATCAGCTTTTACAAAAATATGAAAAAAATGGCGCTTCCATTATCGAGAGGTATTAACTCTACGTTTTAAGAGCAAAAGGTCTTTATGAAGGCCATGTATTCACCTCTGTATGCACAGAAGCGAATAGAACTCTCTTAAATAAGTGAAATTTCAGAGTAAGGGAATGCAGTTAGAAATTATTCCCCTCAGAAAATGCTTTTAAAAGGAAAGCAAAGAGGGGAAACAGCGTTATAAATGCCTGTTGCTTAAACGCTTTTTTAAGGAAGGAAAAGCGCAGTTTATGTTTCTTCGTAAATTACGTAATAAAATAAAATGACTTGTTTTATATATATATATATTATATATATATATGCGCCTCGGTGGTGTAGTGGTTAGCGTCGCTGACTACGAATCCATCGGCCCCGGGTTCGAGACCCGACGGCAGCCGGCGCGCAGCAAAACCCAGTTGTTCATCCTTCCACACAATAAAGAAAGTGGTTGGTAGATAAATGGGTACCCTAGGTGGCCTAGTGTTAAGACGCTGGGCTGCTGATGGGGTGTGGTTCGGATTCCACGTTAAACTGTAGGTCTAAGGTGGAGTGAAAAGCTTGACCTTCGTCAAAATGAACAATTCGGGAGGAAGCTAACCAAAGGCTACCAAAGGTGTGTATATATATATATATATATATATATATTATGTGTGTGTGTGTGTGTGTGTGTGTGTGTGTGTAACTGAAATTAACAAAGTTAAAAAGAATAAACACGTATGAAAATCCACGCGAGTTTCGTGTTAATTTAACATCCTTGTGGTAAAATTGGACACGAATTTAGCGTATATATTCAACTGTAAACTTACTTTTTGCGGAGACTAAATCAAATTTGTTTCATACGGACCACCGTTTCTACAAATAAAATTGTTCCATTCGAACCGAATATGGAACGATTTTGAATTAATTTGACGATAGAAAACGATCTAAAATCGATTTAGAAAGGAACGATGTTCGAACGGCTTCTCTGATGCACCATCGTTTTATAAAGAAATTGATTTATAATCGGCTCATGCAGGAAATGGAGCAATTAAAGTTTTAGATAAGGTGGTCTGCATGGAACAACTATTATTTACAGTGGTGGAACAACTTTCTTTTCTGGACCAATTATATCGACATTAAACATAAAACTGATTCAAAATCGTTCCAGAAAAGAAGGATGGACTATTATTTTACAAGAAATAGTGCCATATTTGGTTCAAATGGAACAATTAAATTTTTAGAAACGATGATCTGCATGGAGCAATTTTATTTTACAATGAATCTCGAGGCATCAAAGAGAGAAATAAAAATTATGGTCGAAATTATTTAGTCGTCAAATTTCTTTCTTGTAGTGTTACAGTACAGTACCACCAGATCCACACGAGGTTTGTCAAGAGTAATAATAATAATAATAATAATAGTAATAATAATAATAATAATAATAATAATAATTATGCTTGGAGTTGTTTAATTTTCTTCGTAACGGTGTGTGGGTTTAACCACCCCACGCATCAAAAGCGTATTCCAAACAGGGACAGACAAGACCCCTGTACAGAGACAGCAACTGAGTGGGGATGAAGAAACTGCAGAACCGGTACAACATGTCTAACTTCTTAGAAGCTGTTTTAGAAAGAGAGTATATGTTATCTTTTCAGGAAAGATTACGAGAAAAGGAAACCCCCAAGAATGTTAAGAGAAGAGGAAGGATTGAGTTGTATATTGTTGAAGGTAATGGGATAGTCGTATGGAAGATTATGACGCGTAGACAGTTGGAGAAACTGAGTTTTTGAGGCATTGAAAGCCACAAAGTTTTCTCTGCCCCAATTTCCCCAATTTGAGATAGTAGAAAGATCAGAGGTCAGGTGTACGATAGCCGTCCAACTTGGACATGGAGTAACTGTTAAGAGGGACGCTTTGGGAAGCGGGTGGAGAAGTGAAGAGTGAAATCATCGGCATAGGAGTGAATAGGACAGGAAGTGCGACTTAAAAGATCACTGATAAATAAAAAGAAAAGAGTAGGCGACAGGACAGAACCTTGAGGAATACCACTGTTAATAGCTTTAGGAGAAGAACAGTGGTTAATCTACAACTGCAGCTATAGATCGTCTGGAAAGGAAATCAGAGATGAAGGCACAGATGGAAGGATGGAAACCGAAGGAGGGCAGTTTGGAAATAAAAGATTTGTGCCAGACTCTATCAAAAGCTTTTGATATGTCTAATGCAATAGCAAAGGTTTCACTAAAATCCCGAAAGGAGGATGACCAAGAGTCAGAGATATACGCGAGAAGATCGCCAGTTGAGCGTCCCTTGCGCTACCTGTACTGACGATCTGAAAGAAGATTGTGAGAAGAGAGGTGTTTAAGAACTTTTCTATTAAGGATAGATTAAAAAACTTCAGAAAGGCAAGAAATCAGAGCAGTTGGAGCGTTGAGTGTGGTCACCCTTCTCCGGGACACGCTGAATGAAAGCGAACTTCCAGCAGGAAGGAAAAGTACCAGATGAACGAAAAAGGCGAAAGAGTTTGCTTATGCTGGGTGTCAGCACAGAAGCGCAGTTCTTGAGAACAGGAGGGACACCATCAGGACCTTATGCCTTCCTAGAGTTGAGTGCAGATAGGGCCGAAAGAACATCGTTGGAAGAGAGATAATTTCAAGACATAATTAAGTCGGAGGGAGGATAAGCTGGAAGAACAGCACCGGAATCGCCCATGGTTGAATTGGAAGCGAAAGTTTGAGCGAAGAGCTCAGCTCCGTCAGGAGAAGAGACAGTAAGTGTGCCGATGGAATGGAAAAGAGGAGGGAAAGAAGACGTAGTAAAGTATATATATAAGTACATAATTATATATATATGTGTGTGTGTGTGTGTGTGTGTGTGTGTGTGTGTGTGTGTGTGTGCGCGCGCGCCATGAAATCCGTGCGCTCCCATAAATGGCTTTTTGCTACTTTATTTGAAGGTAACGTAATAAAGTGTTCGTTTGAACGCTCTTCCAACATTTTAATATGAGCCAAGGAAAGAAAAAAAAGAAAATAATACCCTAAAAGTAACTTTTAGGACGCAAATTAAATTGTCTTCAAACACAAAGATTAAGAGAGAGAGAGAGAGAGAGAGAGAGAGAGAGAGAGAGAGAGAGAGAGAGAGTCAAGTATAATAAAAGTTATGTAGTTTTTACTTTTCTTTTCCTATACACACACACACACACACACGCGCGTGTAATATATATATATATATATATTTTTTTTTTATTTATTTATTTTATTTTCGATAATTTTTTTTGGTAATTCCAAATACGGTTTGCGACCACTTTGTCTAGATTCAGACACAGATTCGGATTCAAAGAATTTTACGAAATGGATTATGATTTGATATCATTGAACCAAAACTCATTAAAAATTAATGAAATGAAATGAAATTTCTCTCAAGGTTGAATTTTCTCTCGCTTTTGTATTCATGATTGACCTTTTAAATATCTCTCCTTGTGAAGTTCATTGATCAGTTTAGTGGCAGAAGATTATAGAAGAAAAATTATTATACGCGCGTGAAAGAAGTGAATACACGAATGAATTTGCTGTGTGGAGAAATGACGTGTGTGTGTGTGTGTGTGTGTGTGTGTGTGTGTATGGAGACGCGAGAAGTGGAAGAGAGAAAGGTGATAAAGTGAAGATGAAAAACAGAATCAATAAAGGAAAATCAGCATTAAATTTGGCGAAACGAAACAAATGATGAAATTTATTAATTCAAAATAGGAGGAAAAAAGGGATGAATGCCTAAAAGCTAAAAGGAAGATAGGGCATACTTAATCCTTAAAAAGGGAGAGAGATAAACATTAAAAAAAAGACGTTCAGCCCCCAATTAGTATCAGGAAGGGAAATGATGAAATGCAAGATAAAAAACGGTTCCAAGCGAGTTAGTCTGAATAGGAAGTTAGTAGGGCAAGTTCCTTTAATATGCTTTAACCTTCACTTTTTATGTGAAGGTGTGGAGTATTCAGCTTTTGAGTGAACTCCAAGAACAGAAGGAGGTTACAGGAATGCAGGCCAGCTAGAATATAAATATACAAGGTGTCTCAAAAGTTACTGTGCACCTATATATACACAGTATATATATTATGAATAATACTCATCGTATGTTCAGAGAGTGTGTATATACTATATATATAATATATACAGGGTGTTTCAAAAGTCCCTCATTATTTTAAAATTTTATTAAAATAGCAATTACAAGGAACCAAATGACAATTTGGTTGCTGAGTCTACGATTCATGAGAATTTTGGTGGCATCAAACTTGGCTTCATAAGTCTACTGGAAAGTCACTGGTACACTTCAACGTGGGCACCGTCTTTTTCGAAACAAGCGAGCCACCGTTTTACGCATTCTTGGCCGACATTGGACAACATTTCGGGAGTAACAGAAGCACACGCATTCCTGATCCGTTCTTCTAGTGTGGGGAGGACTCGCGGCTTGGTGGCGTACACTTTGCTCTTAATGTAGCCCCACAAAAAGAAGTCGCATGGGGTAAGATCAGGCGAGCGAGCACCCCATTCGATGGGACCACGGCGACCAATCCACCGATCCGGGAACTGCTTATTCAGAAATGAGCGAACCTCACGCGAGTAATGAGCAGGGGCACCGTCTTGCTGGAAAATGACTTCTTGCATGTCAGCTACAGCTGACAGTTGGGGGATGCAGACCTCCTGAAGCATACGAAGGTAATTGTCTCCGTTGACGTTCACAGAATTTCCATCTTGATCCCGGAAGAAGAACGGACCAATCAGCCCAGCTGAGGAGATGGCACACCAGACGACCAATTTCGGCGTGTCCCTTTCATGTTCACGGATCTCCGCAGGATTGTGAGTTCCCCAGATGCGGGTGTCGTGCGATTGACGCGACCAGAAAGGTGGAAGAGAGCTTCGTCGCTGAACCACATGTGCTCCAGGATCGATGGGTCTCTTTCGTAGTGATGCAGCAGTGTTTCACACATCTCCACCCGGCAATCGTAGTCTTGAGGTTCCAGCTTCTGAACCACCTGGATCTTGTACGGATACAGCTTGAGACCACGCCGCAAAATCCGTTGGATAGATGTCGCGCTGATGTTCAGTTCCGCAGCAGCTCGCCGAATGGACTTTCCTTGACTCTGAGTAAACGCCTCACGGACAGTTTCGACATTCTCCTCACTCCGCCCACTTCGAGGTCTTCCTGATCGTGGTTTGTCCTTTACTGATCCGGTCTCCATAAACTTCCGGTGGGTGGCGACGATGGTGTTCCTATCCGGTGCATAATGCTGTCCGTAGACTGCCCGGAATCGTCGCTGCACTTCGACCACAGATTGAAAAACCTCCTGCCATGCAGCGATTTTACACCTCTGCTCTAGAGTCAGCATAGTAGCAGAAGAAAACGGAGCAAAACTTCAAATGTAGACTCAAAAAAATTCTCAACTACTGAGTAAGAGTTTACCACAAGATGAACGTCGTTGGTCGATTAGCTGCA
>JAJOZX010006736.1:40000-80000 GCA_023014485.1 Bathynomus jamesi
TGGGGGTACGTTAAGGATACTGTGTACGTGCCACCGTTGCCCACATCTTTGGATGAGCTCCGAACTCGCATTGTTACTGCCGTAGAGTCAGTGACAACGGACATGCTGGAGCGAGTATGGGGGGAATTCGACTACGGTGTCGACGTTGCTCGTGTAACTAGGAGAAGTCACATAGAGCATTTATGAGGTGAGAGACAAAATTTGGACAGTTTTTCTTTTGGTTGATGTATCACAAATCACTCTGTATTTGTAACATTAAAAATATTCTCATTTGAAATCAGGTGAATCATTTTCAATAGCCCTGTATATATATAATATATATATATATAAATTATATATAAATGTATTGCAGTGGTCATTGCAGTTATATGCATATATATATATATATAATTATATATATATATATATATTATATATGTGTGTGTGTGTGTGTGTGTGTGTGGTCTTGTAAAAATCAATGGCAATAACACGAATAGTGATGGGGGGGGAAAAAAGAAAAATACTCCTTACAGTAATAACTTAATAAGGAAGAGAAAAACTAAAGTGGATTTATAAAGAGGGAAAGGGAGAAATGCTGAAATCGTAACTACGAATGAATCAAAAAGGTAAGGTATTAAAAGATTTTCCGATTTTTATTCTGGGTTTCTTTTTTTTTTTTTTGCGAGGTTTGTAAGGTTGGTGAGGTTTGTGAGGTTATTCTACCGTACGACGTAGTTTTCTTTAAATTCTATTCTGTTTGAGCTTACGCATACAGTGTTTTACCGGTTGAGTTTACAGATATATACAAAATATTATTCTAAATATTTTACAGTCCTGTATACGAACGGTTTGCTGTTGCGGATACGTGATGGTTTTAGTCCAGTTTGTGTAGAGCAAGCATGAGGTAGTAGGATTATGACTGTGATTGATACACTCGTGAGTGATACACTCGTGAGGAAAAGGCAGAAACCTTTTCCTCACGAGTGTAACCCACTTCCACATTAGTCATTGCGTATTATTCTACCTGCAACAAAAAAAGAAGTCCCAAAACGAAACATCAATTTGAACATTTTTTGTTTTAATATATTATTTTCGTAAATGAATTTAAAATAAATTTTCCTACGAGACAGGACTTATAGTACACCCTGTATACATAGTATCTAGATAATCAATATATACATATTGATATATATATATACGTTAATCCCTATATTTTGAGATTTATCTCACATATTGTACATGATACAAAAAAACAAAAAATTGTTGGACAATTTGGTTTACATATAAAATTTTAATTAAAAAGTTAAATAATATTTAGTATATTCCCTTGAGCAATTAAAAATACTGTTTATTTTTTGTCTTCAATCTCGACATTTTAATTGAAACGAATGGCAAGTAGAAATTTAGTAATGAGTGTTTGTTTTATTTGAAAAAAGTATTGAAAATGCAAATTTAATTTTCGAAATGAGTAAAATATCTTTTTAAAATACTTCAAATTTAATTTAATGTAAAACTCATTTTCAAATTACGAACTTATATTTTAAAAGGCGAAACTAAAATAAAATTAAATTTCATGAAATTATTTGTAAAAAAATGGCGACATTTATTTGGTGACAAATCGTAATGTAGGCTTTTATGCCAACTATATATATATATATATATATAATTGTTAAAGACACGATAAACGTGTAAAAAACGAGATAAAACGAATGAAGACGAAATGTCGTTGAATATTTTATTATAAAAATTACCAATAATTTTAACATAAAACAGGAAACTTTCCTCATTAAATCTTACGACCAGTTTTTTGGCTCTTAAAATCTCCCGGTTTTTCGGGGCAATTTTTGCCGGTTTAAGTTGCCTGAAGCATCACATTTTTTAGCAGTTATCTTTTAAATTTTTACTCTTCCTATTATAGTTTTAGTCTTGCCGCCTGAATGATGAGAGTAGTTTCTCTCGAAAAGTGTTTTTTTAGTGTTTTCTCTCTTTTTAGCCTTGGGGGACTTTATTTGATTTTTATATATATATATATATTATAATATATATATATATATATATATAAAATGCGCCTCTGTGGTGTAGTGATTAGCATCGCTGACTACGAATCCAACGGCCCCGAGTTCGATTCCCAGCAAAAGCAGGCGACGTGCAGCTTACCCAGCTGTTAATCCTTCCTTCCCCTCTCCAAAAAAAATAGGTTGGTAAATAAATGTGTACCCTGGGTGGCCTAGTGGTTAAGAAGTTAGGCTACTGATCGGGAGGTCGTGAGATCGAATCCGGGCAAGGACTTCGTAATTTCTGACCACCCGTGGTAGGTTGTGGTTCAGATTTAATGTACAGTAAGCTGTAGGTCCAAGCTGGACAACAAGCTTGACCTTCGTCAGAATAAACAAATCGGGCGGAAACAAAACCAAGGTTAATCAAGGTTAATCAAAGTTAATCAAGGTTAAAACCTGAACTAATGTTAGCGTCTGGTGTAAAGTTTTTTCGTGCAAGGATTAAAAGCTACTTAAATCATGTTCGTCCTCTAAAGAACAATTAATAAGAGTCAATGTATGGATAGCAATAAGGATCTCTTCATATTAAGCTATTCACCGCCTCAATGAAACCATAACTAAGCCAATATTGCGTTTCTGATTACCCAAAATAGCACCACGGAATGCTAAATGTAGCTTAGAAATAGCTCCCATATTGCTTTACATTAAAATTAAGATCTCAAAATAATTAAATTTCCCGCAAATTGATGACATTTAACCAGAATAAATTCTATTTCCGAATTGCTTCCATGGAGTGGTTTGATATTGACTGCCATAATATTTGATATGCTTACATGCCAATATATCTATCTATCTATGAAGATTATTTCACGAAAGTAACACGTGAATAATATTTATGATGAAAATAACCACGAAGAAGGAAAATGAAAACACGAAATAGTGCTCAACCGCTTTAGTCTAATGACATCCTCAGCAACACTGAAATTAATTACAAGAATGAGACTATATTATATAGATCGCAAAGAAAAAAACAAAATAATATGTTTGGTGCAGAAAAATATTTTAAGAGGAACATACAATTCAAGTAGAAAAGCTTTTTTTTATAAAAAATGTTATTCAACCGTTACTTTCGTGAATAATATATTATATATATATATATTATATATATATATATATATATATATATATAACCTTATCTTACAACCTTACAAGGTTCCGCGCGATGATTCCTCATTTGGCGAAGGTCAAGCTTGCCGCCCCTCCTCTCGAGTTGGCCCGGTCGAGTAGTGAGTTGGTTTCTTGTGCTCTCCACCTCACATAGCCAGGTACGCCAGGCTCATCGGTGATTGTTCTGAGCCAGGCGTCTAGTCTTCTTTTGAAGATATCCACTGCAACTCCCTGCGTGTTTCTTAGGTCTATGGGCAGCTGATTAAACAGTTTTGATCCTCTCACCACAAAACTAGGTTCTTTTAGGGTTAAGGATGTTCCCTGTCTCGTCTTTAATTTGGGAATACGACACAGTCTACCGTTTCTACTTTCCACCGTTGTTTGGGGAGTTACAGGGTTCAGAGTAAGATTAGGGACTAGTTTTTCCATTATTTTCCAAGTGTAAATAATGGTGTATATCTCTCTCTTCTCCTTTCCAGTGAATATAGGTCTAGTTCGCGTAACCTTTCCCAGTAATTTAGTTCTTTGTACCCCTTGATCTTGGCTGTGAAGCTTCTCTGGATCCCTTCCAGCTGTCTAATGTCTTCTTTTTTATATGGGGATGTTAGGACCGAGCAGTACTCCAATTTGGGTATGATCAGGGTTTTCAATAGAGGAATCATTACAGTCCTATCCCTTCGCTTAAAGGTTCTAAATATCTGTCCCGTTATTCTCTTTGCTCTGTTTACTGCTATCTTATTTTGTGTTTCAAATTTCGCATCATCTGTCATTACAACCCCTAAATCTTTTGCTCTGGAATTTCTCTGAATTTCCTGTCCATTTGGGGTATAATATTCCATGGATTTTAGGTCTTCTCTTTTCCGTATCGTAACAGCTGAAATTTGTCAGTGTTAAACTTCATATTGTTGTCTTCCGTCCACTTGTAGATTCTGTTTATGTCGGTATATATATATGTCGGTATATATATATGTCGGTATATATATATGTCGGTATATACATACATATATATATATATATGATGAATAAAACCACGAAGGAAAAAAGAAACACAAACGGGTGCTCAAGCGCTTTCGTCTAATGACATCCTCAGGAACACTGACGAAAGCGCTTGAGCACCCGTTTGTGTTTCTTTTTTCCTTCGTGGTTTTATTCATCATAAATACTTTTCACGTGTCACTTTCGTGAAATAATTTTTCATATATATATATATATATATTTCAAAAGTCAGATAAATGTATCATAAATCTTGTAAATTTCGGGTAAACGAATCAACAAATAATAATAAAAAAAAACTAGTCAGAGACACCACATAGTGTTTTATTAGTTCGGATTAGGTGGATGTATTCTATTCAAAATGATCAACACCGTAAAGAAGATTGAGATCCTTGGACATTGTTTAATGATTCTTGTTCGGGGTTTAGAGGCGGATATTGTGATTATTTCAGGAACTGATCTTACTCATTCATGGAAAGAAGGAAATGAGGGCAAGAACCAATGAAATTTTCAGGGAAAAGTATGAAATTTCATGATTGGAACGGAAATTATATTATGACCCCCTTCAATACGGCGACATACGTGCGTATGTCCAATTAGCGCGTGCGTATGTCCAAAACTTTCTATCTATATATCTATCTAGCCTTTTTTTTTTTTCCATCTATTGACCAACGTTTAGTCTAGCAATAATTGATCCAAGTGCATCATGGAAAAAAAAAACGAACTTTGAAAAATTTGGAGCTAAATCAATATTGAACTGGCCTCTCGTATTATCCTACACTCAAAATAAAACCTTCTGAATTTAGAACTATAACTTCTTTTGAGGGTGCATTCTATAAGAAGTTTTTCCTTATTTTGGGTATCAAGTCGTCTTGTCAAATGATACAATAACTTCTTTTGATGATACGTAACTTCTTTAGATAGAAGAAATAGGCTTCAAACTACTACTTGTTTGAGTCATCTGAGACAAAAGAAGATAATATTTCTTTCTATAGAAGTTTGCGAGAAGTTCTTTTTGTTTGTTTTCCGTGTAGAAATAATTAATATAAGAGTTCCAAAAGTTAACTTTAGCATAAATGAGCGAAATGAGGATAAATTTAAGAATCTGAAGTTAAAATTTCTATCAGTAGGTCAGTGGTTCCCAACCTTTTTTAGGCCAACGCCCCCTTATGTCCATCAATATTTGCTGGTGCCCCCTCATAAAGATAAAGAAGGATAAGGGATAAGTGATTTATTAATAGAAGGTAACAATTTTACAGTTTTTCTTAAAATTAAAGTACATACATTTTGTATGGGGGGCGGTGGCGCCCACGTTGGGGGAAAAAAATAAAAATAAAAAATATTAAGAAATTAGATTAATATAATTTTGAAATATATGTTACTTTACGTAGATTTTATATAAATATATTTGTTACTCACATTATAAAAATTAATTAATGGTAAGGCCGTCAACGCCATTTGAAGCGAGCGTCAGATTTCAGAATGAGGACATCGCAGTTTCCATCCCCTCCCATTATATTGGGGGTGGGGGAGATTTATGTAATTTCTCTCAGCTTGGAGGTTCACACAACATGAGGAGTGTAAAGTACGCATTCTGATAGCGCACAGAGCCACAACATGAATGATTGAATTCTTAATTAAATTAGAAATGATGTTTACGTTATAAGTGAATTTATATGCGATCTTATTTCAATTCATTTCGAATGTGGACATTATAACCATGTAGTATATCTATATACACACACACACACACACAGTATATGAAAATTATTTCACAATAATAACACGTAAATAATACTTATGATGAAAATAACCACGAAGGAAAATGAAAACACGAAATAGTGCTCAACCTCTTTCGTCTAATGACATCCTTCAGAACACTGAAATTATCATAACAAGATGGAGACAGTATATACAGTTCATATATGTCAAATGACATTTTTTTATGTCCAGTTGGACGCAATATTATCGAAAAAAATTACGATAGGATTCGAGAATGTCGATAAACTGTAAGTCTACGTTGTGACAATGTCGCAACACTGCTTCCCCGTCGATAATCGAAGTTAAGCGACACTGGGTCTGATAGTAGTTGGATGGGGAGGAGAGAGGGGGCATCTTCCGCGTCCATATTATATAGCGACTTGCGGTTTGGATTCCAGGTAAAGGAGCTGCTTTAGGTCCTCTCCGTCATGACCTTATATGTTGCGAAGGTAACCGGTTAAGCAACCCCCCATCATTACATTACATTCGATAAACAGTGTGTATATATATATATATATATATATATATATATATATATGTATAGCCTTTGGTTAGCTTCCGCCCGAACTGTTCATTCTGACGAAGGTCAAGCTTTTCACTCCACCTTAGACCTACAGTTTAACGTGGAATCCGAACCACGCCCCATCAGCAGCTCAGCGTCTTAACCACTAGGTCACCTAGGGTACCCATTTATCTACCAACCACTTTCTTTTGTGTGGAAGGATGAACAGCTGGGTTTTGCTGTGCGCCGGCTGCCGTCCCGATGGATTCGTAGTCAGCGACGCTAACCACTACACACACACACCAAAAATAATGGAAATACAATATACACACACACACACACACACACACACACACACACTTTAGTTACAAAGCGTGCAATCAAAGAAAAATTTTACATATATTACCTGTAGAAGTCATGAAAGACTAAATTAAGCGAGTATTGAATACGAGGTCATCCGTTTGATATTAAAAACTACTCTCTACTTTAGTGCCAGACATCTTTAGCTACATTCTGAGTCTTCCATTATTGATATTATCATCAGTATTATTATTACTATTAGTAGTATAAATATTTCTACTACTAAAGCGCAGCATACATGATCATATTTCACCGAACATATAGTGGAAAATTCAGAAACAAATATGGAGGTTATTTTTTCATCAAATCCGCCAGAATCTCTCTGAATTCTTGATGCTTCTTTTAACGCATTTCATGATGAAATTTCTACTCACTTTTACATCATATTCTTCCCTTTTCTTCTTCTTCTTTTTTCTTTTATTTTTTGTGGTATTTACAATGTCTTTCATAAGTAGGAGGAAAATACAATCCTCCTGGGATGTATGGAACAGTGCAATAGGATTTTCTTCTTATGTTCGTGATAAGCTTGATGCGAGTACATCCATGTTTATCTGAAGCTTTGGATGAGCCCTGATCATCGTATTATATATATATATATATATATTGTGTGTGTGCATTTATATTAAATATATATGAGAGAGAGAGAGAGAGAGAGAGAGTTACAAGGAGGAGTTACAAGGAAAAGTAGTACCTCAAAAGGCTTGCGGCCCATACCGAGGAGGTACCAATGGCAACGGGAGCCAGGGAAAATTTTGTAAAAGTTTATTTTTCTTTCAACTATCCTAGCAGTAGTAGAAAACTGGATAGTAAAGTAGAAGGCTCTCTCCCCACCCTCCGCCCCCCTGCCAGAGGCAGGTACGGAAAAAGGTTGAAGAAAATACCTTGACCCTGGAAAAGTAGCCAAGGAAATTTTACAGGAAAGTGGAGAATATATAAATAGCTCTATATTTAGCTTGCTCACAGAGACACCGAGCAAGCGAACTCCTGCAGAGTTTTCTGAGGTTTTAATCTTAAACTATGAGTGTGTTCAGTACTTTGTCTAGCCTATTTTTAAACAGATTTACACTTTGACTGGAAACAACCTCTGAGGGAAGTTGGTTCCAGATATTAACTATTTTATAGGAAAAGAAATTTCCGCAGACTGAGGTCCTAAATGTCTTTACACACTCAAATAGTGTGCAAGATTTCGTCTAACCTTTTCTTGAACTGATCCACAGAGGAACTGTTCACAACTTCCGAAGGTAACCTGTTCCATGTGTCACAGATCTTATACGTAAAGTAATTCCCACACACACTAGTCCTAAACCGTTTCAAATCCAACTTCCAACCATTGTTGCGAGTTGGGTTATCATTTAAACTAAACATACTTCTAAAATCGACATCGTTGAACCCTCGTAAGAGCTTGAAAACCTCGATCAGTTGACCGCGCAGCCTCCGAGTTTCAAGCGAAAACAAGTTCAGGGCGCGTAACCGTCGATTGTAGCCCATATGCCTAACGGAAGGGATTAACTTTGTGGCCCTCGCCTGCACTCGCTCCAGCCTCTCAATATCTTTCCTGAGAGTGGGCGACCAGAACTGCACAGCATACTCCAGGTACGGCCGAACAAGGGAATTGTACAGTGAGAGCACAATCTCCTTGTTCCGAAACTGAAATTGCCTCCTGATATAACCCAATAGTTTCTGGGCTTTCTTTTCCACCTCTACACACTGTTTCGTAAACTTAAGGTCGCTGCTAATTAGCACACCCAAGTCCTTTTCTAAATCAGTCACCTCGATATTACTGCCCAACATCGAGTAGTCCGACTTGGGATTGGCGTAGCCAATGTGCATCACTTTGCATTTACACAAGTTAAACGGCATTTGCCATTTTTCGGACCACTCTCCTATCCTACCTAGGTCCGCACGCAGTTCCTCGATCGCTTCGGGCGTCCCAACATTGGCCCCAAGCTTGGTGTCATCAGCGAATTTGGCGATCCGACTGACGATGCCACCGTCGATATCATTTATGTAAATGGTAAACAACAGTGGCCCCAAAACGGAACCCTGAGGAACCCCACTAGTGACCGAGGCTCAACCCGAACTAGCCCCTTTAATTACCACCCTCTGCCGCCTATTCCTCAGCCAGAGAGAGAGAGAGAGAGAGAGAGGAGAGAGAGAGAGAGAGAGAGAGAGAGAGAGAGAGAGAGAGAATTTAATATACAAAATATTAACTAAAGTAGAGCAAATCTCCGAAACTAAATGTTGTTTTCGTCTAATGCTTCAAAGTCTTTTACAGATCAAACAGTTTTCATGGATTAAATCTGTGAAGCGAAAATGCTCCCGCCGCTTCACATTCGAGGTTCAAAATGCCTTTGCATGCCAATGTCCCGATGAGAACTTAACATATAAATCATTGGCTTTAATGAACAGCATATAAATTCTAGTAAAGTGGAGCTCAATATTCATCACAGCGGTGTGGTTTTAAATAAATTTGTTTGTTTAAAGCGATGCAATTTATTATACGCTCCATGTACTCAAAGGAAAAGGCTAAGCTCGTTATGAAAGTTATGAACGGTTTCACTGGTATAGAAGCGGAGGTTCTGAGAGAATTCAGATCGACTCTTATTATGGAAATACCAAAGAGAAGCTGTGACGGTTGTGCTGTTCGAAAATTCTTCAGGACGGACGTCTTATATTACCTCGTCTATCCTTTGCAGTGAAAAAAAAAAATCCAGTCCAGCCAAATACACTAATGATGCTTTCGAAGTTTTTCCACCATTAACACTAATATTAACCCTTTAACGCCGAACATTTTTGTAGGGTTAAGTCTACTCTAAATGCGTGTATTTGAAACGGTACGTATTCGACCCAGTCGGCGTTAGGGGGTTAAAATTGCATCAGTTACCCTAACACGATGTTAATCATCATTTGAAAGTATTTTGCAAGGATTTCTTTGTTAGCCAAACGTGCAAGTTTATTAACAATATATATCTGATGTTAATATGTTAAAATTGTGTTGTTTATTCGCTAAATTATAATCAATTTGAAATATATAGACAATCTTGGAGAGTATCAGGATCAGATGCTCGCTAAAACCAGGAAAAATGTCGTAAGTAACGAGTAACTAGTTACTTTTTGAGACAGTAACTAGTAACTATAACTGGCAGTAACTGTAATTAGTTAAAAAAGTAAAAACAAAGTATTTCAAGAGTACCCTGGCTATAGGTCGAAAACAGAGCGAGAGTATATGAAGCGATCGTCTTATTGACAAGTGAAGATCAAAAAATCTAAACGAGAAATAGACAAAAATACATTTCAAAAGATTAAAAAAAAACTTTCCACTTTTCTTTCAGTTTAACTTCGGTCTACCAAGTGTACTTTTTAAAGTACTTTATATTTAGAATATAGCTAAATCTTCTTGCCGTCTTTGATTTCCATTTCTAAAGTAAACAAAGTAACCATTTTTTTTTTTTAAAAGAGTATCGTATAGAGTTCAGTGGTTCTCAACCTAGGGGGTAAATTATCCAACTGGGGTAATGACAACTATTTTGTGGGATAATGACACACGATCAAGAAATTATAAAAATTAATATTGTGATAATTCAGAAGTTATGAAATAAATAATATCTAATGATTGGGATAATGGAGCTGGATTAGAATTGGTTTTGGGTAACCATAACGAAAAAGATTGAAAACCAATGATACACACAAACTGCGAGAACAGACTTGTTTGTAAACTATCAGGTCATCCCATAAGTAATGTCGTTTTTTACGATAGATTAACTTTAAACTAGTCCTACTCGGTTTAAGCATAAATTTTCCGAAGGTTATATCTAAGAGGAGATCTATCGTGTTTCGCTACATACTTTACAGACCTTGACCAGTGAAGACGTGTGTTTTGCTTTATGTGAACCCCTCATAAACACGGCGGTATCAGAAGAGCATATCAGGCATATAATGCTTTACGAGTTCAATAAATGAAATAGTGCTACTGAAGCAACGCTAAACATTCAGGACGTTTATGGCAACGATATTCTGCATGTGAGGAAATGTCAAAGATGGTTTCAAAAGTTTAGGAATGGTGACTGCTGTTTGACAGATGCAGCACGCTCTGGACGCCCTGCTGAGTTTGATGATGACCTGCTGTTAGCCGCACTTGAAGAAGACTGTTCAACAACTGTCGGAGAATTGGCCGAGAAACTCAATTCATCCCCGTCCACCATCCATCGACATTTGCAATAACTCGGGAAAGTGCCTAAGTTAGGAAAATGGGTGCTACATGAATTGTCGGTCGACAATCTGAGGGTGTGGGTAAACATTAGCACAGCTCTTCATTCCCGTGAACTCCAAGATCCGTTTTTGCACCGTTTAGTGACTGGTGATGAGAAGTGGATATTGTACCAGAATGTTAAGCGCCGTCGACAGTGGGTTTGTCCCAGAGAACCAGCGACGCCACAGCCAAAACCAAATCTTCACCCTCGGAAGGTGTTGCTTAGTGTTTGGTGGGATAAAGGTGGTGTAATACACTTTGAAACCTTACCACACAACCAAACAATCACCGCTCAAGTCTACTGTCAACAACTGGATCGATTGAACACTGCACTAAAAGAAAAGAGACCACCTTTGGTTAATCGGAAAGGAATCGTGTTCCACCACGACAACGCACGTCCTCATACCGCTCGGATCACTTCTGCAAAAATTGAGGAGCTTGGGTGGGAAAAACTTCCACATCCTCCATATTCTCCAGACCTTGCGCCTTCAGATTATCATCTCTTCAGGAGTCTGCAAAACTATCTTGACGAGAAACAGTATACTTCTTTAGATGACCTGCACACCAGTCTTTGTACGTTTTTTGCCTCAAAACCGCCTGAATTTTATAAATATGGCATTGAAAAGCTTGTAGGACGTTGGCAGAGTGTCATTGATTCCGATGGAAAATATATACTAGATTAAAAAGTTTCAGTTGAGTTTTTTTTGTCATTCAAATTCCGATCTAAAAAAACGACATTACTTATGGGATGACCTGATATTTCTATAATGTAAATCCCTCTTTATTAATATTATAATTACTTTATTATTAACTACAAATGATTTTTTAATAAGGTTTAAAATAAGTTAAAATTTTAAATTAGTGATTTTTAAAAAAAATGTTTGAAGAATTTTAAATATTAATTTTAAAAAACTTTCTCCTTTTGGCGTTCGGATAAAAATTCTCAAATTTAATATACTTTATATTCCAACAAACAATGGAGCCTTTTGTGGGGAACACTTCGCCGAAAGGAAAAATAAAAGCATTTGAATACGGTTTGAAAATCCTAAAAGTTGTTATGAGTGAAGTAAAAGCTGAATTGTTTAGCGTGAAATTGCTTTTCAACAACAACAACAACAACAACAACAACAACGATAATAATAATAAAATATAATAATAAAAAGGGATTTACATTATAGAAATAATAGTTTACAAACAAGTCCGTTCTCGCGGTTTGTGTATATCAATGGTTTTTAATCATTTTCGTTATGGTTACCTAAAATCAAAGCTGGGCACTTGCGGTTTTTTTGCGGTACTGCGGTACTGCGGTACTACCGCACTACCAAACCGGTACCGCATAACGCAGTACCGCAAAGGATCGCTGAAAGTACAGCCTGTACTTTCAGCGATCCTTTGCGGTACTGCGTTATGCGGTACCGGTTTGGTAGTGCGGTAGTACCGCAGTACCGCAAAAAAAAACGCAAGTGCCCAGCTTTGCCCAAAATCAATTCTAATTCAGCTCCATTATCCCAATCATTAGACATTTTTTTTTTTATAACTTTTGGACTATCACAATATTAATTTTTATACTTTCTGGATTGCGTGTCATTATCCCACAAAATTTGAAAATCCTAAAAGTTGTTATGAATCTAAAGTAAAAGCCGAATTGTTCAGCGTGAAATTGCTTTACAACAACAGCAACAAAACAACAACAAGAACGATAATAAAAATAATAATAATAATAATCCTTAAGTTTTTCTGAAGATATTTCTTGACTGAAGTATTATCATAAACGCGTCTAGAATGAGCAACACAACTGCTAATATGTTGTGAAAACAAAAGAATAATGACGGTTATCACGTGGATGTGCTTTAACCCCTTATGGACGACTGGTACAAATTGGTAACGTTTCATTAGAGAATTTGGAAATGTAAACAACCATATATATTCTACATATTATACAGGGTGATTCACAACCGGTCTGCCATACTTTAGGGGGTGATTTGGGTGGTGATATCGAGTAAAAACGTTAATACAACATAGGTGCTATTTCCAACCGTTGCGGAGCTACGGACGTTTTAAGGTGCACAGAAAAAATAAACGAGAATATTAATCTGATGTATTTATTGCTACATTTTATGAGATACACCTTATAAATATTCAAAATGTCCGCCTCGGTTTTTAATGCACAGCCTTGCTCGTTCCAAACAAGAGTCCACTGCCCATTGAATCATTTCGGGGTGTTCTCCTATGTAAGCAGCGGCATCCATAATCCGATGCGAGAGTTCCTCTCTCGTTTGTACTTTGCTCTTGTAGACCATCTCTTTCATAAGACCCCATAAAAAGAAATCTAACGAGGTTAGGTCCGGAGATCTCTGGGGCCACGATATTGGACCATATTTATAAGGTGTATTTCATAAAATGTAGCAATAAATACGTCAGATTAATACTCCCGTTTATTTTTTCCGTGTACCTTAAAACGTCCGTAGCTCCGCAACGGTTGGAAATAGCATCTATGTCGTATTAACTTTTTTACTCGATATTACCCCCAAAATCACCCCCCAAAGTATGGCAGACCGGTTGTGAAACACTGCATATTAGAAAAATATGACTAATTATTTTTATACCATTACTTCTGGGACAGCCTAATAAATGGCCTAAGGTTTTTGTATTATTTGATTACTCTTAAATCCACATTTAAAAATTAAAAAAATTACCTTTGAGCAACATTTGAAAAACAATGCTGGAAGGAAGGGGGGGGGGGGGGAATGATTCACCCCCTCCAAAAAAAAAAGTCGTATCACTAATAATAGCAATATTTACTTGAATTTCACTTTGCTCGTTTTCAGAAGAAAGCTCTAATTCCTCTTATGTACTATATATATATAGGGTGTTTCAAAAGTCCGGAGTCATAGGAAATATTTTTAATGTCTGTATATACTGTATACATGTACTGTATATATATATATATATATATATATATATATTATATATATATATATATATATATATATATATATATATATTTGAAAAATAAATATTCTTATGATTCCTGGACTTTTGGAACACCCTGTATTATTGGTTACAACCAATATTTTGTAAATCAAAGAGTAATTCGACCCAAATATAAAGAGACCAACTACAAATACAGGATTATTACTAAATTAAACTCGACCATAAAAAAAATTAGCGAACATTTAAAAATTTTTTTTTTTAAACTTTAAAAATAATATCCGAAAGTCAAAGTTACGTAAACTTTTAAAAATATTTTTAATGTTAAAAGATTTTCTCTCTAATAAAATGTATTATCAAAATTACGCGTTTATATTGACTCAATTTATTTTAGAATTTACCCGTTCTATTATTTATCATTTCAAAATGAGATATATAATTCTTTTCGATAATGCCTGGAGTGTGTTGAGGCAAAACGTTGCACTATAATTCCTGCAAGCAATTGTACCGTTTATTCAAATAATAAATAATAATAATAATAATAATAATAATTCAAAGTTGATCTTAAATTTATTAAATAATAAATGAATAAATACGTAAATGAAATAGATTTAGGATAGGATTTGCGCAGACGGTTTTTATGTAAATAAAAAAAAACTCGTAAAATAAATAAAAACCAGAAACATTTTCAGCCAAAAAAAAATAAACAAACAAAAAAAACCCCTCTTTAAAAGACTCTGAAAGTTAAATGGGATTTCTGTATAAGAAATCACCTAGCCATTTTTATATATCGCTCGTTACATCCAATGTATGTTCCTTGTACAAGTATAAAGAGAACAAAAGATAGAATAACTGAGAATATGTTGGTGAAGAGGCCAACTCACGAATGAAGAGCTGACCTACTAAAATCAAGCCGGCGCTCTTTGCTTCGGTGGGTAACACCGTTTCCCCCTAAACGAACTGAAGACATTGAAGTCAGGGATTCGACTGTTGATAATAATGCTGGTTAATAAAAATGGACGACAGTAGTTGGCCTGAGCACTGTGCCAGTTTCTATTTACTGATAAAATTAATATACCTAAAATGAACCCCAAAACCAAGACGAGAAAAGGTAACTTTTAGTCGTACGTACAACAAAGAAGTGAAAATGCATTTTTTTCTTTTATTTTGTAATTCATTTTTGTAACTAATTTCAACCTTTTACCGTCATTGAAAGGCATTTTACTGATGTTCGGGCTAACGCCAGACGATTTTATTCAATCTCAGAGAAGTCCCCCGGGCATTAAAGTGCTAAAATTATATGAATTTTTAATAAAAAAAAGGTCCTAAACAACTTTTTCTCTTAACCAAGAGGGCCAGAAACTGGAAACAACGCTCACGCCAACTAATGGGGCCCGATACGCTAACTCCTATTCCATCGGGATTCAAACCCCCACCTCAGTGTCTTCACTTATAGGGAAACAGTGTTACCCATTGAGCTTCGGGTACCTTCGGGGGGCCCTTCGGGCACTTGCTATATGACAAGTAATAAGACTTTCGTTTCTGAAAAAGAATTCAATTGTATAGTCTCGACTTGTCATTTGTTGGAGTAAATTATTATTGGATCTGTTTAATTGGCGTTAATGTTAGCGTTAATGTTAGCGTTAATGTTAGCGTTAATGTTAGCGTTAATGTTAGCGTTAATGTTAGCGTTAATGTTAGCGTTAATGTTAGCGTTAATGTTAGCGTTAATGTTAGCGTTTTTCATCCGATCAAATCAGGAACGAATTTATTTGACAAAATTTTTATCTCAAATAATTGCAAGTAAAAATTGACAAGGAAAAAAAATAATAAAAATAACAAAAAAATTATTATTATATTATTATTATTATTATTATTATTTTGAAGGCTCAAATGTCGTTATAAATAATAACAATTAACGTCAGTGAAACGGTGAATCAACTTTTCGAGACGTCAAAAACTTTCGATGGCTTTTTACCTTTAGCAAAATTAATGATGTTAATAATGTCGAAGTAATTTTCGGGGGAAAATCTCTCAGACATTTCGAACATAATATTGTCTTAATATTTCGGGAAATATTTCAATATTTATGTTACTTTTACGTTATTGGAGAGGAAGAACGTGCTAACTTAATTAGGTAGAAAGGTTATGGACACAGTCGAAAAAATACTCCTTTCCACACCGACCTTTTTTAGATCTCATAATTTTTTGAAAGAAAATAAGTGTTGTTGCTTAATTATGAGAAAAAAGTGTTTGTGTGTGTGTGTGTGTGTGTGTGTGTGTGTGTGTGTGTACACAATAGCAGTATGCACTATACGTCATTTACTCTAATAATACCTACAGTTTTAATTAAGAGTATAACAATTTTAGGAAACAATATATCAATTTATTTTTGTGTTGGAAGGAGGGGCCAAGGACGAGCGTTCACAAAAATGCCCCTTATAGAAGGAGAGAGCTAAAATAAAGGTATCAGAGGATCATGATGCCAATATTTTTTTGTATATAAAAATCGAAAAGATTGTGTGGGGTGTAAAATGTGTGTCTGTGTAGTGAAGACTACTGTAGAGGGAGAAGTGTGTGTTTAAGAACATGCTGGACTGCTCACAGGGTAGATGAGACAAGGGAAAAGATCAGCTAAGGAGGACAGTGACAGGATAAAAGGAGTAGTTCCAGCATTCCTCGTCTTCTGCCTAACGTCCTAACCCCCGCTCCCTCGAATTACTTTCAGCGTATATAATTACTCATAATTATACCTGTCAGTTTACCCATATCTATTATTCTCTTAGATTTAGACTCTTAATTTAACGGTCTATACTCTTTGTTAACAAGTATATTGTGTGTGTACACCCACACCCACACACACACACACACATATATATATATATATATATATATATATATATATATATAAAACACCACAGTGGTATAACCTTTGTGGAGGTCATTTCGCACAGAGCGCAAAATCCTGAGCATTGCAGTATATTTGTAGACAAAGAATCCTGTGTTCCGAGGGTATCGCAGTAATTTATTGATGTAGACAGTTCCCGAGTCCGTTGAGGATATCCTGCAGTGAACCCACATCAACGTTATCTGTTTGGAAGTACCTCTGTCTAATCTTTGAGATATGTAAGCGAGGAAATGGTGATCAGCAATGGAGAGAAAAACCATATACGCGTAATATAAACGGTTTCGTTGCAAAAAAGGACGTAGTTATATATTTTGTATTATTTTATATACAAGAATTCGTATATAGTTAACACAAAATAGCGTTATAACGCTGTTGTGTATATAGCTGCATGACTTCACGACTCGCGACGGGTTTATATATATATATATATATATATATATGACAACTCGAGGGAGTGGCATCTCTTATTCGGAGCGTAAACGGCCATTCTTTACACCAGTCATGGGATTAAAACGTAATCGAAGGTAAATATAAATATAAAGTGTTTTTCCATGCAATTAACTTGGCTAAATTCATCTCGTGATTGTATTTACACGCATTTCAACAGAACATTAAAAGTTTGGCGTCGATAAAATTCATCAACGATTTAGTTCACTACTGGTTGCGTGGTTGCGTGGTTGCGTCAGGTGTTGAAAAGACTGCTTTTGGATCTTTACAGCACTCTCATAGCCTGAATGAGTGATAAATGCCATCCACAAGCAGTAAAGATCTCTTGAACTGCCTCTAATCTAGCCGAAAGCTCCGCTGTATATATACATTAAAGAGAGAGAGAGAGAGAGAGAGATGCGACGTATATTTCAGTGGTTCTTTTTAACCTTTTTGTTTGAGGGGGGTGTGGGAGAGAGAGAGAAGGGGGGGGGGGGAAGAAACCTCGTCGTCGTTTTGTTCTAATGATCGTCAGAAGCAATTTTACTTAAAATATAAACCTAAAATGTGACCATATAAAATTTTAAAATCCTTATATTAGGATCAATATTAACTCTTACTACCGAGTATACAGGGTGTCCAGAAAATAATGGTGCAAAAATAATTGGTTATTTTTCTTATTAATCACTATGTATTCAATATATAGAGTTGTTTATATTCCCAAACTGTCCAAATTCAGAACGCTTCCACATGGTGACCATCATTTGTCGCTACAATTTGTATTCGATGCCTATTTCTACTATTGATAATTTTATTTAAAATTGATTATAATAGTCAAAGACTATTTTTGTAAGTTTTTACCATTTTTTTACTATTATTTTCCTCTTCTGTAATAAATAAAGTGAATTCCATTAATTTTGCCTAAAAAGCTTCCATGCTTTCAACGGCAAATTCAGATTAGAATATTGTGAATATATTAATGCCATAGCAAATATCTACAGTAAATTATAGAGAAAAATATTGAAAAAAATAATGTAATACTTTATGTAACTTGTATTCTTTTACTGAATAAAGGTTTAAGTTCGTTTGTTCACTTTGAATTCATTACATCTTTATCTAATAAGATGCTCTCGTGGAATCGGTCCAGTAACCTCTGTTTCTTTGATCAGTTCTGCTAGATTACTGGGTTTGTCACGGGACGTGCGTGTTTTAACATACACCCATAGATATAGATCCAACGAGGTTACAAAGGAATATAAAGGAAATACAAAGGACACCAAGCGGCAACTGACAGGCTGGTCTCTACGAGGCTGTCAGTTTAAAGAGGAAAGTTAAAAGAAAATTTAAAGACAGTGAAAATTTTAAAGCAAAGCAAAAGAGGGAGGTTGAAAGAAGGGGGGGGGGGGAGTTAAAGTGAAAATTCTAAAGCAAAGTGGAAAAAATCAGAGTGAAAATTTTACAATACTTTCATGAGCTAACAAATGTTTCTAACTTGGGGGTTTTAAAGCAAGATAAGTTTCTAGTCTCTTTTTAAAGGACCAAATTACTTTAGTTTCATTAGAATTAAAATGTTTACCCACTAATTTAAGACCATTACCGCGAGTTCCATCTACATTTCTGAAGGTGAAATATTTTTCGGCGTTGTTGACGTTATCAAAAACTTTAATCACGTAAGGTGATTGAAGTGGTCATGCTATCGGTTCACCACGGCCTATCCAGTGCCGAGGAAAGGTTGCATCTAGAAAATTGCGAACAGCAACTGCATGGTGGAAGTCGCCCCAGCTTGTTGGAAGATTACACCTTTCAATTCCAATAGTCCTTAGTTGGGGAAGAAAAAATGTATGTACGGTAACATGTTAAGTATAGGTTGCTCCAGTCACGTTACGATCGTCAAAGAAATGTGGACAATTTGTGTAGTCCCGTGACATACCACACTAAACGTTAATTCTTAGTGAATCCCGTTCATATTGATGCGTTTCAGCGCTGGGTAGGCCACCTCAATCACCCGACTTAACCGCTTTGAACTTTTGTCTACGGGGGGTTATGTTAAAACACTTGTATATCTTGACAAACCCAGATATCTGGCAGAACTCCGTCAAAGAATCAGAGGTTCTTAGATTCATTCCACAAGAGCATCTTGTTAATGCTCCAATGAAGTTTGAACGTCGAATACACACTGCAGCGATGAATGAAAAATCATCGTGTGAAAGTGTTCTAAATTTGAAGAGTTTGTTAATGTAAACAACCATATACAACAACAACAACAACAACAACAACAACAACAACAACAACAATAATAATACTTAATTTTGAGAGTTTCTCAGACACCCTGTACTTTAATTATCTCTTACTGCTAAAACAAACTGGCACTTTGCTAATAGTAAAAAGTTAGGTACAGTAATTACTGTTACATATTGTATGCTCAGCACAATGTACAATTAAGCCCGCCTACAGACAATTTTAATTGCATTATTAATAAGAGCTTAATTATAGCCTATCAAGGTATGCTCTTGATTTTGAATATGGCATAATTTCCTGTCCCTGATTGCTACCAACTATTAAAATGACGAGTTGAAAATATTGTATTAGATATCATTATATTAGATAAACAGACAGCCTCGTAGGGACCAGCCGGCCTGTTGCTGTTTGGTGTCCTTTGTATCATCACGGGCAATGTTTCTCAACTCGAGAGTCACGGGAGGTGCTTAGCAAAAAAAAAAGATTAGCCTATGTAGAAAATTGTTTATTTTTCTAGCGAAAATGACAAAAGTATGCAAAATCAGACAGAATTCTCTTTTTAGCGAAAAACTCGTGTAATGTTACAGACTTACAGTCGAAATTATTTTCTGTTAAACATAATTAATTTCCATATGAAACCGTTAGTCTATGTCTTCCAGCGAGATACCTATGCCTGTTTTGCAATTGTTAATCTTCTTATATTCGATTGAATAGTCTAGACAGAGAGTAACACATGGACAGTCAGTTTCCTCGCTTTGTTTTAACTGTAACCATTGATCAGAAACCGAAATCGTATAAGTAGGAGGTGGCAATACAATTAAAAATTTCAATGCTTCAGATACCAGTTCTGGATACTCACTTTTCCGTGCTATCCAAAATGTACACAAGTCTTCGGACGGGAATGAGAACTGCAAGTTGTTATAATGTTTCAGACCAACAAAGACCCTAGGATCCACTCATGGCTGGTCTACCTAACTGTGTTCGTAATCGTGTATTGTATATGTCCTCCGTGGTGGCGGAGGGGACCTACAATTTTACGTGGGTTCCGAACCTGCCAGTTCGGCAGACTCTACCGCCCTTTCACTGAACGGATTAAGTATTAACTTCTTAAGTTCTTAGCAACTGTCCATTGTCACATGGGAAATAGTTAAGGGGTCGACATCACAAAAATAGTTTAAGAAACACCGCTCTTGGGCCTAGATATTTTTCTGTTTTTATGACATTTAACAATTATCTTATTGGTTATATAATTATATAGGTCTAAGTTTAATTAAAAGAAAGTCTATTTTATATACAATTTTATATATATTTTATAAAGTCTATTTTAAATTATATGTTTTACATGTTTTTACAACATACAAACAGCAATTTATTGGGACTATATTAATTTTTTCTGTAAACAGATTTTTTTAGTGGATAGGATTAAAAAAACATCAGTAATAACAAAAACAGGAAAAATGGTTTGTGCATATATATATATATATATATATATATATATATATATCTCCAATGCCCTCGGTGGTGTAGTGGTTAGCGTCTCTGACTACGAATCCATCGGCCCCGGGATCCAGACGCAGTGACGGCAGGCGGCGCGCAGCAAAACCCAGCTGTTCATCCTTCAACACAATAAAAGTAATTGGTTGGTAGATAAATGGGTACCCTGGATAGCGTAGTCGTTAAGATGCTGGGCTGCTTCACCTTCGTCAGAATGAATAATTAGGGCGGAAGCAAAACCAAGGTTTCATATATACACACACACACACTATATATATTATATATATATTTATTGGGAGAAAAGCCTTTAAGGACTTTATTCATGCAAATGATTTGTTTATAATAAATAAATTCCAATGATATTCCTGCAGTGTATGCAATACTTTTCAAAGCAACTATACAGGCCAGGAATGACCCAGGGCGAGAACAGGAAAGCCCTACGCCCTAGCCCCAGTCACTGCCATGTCAGTAAGGAGAGAATACAGCAATGAAGGTAAAGTGTATCTTGTATCGTGAGCTATTTCTTATAATATTTGTGAAGAAAGTTTGCGTTTATTTCAAGAAAAATATAATAAAACCACGAAATGCAACCACTCTTCCATACTGGAAGCTCATACTTTTAGAAACAGGGAGCCTGGCAGAACAATAGAAAAAAATATTGAAATCAAGGGGTACCGATTACAAACCCATTTACTCTCAGCTCATACACGACGATGATTCTAATAGACAGCTGCAGTTTGCTGAAACTGAGACAAAAGTTCAACAGTGATCCATTTCTTTGGAAAGATCAAATTTTCAGATGAATGCGTCTTCGGTTTAACGAGGAAAGGAAACAAACACAACGTTCACTACTGGGCCAAAAAAAATCCCAAAATACAATTGGATAAATCCGTTAAAAAGGCTACGTTAACAGTTTGGACGTGCATTGGTTATTCAGGACTCGTTTCCCTCGACATATCGAGAGATACGATGGATGGAAAACGGTATTTGCCAGGTATTGAGACACAAAGTTTTGCCACAGTTTACTAATGGCATTGGCAGGAATTGGCTTTATGAACATGATGAAGCGCGCCACATTACTCTACCCCGTGAGATTCTGGATACGAACCTTGAAGGAAGATGGGTTGGGAGGCGAGGTCCCATCGAATGGCCAAGCAAGATCATTTGATTTAAGCCCATGTGATTTCTGGCTTTGGGCTTATTTGCGTCACAAACTCTACACTCCCGGTTTCATCTATCTAAATGTGAATGCCTTTCGCCGCAAATTAGATGAACAACTGAAAAGGCTTCCACTCGATATGTTTAGAAGAACAATGAAGAGCTTCACAGAGAGAATCCACAAATGTATCATAGCGGATGGAGAACTCTTTCAAGATTAAATTACAATTTAACAAAATATTTGTAGGAATAAACTTCTTACAGACTTTTTGTTTGATTTATTTCATCATTTGAACGCTTATCCGTATAATGTTGTTTAACTAAATAGTTGTAATGTGTAAAATCCTTAAAGAATTTTCTCCCACCTCAGGGGCGTACCCAGAAATTTGCCAAGGTAGGGGGGCGAACCTGGCGTTAATCGTAGAAGTATAATTGAAATAGAGAAATAATTTTTATGTACGTTCATGATAGCTTATCGTTCACTTAGAGATGATTAACTAGCTACTGCTAAGACACAGTATGAATAAAAATATAAAAATTATATTATAAAAAATATAAAAATTATGATAAAAATCTGATTAGTAACATAATATTCAATGCAAACCGCAATTAGGATGCTCATATTTGTATTAACATAAGAATAAAAAAGTGCTAATTTCGAGATTAAGCATTTCCTTGGACTGTTACCTTTATAAAAGAAAATTATTCTCAGGGGCGGATTAAGAGTTTTCGGGATCCTAAGCCATTTTAGATTTTTAGTAGTTGTGGAGGCAAGAGCTAGCGCCGAAATTTTTTCACTTTCATTCTCATCCTGTTGTAACCTAGCAATTTTACTGGGATTAACAGTACTTCGATCATCATGCTCTGTAGAACCACTGTCAGTTTGGACATTTTTTCTTTTAAAAAATTTATAAAAGGTCCATTATCTTTAGTCCTGTGACACCCGCAAATAGTACTCTACAAAGTTACAAATAGAAATAGGAATTACTACCAACCATAACATTAAAGTCCATTATAATGAAATAAAAAAATCCAAACAAAATCCACACAAAATTTTGTGGGTAAAATACAGTGAAAAATTGTAAATTAAGTGAAAACTTTGAAACTAAATCTTAAAATGTGTAAAAAAACTGAACACCAAATTTTAAAAATAACATACTTAATGTTTCATTTCATTTATTAGTTACACACGTTTGAGACCAAGCGGCCTTCACACATGGTCTCACACACACACACATTCATACACACAAAGTTTTAATCAATACTTAAAATTATCAAAATTTAGAAAGTTCATAAACTAAATATTTAAATGAATGTAAACAAAAATCGATAAACTGCGGTTGCCATGTGCCATGAAAAATGACGTAATACTCATGAAACACAAAATCGCTAGAAAGCTAGCTAACATTTTTCGATTGGCGCATGAAATTAAATATGTAAAATATTTAATTGAATATGTAAATTAAATAAGTAAAAATAATCAAAATAATAATTTATTAGCTCAAGGAGGGGGGGGGGCGATCGCCCCTGTCGCCCTCCCCTTCGGTACGCCTCTGTCCCACCCTGTATATATATATATGATAGTATATTACAATTAAGAAAATATATTTAAATCCCTATACTTTATGCACTTCTTGGGAATGAATGATTGATCGCTATTCATTCAACAATACACATCAATATTCATAACATCGCGACCGACACACAGTATAGCATCACTCATACATACACTGCAAAAATGTTTTACGTGGTTGCATGATAAAAACAGGGTCCTCAAATAATATGAATTACGAATGTTTGTGGGTATAGTGAGATTGTATGTTAAAAGATTCATAAAGGAGTGAGGCGTTATGCTCAGCAATGCTCGAACGACGTCCGGTGGCGTGATAAGTACAGGGTGGGCCAAGATAAAGAGGCCCCAATCGGTTTTGAAGAACCTGAATAAGGCCTCTATTTTGGCTCACCCTGTATATATAAATATGGAATTAGACCTTTGTTTAGAAAGAAAAGAAATTATCTATTTAGGATTATATATATATATATATATATATATAAGAAGATCGATACATAAACAAATAGATATGAGTAGATATAAGTATACTAGATACTTATAACAAGTTGATATTAAAAGATCCATGTAACAAATACGTATAGGAGATACATATTAAAATACAGTAGATAAATAATATAATAGATACGTAAAAGATTCCTTTTAAAATAGATGGGTATGATAGATACGTATTATACATCTATAATATGCGTTTTAATACGAATCTCTTATAAGTGATTTGTATTAAAACATAACAGATACGTAAATGAAATTCATATTAAAACATATAATAGATACATATAAGCGATTCATATTAAAACAGATAGATATAATAGATACGTATAAAAGACTCTATATTGTAATCATACATTATTTGAACTAATGGACTACAATTTATGGTCCAAGTATGAAAGAGAATTTTCTCACGTATGTAGAATTTCCTTTAGACTTCGGTTTAATTCGAATCGCGGTGGAAGGGCCGAGAGGAGACTGCTCAAAAGTTCAGAGAGCAAACTGTCTGATCTTCAAAAGGAAGGAAATTTGTCTCCAATCTCAATTTACTAAAAGTTGTTTGAGTAAAATTGTGGTTGAATTCCTTTCGTTCTTCATTATGCAAAGCAATTATTTCCACAAGATAGATATTATCCCACTTTTAAGTCATTCGAGTTTAGTCTCTCAGTCTCTCTCTCTCTCTCTCTCTCTCTCAGTCTCTCTCTCTCTCTCTCTCTCTCTCTCTCTCTCTCTCTCTCTCTCTCTCTCTCTCTCCCCCGACGCGGACATCGCTAATGTGCTTAATGAGTACTTTGCGGGAGTGTTCACCAGGGAGGACACCCGCGTCATCCCCGAGCGAGGCGTCAGGCACGAAGGTGCTGGCCTGGATAGTGTTCGGTGTACCGCGACAGTCGTTGCTGATAGAATAGACAAGCTGAGCGCGTTTAAGGCTCCTGGGCCAGACCAGTTCCTCCCCAGAGTGTTGCGGGAAGTGCGCGACCAGGTGGCTCCCCACCTGGCTACAGTCTTCAACAAATCGTTGGAGACGGGCCAGGTGCCTGGTGACTGGAGGGAAGCCAATGTGACCCCTATCTTTAAGAAAGTGGATCACGAAAGTCCAGGGAATTATCGTCCCATTAGTCTCACTTCGGTTGAAGGTAAATTATTAGAGGGGATAATAGCGGGTAGGATCGTTGACCATTTGGATTTCTACAAGCTGCTTGGGGACTGCCAACATGGGTTTAGACGGCATAGGTCGTGTCTCACCAACCTGCTCGAGTTTTTCCACGTCATGTGGAGTGAGTACGATAAGAGTAGGGTGATTGATACACTTTATCTCTACTTTCAGAAAGCCTTTGATAAGGTACCTCACCGCCGGCTAATGGCCAAGGTCCGCGCGCTGGGTATCGGTGGGGAAGTAGGTAGCTGGATTGAAAACTGGCTGAAGAATAGGCGGCAGAGGGTTGTAATTAAAGGGGCTAACTCGAGTTGGGCCTCGGTCACTAGCGGGGTTCCTCAGGGTTCCGTTTTCGGGCCACTGTTGTTTATCATTTACATAAATGATATCGACGGTGGCATCGTCAGTAGGATCGCCAAATTCGCTGATGACACCAAGCTTGGGCCAATGTTGGGACGCCCGAGGCGATCGAGCAACTGTGTGCGGACCTACGTAGGATAGGAGAGTGGTCCGAAACACGGCAAATGCCATTTAACTTGGGTAAATGCAAGGTGATGCACATTGGCTACGCCAATCCCAAGTCGGACTACTCGATGTTGGGGAGTAATATCGAGGTGACTGATTTGGAAAAGGACTTGGGTGTGCTAATTAGCAGCGACCTTAAGTTTACCAAACAGTGCGTAGAGGTGGAAAAGAAAGCCCAGAAGCGGTTGGGTTATATCAGGAGGCAATTTCGATTTCGGAACAAGGAGTGTGTGCTCTCCCTGTACAATTCTCTGGTTCGGCCGCACCTGGAGTATGTTGTGCAGTTCTGGTCGTCCACCCTCAGGAAAGATATTGAGAGGCTGGAGCGAGTGCAGGCGAAGGCCACAAAGTTAATCCCTTCCGTTAGACATATGGGCTACAATCGACGCTTACGCGCCCTGAATTTTTTTTCGCTGGAAACTCGGAGGCTGCGCGGTCAACTCATCGAGGTTTTCAAGTTCTTACGCGGGTTCAACAATGTCGATTTTAGAATCATGTTTAGTTTAAATGATAACCCAACTCGCAACAATGGTTGGAAGTTGGATTTGAAACGGTTTAGGACTAGTGTGTGTGGAATTACTTTACCCATAAGATCTGTGACACGTGGAACAGGTTACCTTCAGAAGTTGTGAACAGTTCCTCTGTGGATCAGAGGAAGAAAAGGTTAGCCCGAATCTTGCACATTATTTGAGGGTGTAGGAAATTTTCCCTGGCACCCGTTGCCATTGGTACCTCCTCGGTATGGGCCGCAAGGCCTTTGAGGTACTTCTTTTCCCTGTAACTTCTTGTAAGTTTGCATGTCTGTGTACAGAGTAAGAATTTATTTGTCTTCGAGTGCCTTTGTTTGCTTTATAATGTTTCAGACCAACAAAGACCCTAGGATCCAGTCAAACTAATAGTTTAAGAGTAGCCTCAGATATTCAAGCCTTACAAATTATTATGCCATCAGAATCAAGCCTTCGGCTTATCCTTTCAGCTATTCTTTTCTATTCTCGCGAAAAATGAATGTTTCATAACAATTCGTCTTCCATATAGATATTGAGTAAAATTCTATTGTCTTTTGTATACAAAACAAATAATTATACAAGAATTTTAAAATTAAACGCTCTATAGACAGTTTAGTCAAAGGGTGAATAAGCGCGTAATCGGCTTGATTATACTCAAATAATTACCGAGAAGTTTCAAATAATTATTTATCAACAAAATGGTTTAAGAATTCTCAAAAGGAATAAATCATTTTTATAAAGAAAGACGAGTTTAGTCTTAAATCAAGTGGAATAGCAAAGAATTTTACAGATAAATAAATCATTGGGAAATAACCCCCTTGGGGTTTTTGCCAATGAAAAGCTAAATCACTTCAGATACGAACGTATCTCATTGAAGGAGATGAATGGGAACAGGTTGTGAACGCAATAACTAGAAAACATCTTCATTAATTTGTAGTGGTCAGGTAAACAATTTCAAAGAAGTATGGATGTAATTTGTAATTTTTGAAAGGCATGAAGAGAATTTATCTTAGATAGATAGATAGAGAGGTAAATTACTGTACACGAAATTGATCGCATTTCATGAGATCACCCTCGACTTTACGCAAGGGTGAACAACAACTTTGAATAACTGTTGGTTCTAACTTGTCAGCTGTAAATAAATCTCATGACTGAAGGAGTACTAGTTATCAAAGAAAATATGACAAGGAAGGTTCACACACAGATACATATTTTGCTGATTCAAACAAAAATAAATGCTTTTAACCACAATTTTTGTATTATTTTTAGACACACAAATTTTTGCTTCGTGTTATAAAATGAATTTTTTTTTACAATAATTTGTTTACAGTAAACAAATATTTAGTTGATCGAACAAAATCAGCGTATGTTTGTTTTAAACAAAAAAAATATTTAAATTTACAATTTTTGTATTATTTTTAGACACAAATTTTTGCTTCGTGTTATAAAATGAATTATTTTTACAATAATTTGTTTACAGTAAACAAATATTTAGTTAATCGAACAAAATCAGCGTATGTTTGTTTTAAACAAAATTTTCTTTTAAATTCGACAAAAATTATTTTAGTTTTTGAATTATCAAAATTTCAAATTTATTTTTAATCAGAATTTCTATCCTTAATTACTTTATATTCACTTGAGCACATTTTATACACAAAAAAAATATAAAAAAAGCTTTTTCTCAACCAGGGTCGAACTACTTTTTCCAAAATTCTTCACGTAGCGTAGGGAGTATTTTACCCATTACGCCACCAATTATATTTAACAAATTGGGAATTTATAATTTTGCTTCGCATTAAAATTGAATTAAATCATTATTTTTAGATGAAAAATTTGATATTTGCTTGTAAAAACTTTATAAAATTTAGAACAAAATAAAGAACCGCACTTTTTTAAATTAAAACAACGGATATTAACCCTAACGGACGACGGATATATGCGTATCTTTTTGCACTTGGCCCCTCCTTCCTGCATATAAAATAAAATATATGGATGCATAATAGTCGTTGGGAAATATTCATTAGTGTTTATACATCTTAACAATAAAGTTCTATGTAACAAAAAGAAACTCACCAGAAATGCTGAGGTATTACTAATTGAAGCAATTATTATATTTTAACATTGCTTTAATCCAAATAAAAGGGGATTAACTATATTTGTTTTGTTGTTTTGAAAGTATAATTGTTCTTTGTTTAACAAATGAATTTAACAAAAAGCGGATCAATTAAACGCGTTATATAATTTATTGGGTTATAATTTATTGGGTTATAATTTATTGGGTTATAATTTATTGGGTTATATTTATTGGGTTATAATTTATTGGGTTATAATTTATTGGGTTACAATTTATTGGGTTACAATTTATTGGGTTACAATTTATTGGGTTATTATTGAATGTTTCACCAACAGTTTCATAACTTTGTTTCGGTTCATTTGCGCAAGATATGAAGGTCATATTTGAACAGAACACTCTAAAATACATTACAAAAATGTATTTTGGATATTAAGTTCAGTGTTGGTGAAACATTCAATAATTACCATTTACTGTAAATGGAAACCCAAACCTTGTCAGTCAGTGAATTCGGTACCTCTCGCTAACAAGTTTTTTGTAACCAGATCTACTATACTGAAGGGCAGTAAAGTACAAAATACAGTTTTGCATATAAATATGGGTTAAAGATAAGTGAAAAAGAGGGGGTTTATCCATACACATTTAAAAAAATATATATATATCAGGGATGGGAAACTGATAAATTTTTAAGTCCATTTTTCGATTTCAGTTTAAGTTTAAGTTTGCAAAAATATCGATTTCAGTTAATTTTTTTTTCGATTTGAGTTTATTTTTCGATTGAAGTTTTATATTTTTTGGTTCGATTCAATTTAAATTTCGATTGCAGTTTATTTTCAGGAGAGTGGAGGAAACACAAGGAGATTAGAGGAACATTCCAAAGGATAAACATTTGGAGAAATACCAAGGAGACTAGTAACATTCCAAAGGATTAACATTTGAGTTGAAGTTTGGTCATTCTCACGGATTATCTCACTCCCTTACGTAGATATAGATAGTATAGCTATTATCGAACTGAAAAATTTAATGGTCAGAAAAAACTGAAGGCGTCCTTACCAAGTGATTAAACTTAAGTCAACGAAAGGAGCGCAGTCATTATTGAAAAGTATTTTGATATGGGATAAAAATTTTCCTCCTTAATTCTTTTTCTTTCATTTTTAAAACCATTGTCAATAGTACTTTCAGCTGCATTATTTTCTACATCGAATTAAAGGATAAATGGATATTTCAAATCCATACAAATGTTAAGTCGCAAAAAAAGGAAAATAATTCACGTTATTTATATTTTTTTGCAATCCAAATTCTCCTCAAAACTGAAACGCAAAACTATTATTTTTAATCTATTCGAATTCAGATTTCAGTTTTTGATTGTTTTTCAATTTCAGTTCGAATTTCGATTTTAGTTGTCAGAATTTTTTTTTCAGTTCGAGTTTTTTTCGATTTCAGTTCATAAAATAACACCGGTTTTATCAGTCTATCGATTCCAGTTCGATTCAGTTTCCCATCCTTGAATATATATATATATATATATATATATATATATATGTATATATATATATATATATATATATATATATATATATATATATATATATAATTATTATATATATATATTAAAGGTAAAAAGAGATTATAAAAAAGGATCCATTCGACTCCCCCTCCCTCCCTCCCCTCCCACACATTTTTTTTTCTTTTACCCTGAGGGATCGTCAGAGGTGGAATAAGACGCGAACTTAATCCTCTTTCACATTTTATATACGCCCGTTTGAAAAGTTATTGCTTCTGGTAAATAATTTTTTCAGTGGAAAAGAGCACAAGTCTTCCTTTTGTCTTCGTTCATTTTGAGGAATTTAAAAACATTAATTTTGTCTCGATGATGGCATCGGACATTTAGGAAATTGAGGATTTAATGAGGAGCCTACTCAACTAATTGTAATTTTTTGTTTTTCACAAACAAGAGAGACAGCTAAATAGATTTGTAGGAAATGTGTGTGTGTGTGTGTGTGTGTGTGTGTGTGTGTGTGTGTATCTACATATATCTATCTATCTATCTATCGAGAGAGAGAGAGAGAGAGAGAGCTGTCACCACCATTGTCTATTTCAGCGATTCTGGACATTCAGTTGACACCAAAGAACTGTCCTGTCAAGGATTGAAACAAAGCTCATCAATTTTAGAGATCAAAGAATCGCCAACCGAGACATGTCACTTGGGAAGGGAAGATCTTGTTTGTTAATTACTTGCATAATAAAAAGAACCTCAAGTATATATATATATATATATATACTGTATATACACACACTAGGATAAAAAAATCTTGTCCACGTCAGAAATAAGTAAATATAGAATATGAAGCATAATGACAACATCAACATCTAAATAGTTGTCATGGAACGTTACAACGTATATTGCGTCATGGAAATCGTGGAAATGTGTGCCTAACTTTCATTTCATACCCATTTGACATTTTAAAAACGTCTGAGCTTGAAATGTTGTTTCAGAAACTAAAGAAATCGTACATACGAAACTATCGTATAGGTTATAGGTTCTATTATATAGGGGGCGTATAGGGAAGAGGATAAAAAAAAACAACGTAATTAAATCGAACCAGAATTAATAGACTCATACGAACCGTAATTAATCGTGAATCGTTAATTAAAACAAATAATGCGGCAATTTTGAACGACAAAGCGATTTAATGATTAGCAAACATTTATAAACACAACTGTCAATTACATAACGCTTTGCCATTTCGTTCTTTTATAATATCTAAAAAAATATTACACCGTTATTTATATATTGCGTACTGTCAGTCCTAATGTATTGTCGAGACAGTTTGCTATATTTTCATATTCATTTGTTAATGATTTGTTTTAAAGATTTTTGTGTCAAAATACCGGTGCGATGACGAAATCAAAATGATATTTTCGAAAACATTTTGAATTTGTCGAGTCACACTTGCAAAACTCCGTATTTTGAATTATTTTGCACGAGTAAACGTGAGTAAGAAAATGCTGTAAAAATATAAAAAGCTTTTGTTGGGTTACGGACTCGTTGAATTCAGCCATCTACCGTCAGGATGCCAGAACTACTTAGGGGCGACTCAAGACGCGGAGTTTGGAGTGCGGAAAGTGCATATAATGTGAGAAATAGGGCTGGGCATCCGGGATCCCTAAGGGATATTATTTCACCCCATACTCAAGCGAAAACGGCTTTCAAAGTTTAAAAAACAGGGTGAACGAAAACTTCAATTGTGAAAAGCTTTTGTATGAAATAAATAGGCCTCATAATAAACTGTGTTTGAAAGTCTTCCCTGAAAATATTTAGAATACCGGGAAATCCCGGGATCGATGACGTTTTTCCGGGAAATGAGTTTCTACTTTACTTCCGGGATCCCGGATGCCCAGCCCTAGTGCGAAGTGTTTGAGTGATTCGATTATTAATTCTTTTACAAGGTATATATATATATATATATATTATATATATATATATATATACACTTGTAACTTTGGTAGAAGTTCCGTGCGTCGGTCTCTCTCGTCACTTGAGGTGAATTAGTATTGCCAATTTATTATTATTATTATTATTTGGCAACTCTGTAGGGGAGGGGCGTTATTTTGAATTTTTTGGAATTCCTAAGTGAGGACCCCTCAAAATATGGACCACCAATACTGAAACTCTGGTCAAAAACGATTTTTGATTTTTGACTCCTCTGACCCCCATGTACATACCACCTGAAAGTATACATATGTGTATTATTGTATTTTTCTGCTATATACATGTAATCCATATTTTTGCCAGATTTGCTTTGTATATGTCCTTTAAGGGTTTACGGGTCGGAACCCGAATCTGTACTCAATTTTGAAAATCTATATGGCGGCCAAATATCTCCATTTTTCATCAAATTGTCATGGATGACAACATCATAATGTTATATATATACTAAGGAATGTATTAACGCACACATACAACACAGACACGAATGGACCGAAATAGAAAATGCCATTGGCGAGATAAAATATATTCCAGCTTTCTCGTCAATGCACAACTTCACCCTCGAGTGTGACCGAACAAGCGCTGGACTGTATAACCAGATGATAATCATGACTTTGACCACAAACCGTGGAACAAAGCCAACGATTTCGCGCTCATATCGCGCCGAAGCGAAACAAATTCTGTCAGTCTAAAAGATGAAAGTTTCAATAGATGACATTGACATGTGCCATAACCTCAATATCACATTGACGATGTGGAGCATTTCTCGGAAATATGAGCATGTGACGACCAATTGCCTGCATCGTACGATGCTTCCTGGATCTGGACTTCTTGAGAGTTGTGTACACGGCTGGAGCTCTCATTGGACTTCATTTAGTGGAACCGTTCCTTTCACTGACGATATCGCCCAGTACAAATTATTCAAAGCTAATTCCAGCATTCAACAGTTATACCAAGACCTCGTTTCTACTGATCCGCTAAACTGTTGGAAGTGGATACGCCGGCATTTGAGTTTGTGTCTGTTGAAAGATTCCAGCAAACACGATATGACGATGATATTTGCAATGCTATCAAAGCTACAGCTCTCCAAATGAGTACTGAAGTCACAAAGGTTTTGGGTATGATATTGCCAAAGCTTGCTGAAGGATTTCAGAAACAAAAGAGATATCTCTTTGGATTCGGAGAATTTGACGAATCAGCGGAACATACTCTCTCAAAAATGGATTGTGAAAAATTGGACAAGGCGCCAATTCACAACTTGGACTCTGAGCGCAGTGTAGGGTTCATCAACTATGAACTCGGCAGAAGAGGCGCCAAGCAACTCGCGTGCGCGTCGGCAGCGCAGGTCAAAGCTAAATCTTTTGCGTTTATTCAAAAACAACCAACAGGGTATTTCAAAGACTATAGGAAAATTGGAACTGCAAAAAATCAGGAAATAATGAGAGAGTGGAGCGTACGACAAGAACAATTGCAGAAGCAAGGATTACAGACTAAAGAGATTGCGAATGTCGCTGTAGACCGCAGGAGAAATAGAGACCTGAAGGAATTAAAAAGACTAGGAGGGCCATTCATGGCTAGTGAGCAAGTGGATAATTATCTCGAAGAATCAAATGTGGACGATTCGCAGAAGCTGAACCGTCTTTATCTCGAAGTCAGATATGCACGAGATACCGCTCTTTCTGTGCACTGCCAAAGACTAGTGATATATTTCGTCTAACGGAGGGACTACAGAAAATTGCCCCTCTCAACGTATGCCACTAATTTGAAGCTTTATCTCAGCAATATCAGCTGTAAAGCTCAGGTCACAATCAGTGAGTTTAACCATGCAGTAGACATTACTGAAATGAACAATATGCGTGTATGGTAATATACTATGATCTTTATACAAATATAGAATGTGTGAAAATCATCTTGAAATCAGTCTTTGTGCACTTAGCACTCTCCTTATTGTCCTTGGTGGTCTCAGATGAGTTGAAAGTTCATGATTTAACTGTATTAGTTCTCACAAATACCTTGTCAATTGCATAATTCTGTTCAGTGTTGTCGCAAACCCCCAATTAAATATAGTATTATGGATGTTCGTAGTATTGCCATCCACATTTCACTTTCAAATGCCCAAAAATTTGTGATTTTGACCGCCACCTTTGATTTCCGCCATAATGATTTTTCAAAGTTCTATTACGAATGCGTATTCGTGTTCTGCGACTCTGAAAACCCTATAAAGGACATATTACAAAGCACATCCGCAGTAAATATCGATTATCTAGCAGAAAAACAGAAAATACAAACATGTATGCCTTCAGGGAAGTAAGGGGGGTAAGGGGGGTAAGGGGGGTAAGAGGTTTCGTAAAAAAAATTTAAATATAAAATCGTACTTAAAAATGGTGTCTCCAAATTTTACGCTTGTCCCGAGCAAAATTTAGGATTAACAACCCCCCCCCCCCCTAAGTCTCTGGTAAGTTAAACGTTGCATTATTAGTATTTAAAGAGGGGCTCTTATATGCAGTTTTGTAAATTAATTGCTACATAATGAAAAATTCTTGAGAATTTTTTGTGTGGTAAAATAATTGGTATAATTACACATTTTGGGTGAATGTACTTCCGCTACTTACGCTGAAGCCACGTCGCTACACCTCTAAGTTAGATCAGAGAGGTTAAGCGATGTTCAGTTTGGTTATGCAGTAATTGGGTAGGTAACAGTCTTTTCTTTGCGCTCAGATGATGTACCGACCCTTAGATGGGTGGGATCTCACGTAAAACTGTAGGTCCCCTTCGTCGTATGACCTCTGTCATTACGAAGAAGGTTAAACAATCCTAAATATTAATTATTCTTGTACAGAGAGAGAGAGAGAGAGAGAGAGAGAGAGAGAGAGAGAGAGAGAGAGAGAGAGAGAGAGAGAGAGAGAGAGAGATTGGGGGGGAGGGCTCAAAATTCTGTTAAAATCATGCGAATTTCAACTTTCTGCCGTTTTGACGGAAATAACATTTTAAAATACATCGACGACCTCCGACTATCGTGAATAAGCACTTGATTAGATAAGGACTTGGAAGAGTTTTGGTCCCTTTAGGCCACAGGGAAAGGTTAAAAACTCCCCCCTCCCCCTTTCCCCCGTCCTCTGAATGAAGTCCTTTTAATTTGGGTATATTGTTTGTTACATTTGAAAGTTAGATCAATGAAAAGCCGAAATGTTCTCTCTTCTTTATTGAATAGAGTCTAAACCTGTGAATGCAAATGATGGAATCTGTACAGAAATTGTTAAAGAGCAAATGTAGTTTACGTCCCCCCCCCCAACCTGTGGTGTTTAGTGTAGTTTACGTTCCCCTACATTATATCAAATAAAACGTTAAAACTAACGAAAATATTACGACTTAACCTAACCAATCGTCAATTTATTTATATACATACATACATACATATATATATATATACACACACACATTATATATATATATATATATATATATATATATGGGATGAATTCACAATTAAACACGTGAAATGAATGAATGATGCAAACCCACAAGGAAAAAGAAACGATTCCAAGGTCTTTCGTGTATTCAGAGCTACACCTCGTCAGGGAATGACGTCATTCCCTGACGAGGTGTAGCTCTGAATACACGAAAGACCTTGGAATCGTTTTTCTTTTTCCCTGTGGGTTTGCATCATATATATATATATATATATATATATATATATATATATATATATATATATTGACGATTGGTTAGCTTAAGTCGTAATATTTTCGTTAGTTTTAACGTTTTATTTGATGGATTCATTTAAAAAATGTCTCCTAAAGATCCTAGTGTAGTTTACGTTCCTCAACTTTGACCTAATGTAGTTTGGGTCCCCTTTTGCGTCAGGGGGACGCAAACTACACTAACTCCATTGTTAATATTTGAAGTTTACAGTCCTTAAACGTAAATTGCAAACATAAATTGCAAAAATAATAAGATAAATAAATATTTCACCCGACTGACTTTTGGACCACTGTGTACAATAACGTTTACTCAAACACAAGAGTAAATTTTATTGCTTTGATTTGGCCTTACAAATTTGTTACGCCACCTTAGACCTACAGTTTAACGTGGAATCCGAACCACGTCCCACCAGCAGCCCAGCTTCTTAACCACTAGGCTACCCAGGTACCCATTTATTTAGGTTAGAGATTTCACCTCACTGAAAATAAGATAAGATTTTTAAGTCAAAAGTAAGCGAGTTTATTGGAAATCCATCTTTTGACGATTTTAGAAAAATCTTACGTCCTCTCTCGTTACGATTTCCAAAATTGTAAATTTTAGTTCGCCAATCTGTTTTCTTTAGTCTCGCCTGAAATATTTAAATAATTTATCTTTACTACATATTCCTAATGGAAATCCATTAAGAATTTAAATCCGCATAAAGCTTCTGACAGTGAGGGTACAGGGAGACATCACTACGAGTATAAGGTTTCAGAACTATTAAATAGTAAAGCTCAAAGAAATTTCCATTCGTGGTCGCCATTGCAGTTTACCCATAAAATCTCGACAGAGAAGATGTGCCTTCGTTAGACAGCTAATATTCTGTGTAATTCTTTTTCCATTTTCATAAAGAAATATATACTGTATATTACATATGGTGTTTCACAATCGGTCTGCCATACTTTGAGGGGTGATTTGGGGGGGGGGGATGATATCGAGTAAAAAAGTTAATACAAAATCGATGCTATTTCCAACCGTTGCGGAGCTACGGACGTTTTAAGGTGCACAGAAAAAAATAGACGAGATTATTAATGTGATGTATTTATTGCTACACTTTATGAGATACCTTATAAATATTCAAAATGTCCGCCTCGGTTTTCAATGTACAGCCTTGCTCGTTCCAAACGAGAGTCCACTGCTCATTGAATCATTTTGGGGTGTTCTCGTATGTAAGCAGCAGCATCCATAATCCGCCGCAAGACTTCCTCTCTCGTTTGTAGTTTAGTCTTGTAGACCATCTCTTTCATAAGGCCCCATGAAAAGAAATCTAACGGGGCTAGGCAGTGGTAGTGGTTAGTAGTGATAACTTCGTTAACCGAAACTACCACCAGTGCTGCCACCTATCGAATTACACACAAGTAGGGATTTGTTGTTTGCACATCTTAAAACGTCCGTAGCTCCGCAACAGTTGGAAATAGCACCGGTGTTGTATTAACTCTTTTACTCTATGTCACCCACCCACCCCGCAAAGTATGGCAAACCGGTTGTGAAACACCCTGTATATGAGGCGTCGCGAGTACAAGGGCGAACTCGGCAAACCAGTTTTGAGATAGACGCGTTTAAACTTTGTGACTATCGTGTACAAGGGACACAGCGCAAATACACGCATTGAAAATAGCTGCAGTTTGAGTGTACGAGGGGGTTATTTGGTTATAATAAGTTGTCTGTGATGGTGGTGGGGGGGGATGAACTACTCATTCGTGGAACAATTGCAAAATCGCCAATGTGGCAAGTTCGCCCCTCATACTAGCGACGCCTCATATATACAGTATGTTATACACAGACCGTGCATGGAACTAGGAACACTTCTGGGATATTAAATCCACTCTAGTTCGAATAAGTAATTATAAATGACAACTATAGGTTTTTCTTTTTCATGATGAACGCCCAACGTGGGCAACGAGTCATTAGCAAAGAGGCCCCAAATTATAGCTTCCCCCACCAGCCATCTACTAAGCAAATATGGTAAACAGATAGGACCCAGCTTTGGAACACGGTCTAGGATTCAAAGCTAACCTAGACAACTACATTTAGAACCTCAATATACGCAAGAAACTTGTTGCATTTACGTCGGATCGAATACATAAAAGAAAAAGGGGTAACTATTGTACAGTATTTTTAGCCACGGTGGGCTTCCATCATGACAAAGAAAAACTTCGGTATTTATCACTTACCATTACTTATTCGAACTATAGTGGATTTAATTTCCCAGAAGAGTTCCTTGTTCCATGCACGGTCTGTGTGTAACATAAAAGTATCTCAGAGGACCATTCTGAGTTGTAGTATATTATATATTACATGCACGTATCAGACGAGGGTATAAAGGCAAAAAAAGGGCACAGATGAAATTTGATTTTCATATAAAATTTAGTAAAAATTCTTCGGTTTGCGAAATTTTAGACTGAAAATCTGCCCCTGAAAAGGCACCGAAAATTTAATAAACCATTTTACAACCTAAATATTTTTTATCTTTATATTTGTGAAGCTTTTTGCTCACCAAAGAATGAATAGCGAATATATTAGAGACTTCTTTTATGGTGTTAAGTCTGGGATGGATTCATCCGGCTGAGATACACACACACCTGCGCGCGCGCGCACACACACACACACACGGAGGAGGTTAACACACACACACACATATATATATAACCCCCCTCCGTGGGCGTGGTTCGGACTCCACGTTAAACTGTAGGTCTAAGGTGGAGTGAAGAACTTAACCTTCGTCAGAATGAACAATTCGGGCGGAAGCAAACCAAAAGTTCCAAGAGGAAAGGTCAATACTTCGGGAGGTGATAGTATCGGTCATTGTGAAAAAAAAAGTTCATATGAACATGTGTCTAATTCTGAATGGTTGTTAATGGTAATCAAGAAAGAGAAACCAATTACTGTTTCTACCATTTAATGTTTAAACATTGGCATTTTGAATGGTATCAGATACAGAAATGACAAATTTGTTAGTTTACAATACGTTTTTGAAAATCCCACCGTCAACCTCAAATCTCAATGCACTTTGCAACTCGTGTGCGAAGATCGTGTGTTGTTCGTCTAAGTTGATCTTGACGTTCCTTTATGCGGGCAGCAGCATCCAAAATGCGCGCGAGCAATTCGTCTCGTATATCCACCTTTCTTTTGTAAACCTGACTTTTCATCCACCCCCACAAACAATCTAACGGAGAGAGGTCTGGAGACATTAGTGGCCATTGAATGGGACCACCGCGGCCGATCCATCGACCAGGGAAAGTTTGATTTAGGTATTGCACCACCAGACGGGTAGAATGTGGAGGAGCTCCGTCATGCTGAAAGTACATACCAGCGCGTGTAGCCAAAGGAACATCCTCCAATAGTCCTGGCAATTCATTTTGCAGAAATTCTAGGTAACTTTGTCCTGTAAGATGATTCTCTAAAGAAACAGGGCCAATCAGCTGATCATCGATGATACCGCACCACACTTTGGCAGAAAAGCGATGTTGAAAATTTGTTTCGTTTCCACAGTGGCATTTGGATTTTCGTCTGACCACCGATGAGAGTTACGTGTGTTGTTGATACCGTTACGGGTGAAAGTAGCTTCATCGGTGAACAGTATTGATCGAAGCAATCGGCGATTAGCATTTACCCAATGACAAAATTCCAGTCGCATGGCAGCGTCTCCTGGTTGAAGGTGTTGTACACGATATGGATGCAAGCCTTCCTCACGTAATGTTCGCCATACTCTTGTGTGTGGTACACCGAGACGTGTAGAAATTCTTCGTGAGCCAGAAGTAGGACTACGCTCTACCAACTGATGAAGAATGTTTTCCACTTTATCCACATCTTGTTGACCTTCACGTTCAGATGAAACATGAGCGCTGGGAAGTGTACCAATCTCACGCAATGTGTTGAAAACCCTGGTAAACACTCTTCGATCCGGAATTCTGCGGTTCGGAAACCGTCGACAGTATTCTGCAACAGCAGCTGTTGCACTTCCATCGCAAAAACCGTAGACATACACCATATCTGCATATTCGGCATGTGTGAAGGTGTGTGGCATACATACATATATATATATATATATATATATATATATACACACACACACATACCTACCTACATATATATATATATATATATATATATATCACAAGGGGTTCCAAAAAACCTTAGCCCTCCATTTGCAGCTTACATGTTTACTTATATCGAAATAGTTTTTAGTGATTATAAAAATATATAAATTCTTTATTTATTGCAGGTATTAAAATTACTCTAGCTGATAAAGTGATAATATTATGGCTTCTCAATTAATTGGTGAT
>JAJOZX010006736.1:85000-150000 GCA_023014485.1 Bathynomus jamesi
GCACACCAATTCGATGCTTTGAAAACTTTCAAAAATAATTTTTTTTCCGAGCATTTTCAGTCGTTTATCACAGCTCACCTTCCCAAAACACGAGTTTTCAATCTCTCTCTTGTTTGTGTACGTCTAGTTTTTATTGTTAAATTAAGTTCTGAATATATATATATGGTGGCCCACGAATCCCAATCAGTTATAATTAAAGCGAAAATCCATCTAGCGGAGCTTACACTGACGTAATCGATTACTAAGGAAAGAATATTTGTAGAGATATTTATTAATTAGTCAAAGTGCAAAATAGAACTATTTTTAAATTTATTATAAACTTTTAATTATAACCGATTGGGACTTATGAGCCACCCTGTACAAGCAAATACACCTATAAAACCTCCCTGTTTAATTTAAACAAAACATTGTTTAGATTTTGGGTTAACAAAGTGTCATGTTCAAAAGTACTAGTCCCAATTTTGCTACAAATGAACTAAATAAAGAGGTTACTCGAAAATAAAATTGGTTTAGCTTAAATACAGATAATAGTAAATTTACTTGGAATTAAAACCAATTCAAAACCAATTCCAAATAAATATAATCTTACATGGATTAAATCTAAACCAAGTTCATTTTGAAGTAATATCATTTATAGAGTTTAATTTTAACAAAACTGGGTCATTATTTTTAACAGATTTTTTTTTTTTTTTAGAATGTCGTAGTAAAGTTAGTTAAATTAAATATGGAATTTTTGAGTGTATGGAAAGAAAAAAGAATTCGTAAATAAAAACACGAATTGAATTTCATTTTTATATAATTTTTATTCTGATATTAATTGAAGCTATTACGAAAATTTTGGAAGCTGCAAAAAAATGGATAAAATACAATGTTTTGCAAAGGCGATTGAACAAACTCTAAATGCTATTGGCAACATTCATTTAATTTCGTTAACGCATCGATGATTTTGGACAGAAAAATCGTATGAATAGACTACACCAATGATATTTAACCCTTTTCGCACTGTTATCCCTTGAGCTAGCCAACAAAATCGTAATTACACCCCCCTCCCCTAATCCCCTTTTAAATAGCAAACATGAGAAAAAGAAAATTAGGAGACAAAAAAATTTTAGTTGAACCATAACTCGGCTGTTTTTTTTTTTGTTTGGACAGTGGCGCCAGCTCGTTACTCCCCGGAAAAAGGCCGAATTACCCTCCCCCTGGGGGTGTAATTACACCCAGGTTAAATACCACTGGACTATACAAAAATAATTCACTTTATTTGACCTTAACCCTCATTTCATTGCAAATAATACTTATAAATGCAGTCGCACAAATACACCTATTTGAAATTATTGATAGTGATTGTTAATAGAAAAGATTAACAACATTATCTTTGCTGAGTGAGTAATTTCATTTAACTTAGAATCATTTAAACTAATAATTGTTACGTTATTAACAAAGAAATATTTTTCTTTGGAATGAAATTGATGTTATGATACATTAGATGTAGTCTATATACCTTGTTAACTTGTTTGGGTTCCGTGCGTCGGTCTTTCTTCACACGAAGGTCAAGCTGGTGGCCCCCCTCTAGTCCTGGCTTGGTGGAGGAGTTGCTCTCTTGCGCTCTCCATCGTACATAGCCAGGTACACCCGGCTCATCTGGTACCGTCCTGAGCCAGGCATCTAGTCTTCTCTTGAAGACTTCAACTTTGACCCCTGTAATGTTTCTGAGGTCCTTTGGAAGCTGGTTGAAAATTCTTGGCCCCCTGACAACCAAGCTATTTTCCTTCACTGTTGAGGAGGTCCCTTGTCGGGCCTTTAATTTGGGAACACTACACATTCTGCCTTTCCTATTTTCCAGCGTTGTTTGGATGGTAATTGGGTTTAGTTTGAGGTTTGGTATAAGTTTTTCGATCATTTTCCATATGTAGATTATGGTGTACCCCTCTTCTTTCCAGGGAGTACAGATTTAGTTTACGTAGTCTTTCCCAGTAGTTGAGTTCTTTGCAGCCATCAATCTTGGCTGTGAAATGCTTCTGCGTTTCTTCTAGTTTATTAATTTCTCCCTTTTTTATATGGGGACGTCAAAAGTGAACAGTATTCAAGTTTTGGTATGATCGGTGTTCTCAAGCAGGGGAATCATTATTGTCGTGTCCCTCTTTTTGAACGTTCTTAGTACCTGTCCCGCGACTCTTTTTGCGTTGTTTATTGCTAGCTGATTTTGTGTCTCAAATTTGACATCATCGGTCATTACCCCCAAGTCGACCGCTTTTGTGCTTCCCTGAATTTCCTGTCTATCTGGAGCATGATATGCAGTCTTTAAGTTCCTCACTTCTACTATATCTCAAGAGCTGAAATTTCTCTGTGTTAAAAGTCATGTTGTCTTCTGACCATTTTTATATTTTGTTCGTGTCACTCTGCATCGCTGATTTTTCTACTGATCTCTGTATCGTCCGCAAATGATGTTACTATACTGTTGCTGTTTACTCCACTGTTTATGTCTGTTAGCATAATAATGAACAGGAGTGGGGCCACCACTGTACCTTGTGGTACTGAGCTGCGTACTTCTGATTCTGATGATGATACACCTTGAATTTTGACCACCTGTAGTCGATTTCTGAGGAAGTTGTAGATCCATTTTCCCACTTTGCCTGTTATTCCCATATGTTTCATTACCATGATCGCATTTGTCGAAAGCTTTAGCAAAATCCGTGTATATGACATCATAGTTTTCATTGCCTTCAAGTGCATCTAGGATATTGTTATAATGCTCTATAAGTTGTGATAGGCATGATCTTCCTGATCGGAATCCGTGTTGATTTTCGTTGAATCTTTCCAATGTCTCCAAGAAGTCATAGATTTTCTCTCTGACTATTCTTTCAAAATTTTGGTGAGGTGGGACGTCAAGGACACTGGTCTATAGTTCTTTGCTTGAGATCTATCCCCTCCTTTATATATAGGGACGATGTTTGCTCTTTTCAAGATGCTCGGTATTTCCCCAGTGTCTAGGGATCTTCTCCATATCCAGTATAAGGGTGTAGCTATTTCATTTTTACAGTTTTTAATTAATAGTGCGTTCCATTTGTCCGGACCTGCAGCTGAATGTGATTTCATTTGTCCTATAGCTCTCGCTACATCTTCTGGGGTAAAATCAAAGTCTGTTATACATTCTCCTTGCAATTTCTCTTTGAAGAATGCATCTATGTCAGGTATCGCTTTGTCACTTTTTGGGGTACTGAATACCGATTCATACTGGGCTCTCAATGTTTCAGATATTTCTTTTAGATCGTCTGTTAGTTCATTATTTCCTTTCCTTAAGGGCCCGATAGTAGCGCGCGTTTTTGTTTTCCTTTTCGCATAGCTGTAGAAGTATTTTGGATTTTCCTTTATTGCTTCTACTGCCTTTTCCTCTTCCATCTCTGTCTGTCCCTTTATCAGAGTCTATTTCCCAATCGATTCTCTCCCGTTTTTCTTGTATTACTTTCCTGGCATTGTTGTCTCTGCAGTTTGCTAACTTCGTTGCTACTCTCTCTCTTTTGTGGAATAGTCTTCTCTTTTGTCTCTCTTGCCAGTTCCTCTTTCCTTTTGGCTGTGCTTTCGGAGCATATTTTTCCAAATTTCTCAACGTCTTTTCTTCCAAGGTTGTTAGCATTTCCTCAGTTGTTTTATTCTCTAAAACTGTTCTCCATTCTATTTGGACCATGTGTGATCTGATTTCTTCCCAGTTTATGGTCTTGGAGTTTAAGTTAAAAGCCCCAAATTTGCTTCTTCCTTCCGTATGTGTATTGTCTTTTAAAGTTATCGCCATATTTGTTGATAACTCTATTATATTGTGGTCTGAGATAATAGTTGGAGTTATTTTTATATCGGCAATCAAGTTCATGTTATTTGTGAAGACCAGATCTACGGAGTTATTATTCTTGGTATTTTCTGTTATCTCCTGTGTCAGCATAAACTCGTTTGTGAGAGCCATCAGCATTTTGCTTGCTCCTGGTCCTCTCTTGTGCCCCCCTTATCTTGCTGTATAAATATATTTCTACCCACCTTTTTGTATTTTATAAATGGGAAATTAAAATCGCCACAGAGTATTATATTAGGGGATGGAGAGTTTACGGACTTTATTAGGGTTCTGATATCCTCAATGGCATCCGAAAATTTTTCATTTGGAGAGTCTATAGACTATCAGTACCACGTTTAGTTTCATTTTCACTGCAAGGGTTTCCACGAAACTGTTGGATTTACTTATTACCGTCTCTGTCATATGCTCATGTATATAAATAGCACAACCACCTTTACGTCTCGCTGTTCTATCCGCTCTTAGTAAGTTGAATCCATCGATATGCAATTCTTTCTTATCGATACAGTGTTCGCAGTTTCCTTGGCAGTCTTTAAGATGTGTTTCTGTGAGGCATGCGATGTCCGCCCTTGTTTCGTCCATAAACCTTTCAGGTACGAAACTTTGTTTAGTGAATTGTTCGGTTTTATTCCTTGAATATTTGCCAGGACAATGTTTATGTTCTTTGTTTTGCATTGCCCCTTGTGCATTTTAAGTTCGTTGTCCTTTGATATCGCGTGTTTTGTAGCCTTGTGGTCCTCCGAGATGGATCCGTTCCCGCCTACCTGTTCTGGTAGCTTCTTGCCATGTAGCGGTCCGGCTCGAGGGTTCCCAGCTGTGTCAGCTGCATGTGCTGTATAAGACTTAGCAGCCGTATTGTGTCCGAGATGTTGAAAAATTGTGTGCTGTGTGTGTTTTGTTTGCTATTTGGGTACATATTTTTTTCTCACATTCCTTCTGTTGTCATTTGAGACTTGTCCTTTGAACTTGTCGGGAGATGATGGTAGTAGCATTTTCTCCCGTACTGGGGTTCCATATGTCGCGTAGGTCTTGCAAATGTCCGGATGGTAGAATTTGCATTTTCCACCAAATTTGCAGTGACCATTATTGTAGAAGTAGTTGCACACAGGAGGGTGTTCGTAAATACATTCTCCTCCCTTATATCTGCATATTCCTTTCACATAGTATTTACATATATTTTCTTCCCCATTTTTACTTGGGGCCTTTGTTTTTGGTGGTTTCAGTATGGTTTCTTTATTGTCTACTTGTTTTTTCCTATTGCTGCTAATGCCCTTTGTTTGAAAACTTTGGATTTGGTTTTGTGCCTCTGTTTCCTCTGTTGGTGCTTCTTTTATTTCTATTATTTCTGCTTTTGCTGTTTTCTTTTCCTGTTCGTTTTGCAGTTTCCTCTCGTACTATCTTCGTTCCTTCTATTTCTTTTCTCTGTTCACTATTCATAAGCTCCTCTTTTGCCTTTTCCTCATAGTCTCGTTCTGCTTTAAAAACTGTAAACGAGTTTATTTCGATTATGCAGCTTTTGCAGAAGAACTTGATTCCGTTCACTTGTTTAGCGCCCGTTATAAGAGATTTCTTCGTCGCTCCATTCAGGCATTGAAATTCGACTAAGTTCTGGCAAAGATCACAGCGAATTGTTTTTGATTCATCTGTTTCTTTTTTACAGTATCCACAGGGTTGTATGAATTGATTTACCATTACCATGTTTCTAATGGTATATAAAAGATTTTGAGTTAATATTTCGAGCACAATGGTACTTTATTAAGCGAAGTATTTGACTCGACTTTAAATATGATTTCTTTTATGGTATCAATGCTACATACATTAATATGAATGCAGTCAAGTTTATTCAAAAGTCCGATCTATACACATCTATACGAATATAAAATACAAATATATATCTACGAATATAAAAAAAATGTTATATTTTTGGTTAGTTTGTGATTGAATGAAACTAAATCATTGCATCGGTTTCCATAGCTACTGTATATATAATTAATAATAATAATAATAATAATAATAATAATAATAAATAAACACACTTATTACGAAATTACCGTTCAAAGAGCGTTTTCCTTCATCATCAAAAAGCGTAATTTGGACTACAATATTTGTTCTTTTAATATGTACATATTAAATATTTTACAATAATAAACAAACTCTAATTAGTATTTTGCTTTACTAAAGCTAAAAATATAATAAATAAGGAAGTATTTTTAAAGTAAACAAGTATATAAACCCTGAAAACCTTATTCATACTTTAAATAGAGCTGGCTGCACATAAATTAGTTACCCTTGATAAATGAAAAATATATTTTATCTAAAAAGAAATTTTAATATTTGCTTTTTAGTTTCTTCATAAAAGGTCATTAAAAACGTTTTACTTTTCATGTTAAATTATTAATTATGTTTAGTGTTTGCTTTTTTTATACCTTAGTTATCTATAATGTAAATTTATAAGACCAAATTCTCATTCTACTACTTCTTTCACCACCTTTCTCTACAAAAAAAAAAAAAAAATGGTGTCAATAATCCAGCAGGGTTGAAAGCACCTTAAACAGAAAAAACAAACAAATTATAAGACATCAATTGGCCAAGTGATTGGTAAATCAGTGATCTCATTGCTTTATTCTCTCTCTTAACCAATAGATATAACGTTCATTTGTAACCGAAGTAAAATTAATGGATCACCTGAAGATCAGAGCTCCCCCAACCTTCGTTAGTTAGCCTTACAAGGCTAACTAACGAAAATATCACGACTTAACCTAGCCAATCGTCAAGGGCGTACAGTTGGCCTAACGATTCGTTAGGTTAAGTCGTGATATTTTCGTTAGTTAGCCTTATAAGGCTAATTAAAGAAGGCTGAGGCCCTGATCTTCAGGTGATTCACATTAACGATTACATCCGATTTTAATCCATCCTTTGATACTGATTGTATATTTAATATGTATAGATCGGACTTTTGAATACACTTCATTGCATTCATATTAATGTATGTCGCAATTGTCGCATTGATCAAAAAAAAAATCCCAAGCGCTACGTTGCACTCAGGAGAATTTTTAGGACTGTCAGGTAAATATAATTTTTAAATCAGTTATATGCGCAAGAGAGCAACTCGCTCCTCTACCAAGCCAGGACTAGTGGCGGGGGCCACCAGCTTGACCTTCGTGTGAAGAAAAACCGACGCACGGAACCCTAACAAGGTATGAAAATGGAATCATAATGACCTTATTATTTCACTTAAACTTAAAAAAAATATTTCCCACGAGATACACAATGTGACGTCATTTCTTTTTTATATAATATATCAAGTGGACATCGTTATTTTCTTTAGTGTAAACTGTAAATGGATGACAAACATGCAAACTGTTTTGACAGTTTAGTAGGAATGACAGTTTGCAGTATCAATAAAGTACTGTAGTATTTTCTTAAACTTAATAAAAGAAACTGAATGACAAAACAACATGAAATTCACAGTTATGATTACGTGTTCGACAATCATCAAATCACTTTGTGATTCAGAATTGTCATTATTTATTAAACACGACCGATAATAACACCTCATCAACCAGCAATTTTTTGCAACGTGAACCAGTCTAAAACGAAGGAGAGTAACACTAGTTTTCCTTGGATTACATATATATATATATATATATATATATAAGTTATATATCTGGTGAATCGAGTGTGTGTATATATATAAGTTATATATCTGGTGAATCGAGTGTGTTGTTATATATATATATATATACACATACTCGATTCACCAGATTTTTCAAAGGTGACTGAGGTAGAACTTCAGAATGCCACTGCGTCAGTATAACCGTACTTTCACAGAAGAGAACTTGTTAAAAGCTCTAACAATGGCGAGAACTTTGTTGCATTCGTCGAACAAAAGGACCGGGATTACGACATTTAATCGACTTGACGTTCTATCTAACGTGTGATGATAGCGCTCGCGAAATCTACTCAGGAAGTTCTGGGTTCGAATCTTGGGAGTATTTTTTTTCCACACACACACATACACACACACACACACTGTATAATAATAATTATGCAGTCAGTTGAAAAGTTTCTTTCGGAAACTGTTTTTATCAATATTTATAATGATTATAAGAAACATGAATGCAAAACACCTTTTTTTTTTTTCTACGTGAAGGTCAAAATATGATAATAAAAACCCACTCTAATAGACAGAGTTTATTTTTTATGTATCCACCCGAGTCGATGCCAGTGGGCATCGAAACTATTGTGGAAATACACTCTTGTCTATTAGAGTGGGTTTTTATTATCATAAGAAACATGAAATTTGAAAAAAAAGGTTTTTGTTTTTTTTATTTAAACCATTGCACTTTGTTTTTCAACAAGAAATGGTTCATGTTGGTTCTCTTCCATTTTGTGCACTGCTCTCATCTTTCAGAGGAGTTTTGAGTCATTTCTTTCGTCGATTTTGTTGATATAATCCAATCGGAATTCCTCTCCAGCGCTTTTCTTTCTTCTTTTCAGCATTAATTGATGCTTCTTCAAAATTTCTCCTTAATTTTTATCTTTTCTTCAGCTTTCGAGAATTTTTCTTTCAAATGGAAAGACGAGACTGTTGATTAATTGAAGGAGAAAAGAAGAGCGAATATTTCGGTAGAAAAGGTAAAAAACCGCGGAACATATTTAAAAAAGACATATCTTTGGAACTTTTTGGGTTTTTTAAATGAAAAATTATAGTTGAAAAGTTAAATTTTTTAGAAAAAAAAAGACGTGTTGATAAATGTTCAGGAAAATCAAAAGTAGTAGAATGAATGATGAAAAAAAATCACTGGAGACAAGTAAAAAGTTGGTTCGGTTGAACACTATTAAGTTTAATGAAAGCATCCAAATCATTAAGGGACGGATGCAGTCGTTTGGATGAACATAAACTTCAGTATTCTCAAATCAACAGCATTAACGGAAGATGACAAAACAGAAGAATTACTAATATCAAATGGATGATCACAATTAACAAAATGATTACGTATAGACAAAAATTCTGGATTAGACACAGGTCGACCAGTCCTAGGAGAGACGCACCTAGTTTTGTCTCCTGTGCCACACGACGAGTTCCGTTCCGTCTGTGACTTTCATGTTTTAGATTCATTTAAATTTGTTTTTAGGTATTTATTTATTCTCTCGATTTAGATGTACTGATGATGAATCCAGTGAGATTCGAAACCATCCTGTTGTGAAATTAATGTTTTATATAATCGCCTTGGTCTTTATCTTCCTGCATATATATATATATATATATATATATATATATATATATGCCCTTGTGGTTTACTTCTAGAGTAGGAGACATTATAAAGAGTAGAGAGAGGGCTTATAGGCTATACAAGTGCGATAAAGATAATCTGTTGTTACGAAACAACTACATATCTCTAAGGCGTGAAGCTAAAAGTGTAATAAAAAGTCAAAACGCGAATTTGAAATCTCCATAGCTCGTGACGGTAAAGAAAACCCCCAAGCGATTCTTTCAATACGTCAATAATAGAAATCCAGTAAAAAGTGTCTTAGGTCCATTAAAAAATGGAATGGAGATCTAGTCTCTGAAACAAGGAAATGGCTACCTTGCTAAACGAATTTTTTTACGTCAGTTTTTACTATAGAAGATGTAACGAATATCCCTACGGTCATAGACATAATACCTTTTGATAATGGTAATATTTTGGATAATATTGTCGTTAGTGAAGGGGAAGTAATGCGCTATATTGATAAATGAAAACGCGTAAATCACCGGGTCCGGATTCCATATATCCCATACAACTAAAAGAATTAAAAGATAGCATTGTTGTGCCGCTAACAAAGATTTTTAATGCGTCTATTTCTGAGGGGTGGCGTACCAGATAATTTCAAGTTAGCAAACGTAACACCTATCTTTAAGAAAGGCGATAAAGGTGCGGCGGGAAATTATAGGCCAATCAGTTTAACGTCTGTTGTAGGTAAGCTACTGGAATCAATAATTAGGGATCGTATAGTCGAACACTTAGAAGTGTATAATCTGGTTAGAAATACGCAGCACGGTTTTAGGCGAAACAAATCTTGCTTAACTAATCTTTTGAATTTTTCCAAAGCGTGGTTAACGTTTACGATAAACATCGGGCTGTTGATGTAGTATATTTAGATTTTCAAAAAGCGTTTGACACCGTGCCGCACAAAAGACTGATTGAAAAAAACTAAGGCTCATGGAATCAGGGGTGTAGCAATAAATTGGCTAGAAGAATGGTTGCGAGGCAGGAAACAGAGGGTGGTCGTTGATGGAGCGGAGTCGTGTTGGGCTAATGTAGCGAGTGGCGTTCCTCAGGGTTCTGTATTGGGCCCCTTGCTTTTTCTTATATATATTAACGATTTAGATGTCGGCCTAGTCAGTACAGTTTCAAAGTTTGCGGATGACACGAAGCTGGGTGTTAGGGCGATTAATGACGAAGATAGAGGTAAAATTCAGGAAGATCTGAATAAAATCGTTGATTGGTCAGTCACATGGCAAATGAGATTTAACGTGGATAAGTGCAAAATTATGCATATAGGTTCGCGTAACGGTAATTTTGCGTATAGTATGTCAGGGAAAGATTTAACAGGCGTAGAGCAGGAAAAAGATTTAGGAGTTATAGTCACTGGTGATTTAAAAGTAGCGAAACAAAGTACAGCGGCGGTCAATAAGGCGAACAAAGTGTTAGGTTTTATAGCTCGAAATTTTGAGTACAAATCGCGCGATATTATAGTTCCTCTTTATAAATCATTAGTTAGACCCCATTTGGAGTACGCGGTCCAATTTTGGAATCCGCATATGCGCAAGATATAGACAAAATCGAAAGAGTTCAAAGACGAGCAACTAAGATGATTCCGTCCTTAGGTCAAAGTCGTACGAGGATAGGCTTAAAGAGTTAAAATTGACTACACTCGAGACTAGGAGGTTAAGGGGTGATCTAATCCAGGTTTTCAAAATTATGAATGGGTTTGATAACGTAGATAGAGATAGCTTTTTCGAAATATCTCAATATATAGGACTAGAAATAACGGGTGTAAGTTGACAAGTAGAAGGTTCGAGACAGCAGTTGCGAAAAACTTTTTTACGCATAGAATAGTAATAGCTGGAATAGTTTGCCGGTAGAAGTAATTAGTAGCACGTCTATAAACATGTTTAAGAATCGATTGGACGCGCATGTTGATAGAAAGGGTATAGTTTAAGGTAGTAAAATTAAGGCTTTGTGGGGATAGATCTCACAGCTCAACACAAGTGTTGTGGGATATAGGGAGGCAGCGTCTTGGGTTAGGGGATACTCTCTGCCCTTACACACCCCATTTAAAGAGATTCCTCTGCTGAGCGGTGCCCCCCATAGTACTGTGAGGTATTGAAAAACTCATGATCTTCACTTGCCCCACAAACACCTTTAAATGGGAGACCCATAATGGGTGCCACACATTTCTACATTACTGTACAGTCTTTACAGCCACACCTACACTTTTCCTCGTAAGTGTATATATTGTAATGTATATGGTTGTAAATTTGAACTTGGGCCGCAATCGATATGAACCGTGACTTGATGGATACCGTAATGAAATTGAACTGGATTCTTTGGATCTGATATATTTGCATGTCCGTTATAAATAGATATAGAATGTAACATATTTGTGGATAGTATCTATTATGACTTGCTCCTCTGGATCGAGAGATTCTATCTTTAGTTTTAAACCGATAATTAATTATTTTTAAATTGATAATTATTTAGTTTCGTAAAAATTGGTCGTTGCCAATTTACCGGCAGTTTTTAAATAAGTTTTCTTGTTTCTTGTGGTTCGGAACCCACGTAAAATTGTAGGTCCCCTCCGCCACCACGGAGGACATACACAATACACGATTACGAACACAGTTAGGTAGACCAGCCATGAGTGGATCCTAGGGTCTTTGTTGGTCTGAAACATTATATAATGGAGTTGTACAGAATAATTCTATAGAATTCAATTAAAAATTATATATATGTTTTTATACTCTTATTTGAAGAAAATATTCAGAGAAAATAAACCATTGGTATTAAGTCAATTATTAATTAATATTTAAAGAAATTTAATGTGAATTAATCAATTAACCAATAAATTGTAGATATATATTTATATTAACTGTTGCAGAAGAGCACCGGCACGCAAGTAGATATCTTATTAGTGGTGTTAGATCGCCGAACTGCTAATCTGTAGTTAGTTAGAGACTCATCTCAGACATCATATTTCGGCGATTAAGGTACTTATCTCGATCTTTCTCGTGGGGTAGTGGTTTGGACCCACGTAAAGCTGTACTGTAGTCCTCCTCCATTTATGACCTTTATAGGTATTATACGAAGCAGATTCAACACCCAAAATGTTGTTGCTGTTATGAAAAAAGCTCGACAACAACTTCAATCAATGTTTATTACTGCGAAGACACCTGCGAAGGTGCTAGATTGAAAGAGAACCGTAAAAAAAAATATGAGATTAGGATTGAATCTAAAGTGGATAAAATTGGAGTTAATCGAACTAAAATCGGATTAGGATCGGATGAGCTCTATCCTTATAACCAGTTAGTGTTGGATTAAACTGCAATTAAAATCGGATATTAACATCGTATCTTTTCTTCAATCTTATTTTTTACTTATTCGGATGACATTTTGATAAAAAAGAAGAGCGTTTTAAAAGTAATTATAGTAAATATGCCACAGGTAAATATGCCGTAATTACGAAAAGGGAAAATAATCTAATATAAACAAATAATTACTGTTAATTATATATTTATATTCCTCGTAGTAGTTTCGTGCGTTGGTCTCTCTTCACACGAAGGTCAAGCTGGTGGCCCCGCCTCTAGGCCTGGCTTGATGGAGGAGAGGGTTGCTCTCTTGCGCTCTCCACTGCACATAGCCAGATACACCCAGCTTATCTGGTACCGTCCTGAGTCAGTTCTTCTTTAGAAGACTTCAACTTTGTCCCTTGCCATGTTTCCGAGGTCTTTTGGAAGCTGGTTAAAAAGTCTTGGCCCCATGACAACCAAGCTGTTTTCTTTCAGTGTTGAGGAGGTCCCTTGTCGGGCGTTTAGTTTGGGAACAATACACATTCTGCCTTTCCTATTTTCTAGTGTTTGGGTGGTAATTGGGTTTAGTTTGAGGTTTGGTACCAGTTTTTCGATCATTTTCTATGTACATATTATGGTAGGGTGTGTCAATTTGGGAGGTGAAAATTAATTTTTGCCAATTCCTTCACTGAGGGGTTTTAAAAATATGTTTTTGGATGTGAAGAATTCAAATCTGCTATTATTTTTGTGATTGCTCAACACTTAGCTTGGTAAATCTACGTTTGATTAAAAAGCACATAAATTGCTCTCGGAAAACAACATTTATTAATTTTAGCTTCTCAAAATGTCAGGTAATGCTATAAAAATGTTAGTTTCTCTGCATAAAACATATCCTAGTAATCATAAAACATCCTTGTAATCATAAAACAACATTAGAAAGTAATGACATCGGTAAAAAAAAAATATTTAAACAACAAGTTTCATCAAGTCTTGCTTTGATTCATTCTTGGACATCAGCCGCCGACTTGCTTCTTGGCCTCTGATATAGCCCTCACGTTTCTCATGTGTATACACCCTGCCTGCTGCCTCTGTGACTTGTTTCACACACCTCTCTATTGACTGAGCATGACAGGGCCACTGTGGAACTTGCATAGGCTTGTCAAAGAACTTCTTTACTTCCGCTGTAGTCAGTTTACATGTCAAAGGAGATTCAAATACCCGTCAGACCAGTCTGTCAGCTCCAACACGGAAGAAGCACTGGGTTTGATGGAAGGTGTCTTCCTGGGACGTACAGAAAGATCTCCAATTGTGTCATCATCTCCACCTCTCATGTCAACAATCTTTTGGACACCAGCTCTCCTCTCCTCACTGTCATCTGAGCACAAGAGTGTCTGGATTATCATTTCGCTGAATGCATACCATGCTGAGCGCTTGATGGTTGGCGAAACAGCATCCATTACAGCCTTCTTTTGCAGCCTAAGTAGCGGCAGCTGAAACAAGATGTGGCGTGGGCCTTCCACCCAAGAGTGTTTTACTTTGATGTTGAACCAACAGAGGTAGTACACACCAACAATGTATTCCACTATCAGTCTTAAGTTGTTGAGGGTTTTGCCTTTAAGGCCATGTTTTGAAACCCATATGCGACAAAGCCTGTTTGCTGTTGTCAACCACCTTGAATGGCTCACTGGACCAATTTCAAGAAGGGCCAGATCTGTGGGAAGTTCTCCTGTCCTTATGGCCTGTGTGATCCTATACCCGTACGCTTGATCAGTAGAGAGATCCTTTACGACATTGTCACTCAGTGAAGTAAGAGGCTCTCCAATTGAGAGTTTGGTGAATGAAGGATCAATTTCAAGTTCGGTTGCAGTGTCTAGCATCTTGCCAATGTTACCTGTCCACTTGTTGTTAGACAAGGTCTTCCCATCCAGTGCTGTGATCAAGTGTCGCAGGGGTAACTCGTTAGTGTGGTGCACAAACCAACCAGATCAGCTTACGGCAAAGCTTGACCTCTACCCAATGCATGGAACCACCCTCCCAGCCAGTGTTAACATTTGTAGAATCACCTCCAATGGCCTGCAGGCTTTTATCAATGCCCTTCTTCTTCATGAAATCTACAAGATTATCAGCAATAACTTCGGCAGGTTTTTTTCTCGTTGAGCCTTTCTCAGGAGTGAAGTGGTAGAGATATCTTCCACCTGGCTCACTGCACACAGAATAATGCTCTTCTTTGATGATGCTGGGGAACTGACGATCTGAATTGTCTGCTTTCAGCATAACTTTAGTTGTATCTTGACGGCCGTCAAAGAAGATGCAGTCAATTTCACCCTTCTTACAAAGATCATCAAATTCCTGATCCAGGGATCTCATAACTTTTTCTTGGACCCTCTTGACTTTATTGTGATCAACTACAAGTCTCTTGTCTTCTTCAGTGATCAAGCCAGCATCCATAAAGGCAGCAGTGGTGATGGCAGCTGTGGCACGCAGGCCAACACCATATCTGATGCTATGCATAGCAACATTAGGTATTTCTAATGTGTTGTACTCTGGCTTCTTATTGGAAGTTGAAGACGTGCTTGGTATTTCTAATGTTACTTCATAACTTCCATCCTTTCCATCTTGAGCATCAGCTATTTGTTCTTCATTTTCATCATCAGAGAAAATTATTTAATTTGATGGCATTGAAACATCCTGCTTACTTGTCTGCTTATATTCAGCAAGCCTTCTTCTTTCGTCTTCTTGCCGCTTCTGCTTTTTGACTTGTCTGTTGTGCTCAGGTTGATCTGGCAAGCCAATCTGATGTGGTCCAATAGAACCAGACTTGTCTCTCTGACCTTTAATGAAAGCAAGTTCCTTCACAGGGATCTTCATCTCCCTAGGGCATGTACAGTTAATGTGAGTTTCGTTTTTGCAACAGCATCTGCAAGGCAGCCAAATTCAGAGCAGAGAACAATTTTACACTTGCAACTGAGGATGTCAAAAAGCTTGTCAAGTTTTGCAATGAAAGCCTCTTTGACATGTAGCTTTCCTCTCCCAAGAGATATGTTTTTGGCCTGCTCCCAGCTCTCTTGGATCTTGTTTAAGATTGTGACTCGTGAACTTACAACGGGGCTACAAAAGAACTGTTTGCTCGTTCCCACTTTTCAAGCACTTTAGGGTAAATGTCCTTTGCAAGACTGGCTACTGGGTAGTTTCTCACATCCTCACCACTTTGTTCTCTTAGCAGTAGCCCATATTTCAGAACGTCTCGCAGAGTTGGGAGTTCAGAGGGCAACAACTCTCTACCAGTTCCAATTAGGTTGCTCATATGTGTGAATGTCCCCAGTCTTGTCCTCCTTTTAGAAGCCATTGTAGGTCAATTCCCACTGGTTAGGATGGTAGCACTGACGGACAAGTAATCTTCAGCACACTGATGAATATGTTTCAACCTGTGAAATAAGCAAAAACAGCAGTGCATTATATATACAGCATATATAATTATTAATATAATAATTATTATATAATTCCACAAAAAAGTCAAAAAAGTGACTATTTTTATGTAGCTTCTTACCAAGCAAAACTAAATTATATTAAATTAACAAAAATATCTTTAGAATTCCTAAGTCATGCTGCAACTTTTTAGCACCCCTCATATTTGGAATTTGAAAGTTGAAAAATTCGACACACCCTAATATTATGGTGTACCTCTCCCTTCTTCTTTACAGGGAGTACAGACTTAGTTTACTAGTCTTCCCCAGTAGTTGAGTTCTTTACAGCCAGCGATCTTGGCTGTGAAATATCTTTGAATAGCTTCTAGTTTATTAATTTCTTCCTTCTTGTATGGGGACATCAAGACTGAGCAGTATTCAAGTTTTGATATGATCAGTGTTTTCAGCAGGGGGGGGGGGGAATCATTACTGTTTTGTCCCTTCTTTTAAAGGTTCTTAGTACCTGTACCGCGACTCTTTTTGCTTTGTTTATCGCTATCTGATTGTGTCTCGAATTTCGCATCATCGGTCATTATAACCTCCAAATCTATCGCTTTCGTGCTTCTCTAAATTTCCTGTCTCTCTAAGGCATAGTATGCTGTCTGTTTAAGTTCCTCATTTCTACCATACCTCAAGAGCTGAAATTTCTTCGTATTAAATGTCATATTGTTCTCTTCTGACCATTTGCATATTCTGTGTCACACTGCAAGGCCTCCACCCCTTTTACATCGGTGATTTTTCTGCTGATCTTTGTGTCGTCTGCAAAGGATGTTACTATACTAGTGCTGTTTACTTCATGGTCTATATCCGTTAGTATGATAATGAAAAGGAGCGTGGCCAATACTGTTCCTTGTGGTACTGAGCTGCGTACTTCCGATTCTGATGATGATATATCTTGAATTTTAACGACCTGTGTACGTTTCCTGAGGAAGTTGTAGATCCATTTTCCCCACTTTGCCTGTTATTCCTATACGTTTTATTTTATGCGCTATTACATCATGATCACATGTATATGATGACATCGTAGTTTTCATTGCCTTCAAGTGCGTCTGGATATTGTTATTGTGTTTTATAAGCTGTGATAGGAAATATCTTTCTGATCGGAATCCGTGCTGATTTTCGTCGAGACTTTCCAGTGTCTCAGTGAAGTCATATTTTCTCTAACTATTCTTTCAAATACTTCGGTAAGATGGGATGTCAAAGACACCGGTCTATAGTTCTTTGCTTGAGATCTGTCCCCTCCTTTATATACTATATAGGTACAATGTTCGCTCTTTTCAAGATACTCGGTATTTCCCCAGTGTCTAGGGATCTTCTCCATATCCAGTATAAAGGTGTAGCTATTTCATTTTTACAGTTTCTATTCAATAATGCGTTCCATTTGTCCGGACCTGCCACTGAGCTTGACTTCATTTGTCCTGTAGCTCTCGCTATATCTTCTGGGGTGAAATCAAATCTGTTATACAATCTCCTTGCAATTTCTCTTCAAAGAATCTATCTATGTCAGGTATTGCTTTGTCACTTTTTGGGGTACTGAAGACCGATTCATACTGGGCTCTCAATGTTTCAGCTATTTCTTTAATATCGTCGGTTAGTTCATTATTTCCTTTCCTTAAAGGCCCGATAATGGCGCGAGTTTTTGTTTTTCTTTTCACATAACTATAGAAATTATATATATATATATATATAATATATTATATATATATATATATATATTATATATTATAACCTAAATCTCCAGGTATTTCGCGTAATATCCGTGACCCTTAAATATAGGTAATACGCATTACTAACCTAACCTAACCTTCACAAAGTTATTAATCGCTAAATCGAATTACCCTAAATGCCTGAAGATTTTAAGCATTACGTGAAATTACTGGTTTCACTGACTAACGTATATCCTCGTGTGTATATATATATCTCCGTTTCCTAAACATTTTGTTCAAAATTAAATTTAAAGTCATAAATGGCTGTTGGAAGTTTGATAACTAATTTAAACACTCGTCTCAGAGAAATCAATGTTGCTAAAATTAAACTTTAGCAACACAGTGTGAGTTAGGTACTGTGTAAATAACTTTTTTATAAAGCTAACAGTACATATAGTGACTGAGAGGTACGGTATTTTATATATTGGTCTCACTTTCCAAACGATGCTTTGGGTATTCTAATTCGCCAAATGCGTGTAGCTCGAATGCTTCTCTCTCTTTTATTTTGTCCTCTCCTCACCAACGAGCTGGATTCAAAATACAGACATCGTTAAGGAAAAACGTTTGCCCTCAAACATATCTACCCTTCGGAACCTCAAAGCCCTTGAGACTGCAACCAGTGTATCTGTATTCTGGAGGGACACCACAGACTTGAGAATTTCCTCGAACGTTTGTCACTTCTGGGTATGACATCCCATCGAAACATTTGGTGCTCTTCCAATATGTGCTCTACCGCGAAACTGTGATCTACCATATTCCAGGCTAACTAACGAAAATATCACGACTTAACCTAACCAATCGTCAAGGGCGTATAGTTGACCTAACGATTGGTTAGGTTAAGTCATGATATTTTCGTTAGTTAGCCTTATAAGGCTAGTTTCACGGTAGAGCACGTATTGGAATATGGTAGATCACAGTTTCGCGGTAGAGCACATATTGGATGTGCGATTCGGGAATTTTCATTTCGATTCGATTTCCGATTCGATTCGGTCACTTAATTTCGAATCTCGATTCCTTTTTGTTTCATCAATAAAACCCCTCAAACTACTTCTTGTGAACCTTCAAAAAGACTGATCGTTTCACTCCTCTTGAACTAGGATAGACAGAAAATGGGCCGAGATTGGTAATAAACTATTTTTTAATGAAAAGTATAACATATTTAATTCACAACATATAAGAAAGAACAAAATAACCATTTATTTAATGAAAGTATAACACATTTAATCACATATGAGAAAGAACTCGGTAAGTCTCAGTCATTTTCAGTAAGTCGTGGGGTGTAGCAGTAGTAGCTCACGGAACGTCAAGAAGAGAGTATCATTCATTGCGTATTTTATTTCCATTTATTGCGATAATTTGTTTACAGTTTATGTTGTAGAGAAGGTAAAGCCTAACTTTTAAGTTACTACAGTATGTTCCGCACACCCTGTTCCAAATTCCAATAACCATCATACTTGCCAGACAGTTTAAACTAAGTCGGAACAGACCTAATCGAAATTCTTGATTTAATGCGCTCTGATTCTGGTCGAGTTTCGATTGTTTTGCGAAATCGAACCCCGAATCGAGTTTTTTGATCCCCGCTCACCATTAGCAGAAACCCAATAATTTATTCCATTTGAAAGAAACTTTATCCAAATTGGAATAAATTCAGTTTCAGCTTTTCGCTTCAAAAACATTCACTTTTCTTAACAAATACATACTTGAAATTCCTATTTTTCTTTACCTTTTTGAAGTTCACCAAAATTTAAAAATGCTGATTTAATTCATCAACAAATAATTTCGAAAACAATTTTGAATTATGTTGAATATTTATGAATACAAATTTCAGTATTAATTCCGTTGTCGACGAAATATAAATACAACGAAGGTTAAAGGAAAATTTACAAGAATGCATTTTGATATTAAATACTTTGTAGATCGTTTAAGAGAATTTTATCAATATTTTCTTTACAATGAGACGTGTAGCTGAATATTTTTTTCGACTCGTAGTAGAGCTGAACTTGAGGAAGTATACCAGTGGTCACATTGGCGGATCCAGAGGAAGGGGGCCAGGGGGCTTAACTGAAGCAACGGGGCTTAATTTAGAGGCCTCATACATCCTAGTTAAAAGAAATTAGGTAAAATGTTTGAATGCATATGTCTACATTGCTTCAATTAAGGCCCCCTTTCTGGATCCACCTATACCAGTAGATGGGTAACTGACTGCTATATTGATTCGGTTTCTAGGTTTTGCTACGCATTGTCATCTATACTGGTATAGAATATGTCCTACTTTAAATACTGTCCGCTCTGTCTATTTTAGAAAGGAGGGTAAACAGTGGTTCCCTCTTTGACAGTAGGAGTCCTTGAACGTAAAGGCAAAAATGCAAAACGTACACTTCCGGAAATTAAGAGAGAACCTTGCATTTCACTTTCATGTACGTTCGGTTGTGTACTCTTCAGGTATTATATATTCGGAGTATATTTGGACCTTTTTGTCAAGGATACTCTTTAAAGAATTTATATTTGGAGCGAATTTAGTCCTTCCCTTTTCAAAGCAAAAAGTGCACCTTTTATTTAATATTCATTAAATACAGTGCTCGGTACAGCATGTTAAATTCCCCCTCCTCTCTAGACCCCCCCCCCCAACTAAAAAATAAATATATATATATATAATCAGCGATGCATTCACAGTTCAAGGGGAAGTATGAAGAATTAAATACAGGGTGTTCGGAAAGTCACTGTGCACTTATATTTATTTAATAGCATACAATAGTATAACATTGCATATATGATAGAGGTTATGGATGGGACCATCAGAACTTATAAAAGGTGTTGAAAGTGATGTCCTTTAACAGCAATACAGGCCTGGACCCGTCTTATTTTATTTTGAAACACCTTTGTCAGTTCTTCTTTTGAAATGGACCTTATGTACGCAGTTATTGCAGTTTTCAGGTCATCAAGCGTGAGTGGACGATCTCGATTATATAAGTGCACAGTGACTTTCCGAACACCCTGTAGCTTTCACATAGAGCACCATTACGCCCATTTTAAGGTACGAACAGCTCGTAGCAGCATTGCTAAACAAATAAGGGGTCAAAGTACTGACGAGGACCTCGTACGTGGTTCATCACTCCTGAGAGCAACATTACTCCGTGTTAGTCTAGTCCAAAAAACAGCCATATCCGTATTCAATATTGCAATTCGTTTGTATTGCAGACATTCCCAGTTATTATCATTCCTGGTGTATGATTCTTCAGGAGCAAGATGCATCGCAAATTTATTTTTTTCGCTCAGGCAGCACAAATTTACTTGTATCAATCACAGACACACTCGTACTCTCTTAGGCTTCCTCTACACAAACTGGACCAAAAACCACGAGTATCCGCAATCACAAACCGTCCGTATACATGCCTGTATTTAGTTTAGAATATATATATATATATATATATATATATATACACTAAAATCACAGAATAACACGTGATCTAATTAATAAGCAAACAACCACAGGGAAAAGGAAAAGGAAACACGAAGTCCGAGTGCTTTCGTGATATATTCACATCTTCAAGGAGAAACAGAAAATATATCACGAAAGCGCTCGGACTTCGTGTTTCCGTTTCCTTTTCCCTGTGGTTGTTTGCTTATATATATATATATATAACACGGTAAAACACCGTATTTGTGAACTCATACGGAAGAGAATTTAAAGACTAGTCGTACGGTAGAATATACAGGGTGGAAGAAAAAATTTAAGGATTTTATAAATACAACTATTTCGAAAACAACAGCCAACATTATGCGGATAAGTGTTCAAATGGTGAAACAAATCAAACCAAATGTCTATAAGAATTTTATTCATACAAATATTGTGTTAAATTGTAATTTAATCTTCAGAGAGTTCTCCATCCGCTATGATACATTTGTGCATTCTCTGAAACTCTTCATTGTTCTTCTGAAAATATCGAGTGGGGCCCTTTTCAGTACATCTATTCTGCGGCGAAGGGCATTCACATTTGGATAGATGAAACTAGGAGTGTAGAGTTTGTGACGCAAATAAGCCCAAAGCCAGAAATCACAAGGTTAAATCAAATGATCTGGCTGGCCACTCGATGGGTCCTCGCCGCCCAAACCATCTTCCTTCAAGGTTGGCATCCAGAATCTCACGGGCAGCTGCAGAATAATGTGGCGGCGCTCCATCATGTTCATAAAGCCAATTCCTGCCAATGCCATTAGTAAACTGTGGCAAAACTTTCTCAATACCTGGCAATAGCGTTTTTCATCCATCGTATCTCTCGATATGTCTAAGGAAACGAGTCCTGAATAACCAATGCATTCCCAAACTGTTAGTGTAGCCGTTTTTAACGGGTTTACCCAATTGTATTTTGGGATTTTTTTTTTGTCCAGTAGTGAACGTTGTGTTTGTTTCCTTTACTCGTTAAACTGAAGACACATTCAACTGAAAATTGATCTTTCCAAAGAAATCTGGATCACTGATGAACTTTTGTTTCATTGTTTCAGCAAACTGCAGCCGACTATCAGAATCATCGTCGTATATGAGCTGATAGTAAATGGGTTTGTAATTGTGGTACCTCTGTGTTTCAATATTTTTGCAACTAAAAATTTGGAAATACCCATTTCCTGTGCGACTTTTCTCGTTGAAGTTGTTGACTCGACTTTAAAATTAACGAGGACATTTTTCTTTGTTGTTGTCTCCTGTCACCGTTACTGGCCTTCCGCTTCTTGGATGATCTTTTACTAAGCTCCCTGTATGAGCTTCCAGTAGGGAAGAGTGGTTACATTTGGTGATGGTTTATTTACAACGGTGGCCAAACCCCAGCTCGCGAGCCGCATGCGGCTCTCGAGGTTGTTAACTGCGGCTCGCGAGACAATTTTGGTTTTTATTGTATTTATCATAAATGACAAAATTCATTGAATTGACAATAAAATGCGTCATGCGTACGACAATTTCTTTTGCGTGACAGGCACTAGGGATAATTACGTAATTAACACCAATCGCCACTCACCAGTGTCCAGTACCCCTCGAGCTACCCTGCGGGCCGCGTGTAGTAACGAGCGAGTGTTTTAAAATTGGCTTTTTAGATCAAATAGTGGCTATTTTTCTCAGCTATACAAGTGAAAGTTACACAACCCCTTAGTTGATTAAAATAACTGAGCAGACAAAGTGTAAGAAACGGAAATATGAAGAAGAAAATAGAGTTTTTAAACAGGAGTGGGAAAAGAGCTTTGCCTTTACTGTTAAGGGTGGGAAACCTGTGTGTCTTATCTGCCATGTGGCACTCAATCACTTTAAAGCCAGTAACTTAAAGCGTCATCATGAAACTAACCATAAAAATTTTATTACGGAATTTCCTCCCAAATCAGAATTGCGGAAGACTAAGTTAACATTGTTGAAATCTAGCCTAGTTGCCCAACAAACTGTACTTTCATCATTGTGTAAGACAGCTGACTTAACTACTGAAGCTAGTTTTGTTATGGCATGGAATATTGCTCGTGCTCAACTTCCCTACAGTAGTGGAGAATTTGTGAAGAATATTGCCGATGTTACTGCAATTCTCACTCCAGATCACACAAAGCTTCGAGAACAAATAGCAAGTATTTCTATTTCCCGCCACACTACAGAGAGACGTATTTCCCAGATCAGTGCTGAAATTACATGCTCGTTGCAGAGTGATTTGAAGAATTCTGTTGCATTCAGTTTGGCCCTCGATGAATTCCAGATATTAAAGATAACCCTCAACTGGCGATATTTGTTCGTTATGTTACTGGCGATGGAAATGTGAAAGAAAAACTCTTGAACTTAATGACCCTAAGAGAAACCACCAGAGGGGTTGACATAAAGAACGCACTTGACGAGGCATTATCAAAAGCTCAAGTACCATTGAATAAACTTGTCAGTGTTGCAACAGATGGAGCACCAGCTATGGTAGGACAAAATGTAGGCCTAGTTGGGCTCTTGACACGCGATCCCAAGTATCCTGTGTATCTCTTTATTCACTATATCATTCACCGTGGTCATTTGGTAAGCAAGTACTTTAGGTATGACAGTATTATGAAATGTGTTCTAGAAATTGTGACTTTCATTCGTTCAAATGCAAAAACGCACCGAACGTTTAGAAATTTTATCGAGGCGATGGATCTTCAAGACAATCCAGATGACCTTTCATTCTACTGTATTGTAAGGTGGTTATCAACTAGTAATCTCCTGAATAGGTTTGTTGCACCGTTGGAGCCTATCATTGATTTCTTGAAAGAAAAGGGAAAGTCATACCCACAACTAGATCACGAACGGGTGCAGGATCTGATGTTTTTTACTGATGTAATACAACACCTTCAAAATCTAAATTTGACACTTCAGGGAAAGGATAAGGTCATTTCTGACCTTACACAGAGTTTTCAGTTTCCAGAATAAAATAAAGCTCTTCCAAAAAGATCTAGTAACAAAAAAATTTGACCACTTTCCCCACCTGAAAAACTGAGCAAACACTTTTCCTGATATTGAAATAAAAGATAGTAAATTGGAGGAATACAAAGGTAAATTAGAAGGACTAATTGATGATTTTCAGTTCAGGTTTGATGAACTAAAGAAGCTAAACCCATGCTTCGAATTTCTTGTAAATCCTTTCCTGATTGATGTCGGCAACGATGGCTGTCCTGTTACCACACCTTTTGTTACGGAAGCTGCTTCAATACAAACAGAACTTTTGGAGCTACAGGAGGACGTGGGTTTAAAGTTGATACATAAAAGCTTATCTGCAGTTGAGTTTTGGAAGCAAGTACCAGAGACAAAAGTAACCTCACCTCAGGAAAACCAGTTTCAGACTTATCTCAGTTCTTGGGACAACTTATTGCTGTGAAGCACTCTTCTCGGTAATGAAGTTTGTAAAGTCAACACATCATGCTGCCCTCACTAACGAACACCTGACTGAGCTTCTTCATACCGCCTTAACATCACATCAGCCAGACTTTAAAGCATTAACAGCCAAAATGAAGACCCAAACTAAGCCTTCTACAAGCAGTAATTAAACAATTTAATAATGTGAGTATAACTATATGTATATGTTTTTAATAATTAAATTCTTTAAAATATTTTGCGGCTCTCGTACATCTGAAAAACGTCGAATGTGGCTCTTGGGTCCAGGAAATTTGGCCACACCTGGTTTATTATATTTTTCTTGAAATAAACGCAAACTGTCTTCACATTTATTATAAGAAATAACCCACGATACAAGATACAACTTTTCTTCATTGCTGTATTCCATCTTTACTGACATGGCGCTGACTGGAGCTCGGGCCTAGGGCCTTCCTGTTCTAGCCTAAGGTTATTCCTGGCCTTGTATAGTTACTTTGAAAAGTATCGCACACACTGCAGTGATATCATTGGAATTTATTTATTAACAAATTATTTGTATGTATAAAATACTTAAAGACTTCTCTTCCACCCTGTATACATTTCAACCTTTCAGGTATTCCGTGCGAAGATTCCTAATTGTACTCTGGGCAAAGAAAGGAGAACGATAAAGGTGAAGTAAAGCGAAGATAAGAGGTGAAATAAAGCGAAACTAAAGGAAAGTAGAATTAATAATGGAAATTGAATTTTAGCCTCCGGACGATTTCACAGAAAGAAAACGGTTAAGTTGAACGAAAAACCGTGAACGGAATCAGTTTTTCAAACGAAATATTTGAGTAACGGTTTCAATATTCAAGCGAAAGGCCTTAATCTGGATAATAAGGCTCTAACACAGTGGAAAAATAGGGATGAAATCTTAAATTACATTTCTTATATAGACCTTCTTCGGGGGGGGGGAAGAGAGGGGGTTGAAAATATATTTACAGAATTAATTTTAGTTCTAAAAATTAATCGGGCCTGGAAGGTTTAAAAAAAATCCATGATCCTTTTTTTTTTGGCAGTGGGGTGGGGTGAGGGGTGGGGGTGAGGGGGTGAGGGGAAAATGTGGAGTAAGAACAAAAATATTTTTTAGTCGATTTCGAATGAGAAGGGGAATGTTCTCACAAATCTTTTCTTCCTGAATTAACACGTCAGACTGGAGTTCTCCTTACAAATGTTTCCGTGGGATTTCGACCGGAAATTGATCACTCTCAGTTGGTTCTACTTTGATTTGAAACGAGAATTAGTGTTAAGAAAAGGTTTGAGTTTTCTTATATTTTTCTTCTTTGTATAAGACCCAAACTCTGAAAATTAGTCTAAAGAAAGTCGAAACATTTCGGCCTCGCTACCGAGATTCTTATCAGTTGGATCCTATATAATGATGAAGACAAGAAGGTATACGAATAAAAACGTAAGAGCGGTAGAAGAAGACTAGTACCCAGTTAACAAAGGTACTGAACTACGTTAATAAACATAAAACATTCATTAACATTGAATAAACTACAGTTTTCACGAAGGTGGAGAAGTTGCAGGAATAAAGGAGAAAAAACTCTCAAGTAGATCTGTCCATTTTATTAGTGATACCCGCTTTGGTGATCACTTCCATTTTCCATTAAAATGGAAATAAACCGAAATAAGGTTGATTGCCTGCAAAATAAGGTCAATTACCCGCAAAAATAAGGTCGATTACCTGCAAAAATAAGGTATTAGCATTTGCTTTTAAAATTAGTCATACTTGAATGATATTTCTATAATTCATCTGAAATAATTAGGATTGAAATTATTTATGGAACGTCAATGACCTCCACTTAAATCGAAAATAAACTCAATCATCAAATCAGCTGAAGAGATAGACATATTGACTTGAGGGTTTTTTCTCCTGTTTCGCACTCTCTCTGTAATTAACGTTAAATAATATTTAATAAAAAATTAATTTAATTTTTTTCAAACCTTTTAATTCGTTTAACATTTTTAATTACTGCATTTACGTCATCATTTTTTAAAAGGATGACTTTTATGTTTAACATGTTAACAGTTTCATTGTTAAATGTTACGTGTTAATGTGACACCACCGTTTTGGTAATTTTAAATAAAACGAGTGCCAGTTCGATATTGGCCAGCGTCCATAGATCAGTGGGTAATACCATCCTCCCCGTAAGCGAAGTAAAGACACTGAATGAGAGGGTTCGAATTCCGATGCTGCTGCTGCCCCTTCTTCCTACGTAGAAAAATACTAATACAGGTGTTAGCGCTAAGTTAACCTGCGCACTGTGCCAGTTCCTGGCCCTCCTGATTCATTATTTAACTAGATATAAAAAAATGGATGATCCAACTATACACCTTTGTTAATCTACTCGTAATTTCTGTACCATATTTCTAACAACCAAATTCTCAGACTTTAATAATAGGCGAAGTTCCTCTTTCATAAACGAATATATTCTTTTATAAATCTGTCGCTTTGCTTCGAAGGAGGAAAGCTTCTTTTATGATCTACGAAAAGGCATATTTATTTCAGAGATATAATATTAAGGTAATAAATATACGAAGTCTTTCTCTCATTCTTCCCGTCTCTCCTTGTCAATTTGCGACATCTTCGCAACGCCATCTATGAACGAGTATTCAAACTCTTCGCTCATAGTTGCGCTGAGACAAGGAAACGCCTGTAACTAACATGAAATATATTGAAAGCTGGAATATACAATCAAAATTATATATACAATATATATACACGTGTCTCTTGAATTACCAAAAGGTATATAATTATATATATGACAGAAATATATGTGCATTGATGGGTACTGATAAATGTGACACACGTTAACGAAAACGTCTAGAGAAAGCGAGTTTCTTTCACGGTCATCTATATACACTGACACATACGAAGGAGTAAATATGATAAAAATGTACCTGAAAATGTTGGCGTTTATATGAAAATTGCTATAAATGTTTATACTTCTACTCGCGTGGTTTTTTTTTACAGTTTTTAGATATTGGTTTCGTTTCTGACGATATAAATACGAGTTAAATAAATGTAAAAATTGAAGTTCTAAAGAGAGATATTGATGAACAGAAGCGTAAAAAAAATGTTACGACACTAGCCTCTCTCTCTCTCTCTAGTCCGGCATAATTGGTTCTGGAAGTATACCGGACTAGTAAATTTTCCGGGGTACCTAGTGCCCACCCCCTCCGACCTACAACCTGGTATGCATCACTGGTACACACCTGTTAGGTTAATAATTCACAAAGGGCAACACTGGTACCGATATTCATCGGTTTCAGAACAATTAGGCCAGCTTAATTAAAAAGGTTGGGAAGAGCTTCGGTCTTTGCCTCCCCAGTTCTACCCAAATTGGTTGGGCATCATTGCATTCATTCGTGAGGGTTTTATATTTAACAGCGGTGGGCTCTCTTGCCTTTCCTCCTGGCTCCTGCTCACATACAGCTAAAAAAACTATCAGTGGATATACTTTAATTGTTTATTACGAGGTATCGCACTATCAGAGGGGACTACCGGATTATTGGGAGCTATGTCACAATTAAAAAGTACCGGACTACCAAGTCGCCGGACTAGAAAGAGGTTAGTGTATGCCGTACATATTACCTGCATGAAAGCAAGATAAAGAAGCTTTTGGAGAGTGGAGATATAAAGAAAATATTAGAATCAGAAAACGGAATTAGAAACCAATTCAGTTGTGGTTTGTCGCATGGATTTGATCTGGAGAAACACTTCCGATTTCTACCCAGCAACAAATGGGACGTTCAGTAAACGTTTTATTGACATTTTATGAACGTTTTGTATGCTTACTAGATGTCCCATTTCTTGCTGTGTACAGTGATTATATATATATAGGATGAATTTCACAATAAAACACGTGAAATGAATGAATGCTGCAAACCCACAAGGAAAAAGAAAAACGATTCCAAGGCCTTTCGTGTATTCAAAGCTACACCTCGTCAGGGAATGAAGATAAAAGGCGAGATGCCCATAAATATATACAACGTACAGGAAAAACAAAACAATTAGCACATACTTAACAAGGGTTAATGAGGCAAAAGAAATTTTAACATGATATCGTCAATTTCATACGTCCCCGCACTGTTATTGAAATTGTTTTTAAAATGAATAAATACACATTCTAGAATATTTCTTTCTATTATATCTGTTTTTAACAAGCGCTTTAGAACTATCCCACTTGATGCTATGGTTACATCTATACATATGGTTAAATAAAGCATTGGAAGTATCAGCTGTTCTACAAGCATACTTATGCCGTTTTACCCTAATATCTAATGTTTTACCCGTTTGGCCTATATATACAGGGTGTCCGAGAATTATCTGTACAATGTTTGGCTGTTATTAAAAGTCAACCATGAAGTGTAGAAATTCCAGTGTTGTCCCATTTCACAGAGAATCTCATTATGTTTTTTCTTACCAGGTTGTGACAAGTTTTTTAGAAATTCCAGTGTGTACGAACATTATCTGTACAATTTCATCTTTTAATAAAATTCTTGATAACACACGTAAAATTCTTAAACAAGATTATTTAGAATCTGTATTTTCAAAAGTTTCTTTTATTAAAGTAACGTTGTTACAAACATTCGATATGTGCACCATTAGTGATTCGCAAAACATCCAATCGATACTCCAAATGTTGCCATGTACGCTGCAGCATATCCACATCAATTCGCTCAATAGCAGCTGTGATTCTTGCTTTTAAATCATCAATGTCTGTCACCCGCGTACATTTCTAAAAAACTTGTCAAAACGTGGTATCAGAAAAAACTTAATGAGATTCTCTGTAAAATGGGACAAACTGGAATTTCTACACTTCATGGTTGACTTTTAATAACAGCCAAAAATTGTACAGATAATTCTCGGACACCCTGTATACTGAGTTACATTGTGTACATCCGATCGAATACACACAACCAACAACATTATCCGGGCTATTCTTTATTAGGCGTGATTTAACAGTATTATTATACTTAAAGATTACATTAATGCCAATTGCTTTAAGTACAGTTGGAAGGTATTGAAAATTAACGTGGTAAGGTAGGCTAAGGATATTTTTACGCTGAAATTCCTTTACAATTACATTATTATAATACCTATTCTTGGCTTTCTTAAGACAGTTATCTAAAAATGAAATAGGATAACATAATTTAGTACCAATATTCATGATATTGCATAACTCTGAATCTAAAAATTCAGGACTGACAACTCTCAATGCTCGAAGAAACATAGCGGAGAAAATAAAAGATTTAATCGAAGGATGATGTTCAGAATAAAAATGCACATAAGAGTTATTCGATTAAATCCTCTATTTTGTCCGCTGTTTCTTCGAGCATTGAGAATTGTCAGTCCTGAATTTTTAGATTCCGAGTTATGCAATATCATGAATATTGGTACTAAATTTTATATATATATATATATATATATATAATCCTTTGACCTTGTTATACGTTATATTATACGGGGTTCTTTAACCTCCTTCGCAATATCTAAAGTCATATTACAGAGGGGGACCTACAACCTCACATGGGATCCGAACCACGCGTCGCCACATAATATGAACGCAGAGAATGGCCTCCCATCCAAATACTATCAGACCCAATGTCGCTTAACTTCGCTCATCGACGGGAACCGGTGTAACTACGATACTAGCCACAACGTAGCCGTCAGACTTCGGTAGAATACGATAAATATAATATAAATATATTTAATATATATACAATACAGGAAGGGAGAAGAGAGGCGACAAGCTTGACCTTCGTGAAATGAGGAATCGTCGCACGGAACCTTTGAAAGGTTGAAAGGTACATGGATATATCTTAAAAGGTGACGACCATTACTCCTAAAGGGAATTACAAATAAGATACAGAAGCCATTGCCATGGAACAAAGAGAGAGTGTGTTCTTTTGTTCAAATATCAGAAACAATGTAACAGAGGCGAGACAAAAAAATGTAAACATAATAATACTTTTATATTAATTGTTTATATTAACAACCTATCTATAACAACTATTATGTTATTTTAATTAGGGGTTTTTATTTAGTTTTAACATCTATGTGGACGTACGATTTACTCATTTATTTACTTTAATAATTACCGTATTTCCCGGCGTATAAGGCGCACCCTAATTTTGAAGAGAAAATTTAGGAAAATAAAAATTTAGGAAAAAATATACCTCCTACCTCGCTTCACATTTACAATTTTAACGAGTTAATTTTAGCATGTACAATTAATTTTACATGTGCAATTAATTTTAACATGTACAATTTTAACGAGTCGGCGACCGACGCGCCCTCTATCGTAAGTGATGAAATGAGTACAAAAACAGGCCGGGCAACACTCTTTGCTCAAAACTGCGATCATCATAACTTTCCAGTCAACTGCCACCCCAATGGCATCCAATCAGAAGAGATCGTCATATATTGCCAGTTACAAACTGATGGTTATACAATATGCAAAAGAACATGGGAATAGAGCTGCTACAAGATATTTTGGGCCGCAGCCAATTGAAAGTACGATTCGAGAATGGCAGAAGCAAGAGGAGAAGCTGAAGACCTTAGGACGAACGAAGCGTAATTTTCGAACGGGAGTAGTTAAGTGGCCGCAGTTAGAAGAACAGTTGAAAATCTGGATAATTGACAAGAGAAACTCGGGCATAGCAGTATCAACTAAAATGATTATTATGGAAGCAAGAAAAATTGCAACAGAATGAAATCAGTGATTTTATGGGATCATCATCATGGTGCCAAAGATTTATGAAGAGGCAAGGGCTAAGAATGCGAGTGAAAACAAGAATGGCACAGAGAATGCCAGATGAGTATGAACAGAAAATCATAGAGTTTCACAGGTTTATTATCCATGCAAGGCAAGAAACAAATATTGAACTGGGACAAATAGCAAACATGGACGAAGTTCCCCTTACTTTTGATGTCCCATCAAACAAAACTGTGGATTTAAAAGGAGTGAAAACAGTAACTATCAATACAACTGGCCATGAGAAATCGCATTACACTGCTGTTTTAGCATGTACTGCTGATGGCACAAAATTACCACCGATGTTAATTTTTAAGAGAAAAACCACTTCCAAAAGAAAAAAATACCAAATAGTATCCATGTTCATGTCCATCCAAAAGGTTGGAAGGACGAGGACGGCATGAAAGTTTGAGTAGAAAGAGTGTGGGCAAAACGTCCTGGTGGGATGCTAAAGAAACCATCCCTGTTAGTGTTGGATCAGTTCAGAGCCCACATAACTGATACAATTAAGAGGAGGTTTATAAATTATAAGACAAAGATAGCGGTAATTCCTGGTGGCCTTACTTCGCAATTGCAACCTTTGGATGTATCAATAAACAAACCATTCAAAACTTCATGCGTGAGGAATGGAATAAATGGATGGCTGCCCCAACTCACGAATTGACACCTACATGACGGATTAAGCGGCCCACTATTTCACAGGTGTGTCAGTGGGTCAAGACATCATGGGATGCAGTTAGAAAAGAGAAAATCTTTTAAGAAATGTGGCATAAGTAATGCCCTGGATGGTACCGAGGATGACTTATTATACAAAGACAGTGAGAGTTCCAACACGGAGCAGCAGCAGTGATGAAGAAGTTTCGGGTTTCGAAGACAGCGCTGAGGATCATGAGGATAGCAGCAGTGATGATGAATAAACCATATGGCAGTTTGTTTCCATTTATTATTTTTATATTTAGGTTCAATAATAAAAATTTCCTTTTTCTTTTAATTTGCATTTATAATGTTAAGAGTAAATACTGAATAACAGGAATGTTTTTTTCCTAAAGGTAATTGTTCAGTGTATAGTGCAAAAAATGTTCCACGAGACGATATACAGCCAAACTACTGTATAATACGACCATCCCTCCCCTACCAAAAAATGTGTACTATCGCCGTATAACACGCAGGGTGATTTTTGGAGTATTTTCGGGGGAAAAAAAGTGCGTGTTATACGCCGGGAAATACGGTAATAATAATTTTAAATTATTTAAGTTAAATTAACATAAAGATACGAAATAAATATTGAAGGCAGTTTCATTTAATGTAAATTAGCAAGCATTCAATAATTAGCCTCGCCCGAAGTACTAAACAGTACTTCAATTTTTAAAGATGGAGCAAATAAGATCTTAAACACGTTGTTAATAATTATTTAGTAATTAATCCAACTTAAATATATAATTAACATAAACATGATGAGTCTGGCTACTAATGGAAATTGCAACGCGTTTACGCTTAAACCAATTTGTTTAAGCAATATGAATTTTTACTTTATTTCAGACCTTTCTCGGACACCCTGTATATTTATATTTACAGTTTCTCAAATCAAGTCGTCTAAAACCATAAACTTACAGAATATATACTGTGTCACTGTAATTATCCATTTTTTTTCATAATTCGTGGATAATTACAGGGTAAAGGTGACCTTACATGAACGAATCATTTTGAAGATTTAATGAAAAGAGGAATTTGTAATAGAGTTTAGAAGCTAGTTAAGCTCTTAACTTCTCCTCCAGACAGAAATGGATCAAAGAAGGGTCTAATGACCACATCGAAGTACTTGTCTCTTAAATTACTTTGAAAGGAAAGGTAGAAACGTAATTTAAGTTCTTAAGTGTAATTATTAACAGTAATTTCTGGCAATTATTATCAACAGAAACTGGCAATTTCGATCTGTAATTTTGCTTAACTAAAAAAATATTTTTTATTATTTGGGAAATAATTACATATTAATAATAGGAAGGACGGAAATTGGTACAGCGCTCAGGCCAAACTAATGTGCCCCATTGCGGTAACTCCTGTATTATTAATGGCAGCACCATCGGGAGTCCAACCACCAATCTCGGTGTCTTCACTTATAGGGAAAAGGCGTTACCCATTAAACTACGGGTGCTGACATTTACATATTGCTCATATATATATATATATATATATATATATATATATATATATATATATATATATATATAATATATATCATTGACTAAGAATCCACTGCTCTGGATTAGAGTCCCGTCGAGTACAGAAGGCGCTCAGCTCACCCATCTTTTTATCCTTCCATACAAAAAATTGGTTGGTGGATAGATGGGTACCTTGGGTAGCAGAGTAATAGTTAAGACGCTTGGCTGCTCATCGTGAGTCCGAGGACTTTGTAATTTCTGACCACTCTGGTGTGTCGTGGTTCGGATTCCACGTTGAGCTGTAGGTCTAAGGTGGGGCAAGAAGCTCGAACTTCGTCAGAATAAACAATTCGACCGGAGGCAAAACTCATTTTTTTAATAAGTCACACACACACACACAGCATGTCACATCCGCATCCAATTCAACATCCGCATCTAATTCAACATCCGCATCCGCGGAATGCGGATGTGTACTATTTACTAAATTGCTATTTTTGAAGCACAATTTGCCCTTCATTCAGTTCAAATAGTGAAACTTGTGCAGCCTTCATTTGATCTTTAGTGTAACTGGCAATGTCTGTTGTGTATTTGTATAATTAATTGTTCATGCTACAATACATAATAATGTCATAAGCACACTACTTTCCAAAGGGTGGTGGTGGTTGGGGAAAGTGGTTGGTGGGATGCAAGACGAGTTGGGTCCCCGTCTCGCATCCTAGTAACACACAGTTGTGTGGCGAAATATCGTCCAAAAAGAGAAGAGTATGTAAAAAATTTATAATTACAAAATATTATTATTTAATATCTAATATTATCGAATATCTAATATTTATAACTAACCAAAAATTGAAAGTCAATTAATAAATTAAGTATGAATTTAAACGATCATATTATGAAGTTGACAGATTTATGCATGAACATCCGCATCCGCGGATGTCGGAAATCTGACATCCGATACATCACTAATATGTACTTGGCTAAATAATAGGCATGGGGCTGAAATGTCTTTTGGGTCGTAAGTTTGAACTTTCTGCGCTTCACATAACGGGATTTTTCCAGTTTGAACCTTCCCTCCTTGTATAAAACCGCTTTTAAATGCCCTTGTATAAAACCGATGGTTAACGCAGTTTCGAAAATGGCGTCTGACAGTGATGTGCGTCGTAAACAGAGAGCTGTTATCGAGTTCTTAACCGCAGAGAAGGAAACATTTGGAAATATTCACAAACGTCTACAAAACGTTTACGGAGATGCTGTTGTTGATCGAAGCACAGTTGGACGCTGGTCTAAAACGTGAGAGATCATCGGAGAGAGGGGGAGAGAGCCTCGATGAGGAGCCACGCAGCGGTCGCCCGGCATCGGCTATGACATCTCACACTGTGCAACGTGCTAACAGCATCATTCGATCAAATCGGCGCGTCACATACAAGGAGCTATCACTGGAGCTAGGAATTAGTGAAGGAAGTGTGGATACAATAATTCAGCAACTGGGATACTCAAAAGTGTGTTCACGGTTTGTTCCTCGCTACCTGACTGAAGATCACAAAGCCCAAAGAAAAGAAATTGCTTCCGAGTCGTTGGTTCGATACGAGACAGAAGGGGATGACTTCCTTTCACGAATTGTTACTGGGGTGAAACTTGGGTACACCACTTTGAACCTGAAACAAAACGCCAATCCATGGAGTGGCATCACGCAGACTCCCCACGCAAGAAAAAGTTCAAAATGGCTCCCTCTGCAGGAAAGGTTATGGCCACCATCTTCTGGGACATGAAAGGGGTGATTCTGGTGAACATTATGAAGAAAGGACAAACAATCAACTCGGAAGCATATATTGCTGCCCTACAGAGACTCCAGAGACGTATAAAACGAGTTCGACCGGAGAGAAAAAGGAAGACGTCCTTCTTTTGCACGATAACGCAAGACCACACAACAGTTTGCAAACAAGAGAGGCCATCACAAAAATGCGCTTGACTGCGTTACCCCACCCTCCATACAGCCCGGATCTGGCACCTTCAGACTTCCATTTGTTTGGGCCAATGAAGGATGCTATTAGTGGAAGAAAGTTTCAGAGTGACGATGAGGTTGTTGAGGAGGTTAAGAGGTGGCTCCAGCGGAACCCAGCGGACTTTTACCAGCAAGGAATAAAGGCGCTTGTTTCGAGGTGGAGGAAAGCCTTAGAAAAGGATGGAGACTATGTGGAAAAATAAAAACTTGTGAAAAAGGTATGCAACTACTTGTGTACAAAATTTCTAGAACTTACAAGGAAACTTGGAAAGAAAAAACAAAGGTGGGGCAAAATATATTGAGTGGCCCTCGTGTATATATATATATGTGTGTGTGTGTGTGTGTGTGTGTGTGTTTTATACACGCCCAAACGGCTACCTAGGTAATCTACACCAAATTTAGTATACATATTAAGGGAGAACCAGGGGAGGTTTTAGTAACACGCTCGCCCCACCCAATCTTCCCCTAGGTTACGTTTCGGGGGGTGGGTGTTTTATTGCAAAAGGCGCAGCGGGCATTCTAGTGTGCGTATGTGTGTGTATAAATAAATAAATAAATAAATAAAATTTATATATATATATATATATATATATATATATATATATATATATAAGACTATTTCTAGCTCCACATTTGTTTTCATGTCGTGTCATCATTTACAACTTAATTTACAAATAAAAAAATAAAACAAATTTAATCACTTCAATTATTTTAATTACTTTAATTAATTTTAATTATAGAAATGAATAAAAATTAATAATTCAAAACTGTTGCTCGAGAATGGAAGGTAAAAATTACTTATTTTTCACATTTTAGTGTCAATATTTTCACTTCTCTGAAATTCTCGTTTTAGGAATGCATGGTGGGGTTGATATACAGGGTGAGTCAAAAGTCCGGAAACATAGGAAGGATAGGAAACTTATTGCAGAAACACACGAGTTACGAGTAATGTTGTAAGATGCTCTCTATATGTTTGGAAGTGAAAGGAGACTATATAGAGCACATTTTATAACATTACTCGTAACAAGTGTCTTTTTGCAATTAAAGTTTCCTCTCCTTCCTATGTGTCCGGACTTTTGACTCACCCGGTATATATTGTATATATGTACAGGGTGTCTCAGAAGTCGAGCACCATAGGCTAATATAGCTTTATGGTGCGTGACTTCCGAGATACCCTGCATATAATATTTTACACCTTTGGGCGAATTATTTCGATTGCCGAAGTCCGTCGGAAGCTCCAAACAGCAGAAAGGTTTCAGATAGGTCGAATCTTAGCACCTTCAATGTTTTTTATGTACCTGCGTGGCCGTGGCTAAGGTTAGGTTACGTTAGGTGTTAAATAAACACCGAAGGGATTAAGGGGAGTCAAGACGCATCTCCATGCCTTGACGAAGTCCTCTATCCACTGAGAATCTATCTATCTATCAGGGATTTTAGATGAAAATTTAGTGAACAGCCGTTCCAGAACAAGACCTAACGCTTCTATCCGCCATATTGGGATTTTTTTTTTTCTGGATCAGAAACTTTGCCGTAATCAATCCAAGCTGTATTTTATGTTACGAGCAAAGTACACGGTGAGCGAAAAGTCCCTGTGCACCTGCAAGACGTGTAGTGAACCTGTACCTACATTGTGTTGGAAGTGGAAGGTGCACAGGAACTTTTCGCTCACCAGGTACTAACTGTACAAACTTCCTTCATCCCGTGTGCTTCTTAAGAGAAAAGAGCGAAAGAGAAAAAAAGAAAAAAAAAAAAAAATTAAAATTAGGTTGACGACATTAAATGTGTGTCAATTCAGAAGAAAACATTCAAAATTTATTGAGTTTTTTCATCAGAATGGTCCTAGAAAGGTCAGGGTATTTCTAATTAATTTTCGTACACATATTAATTCAGGCATTACTGAAATGACGCTTTTTTAAAGGATTTGTGAATATTGATTATGATGTTAATTAAAATGAATTCAAATGTTAAATTTACTATATATATATCGGGTGGCCCAAAAAAAACGTCTTGAGATTTGAACATCAATAACTTCAAAAATATACAGTTCACAATTCCAAAATTTAAACAACTTTTACCTCAATCTATTGATAAGCCATCATAAAAATTTCAGACCTCTACATAAAATACTTTTTCCATAGCTGAGGGAACAATGAGGAATGGTTAAAAAAAAAAAGAATATCACAAACTGAAAAAAATATTATTCACATCTTATCAACAAATAACTTATGATCAATATGTCCGCCGCCCTGCTTACAAACTAATCTTAACCTTCTCTTCCACGACATGATACATTTTCTGATTTCTGTTAATGTTATTTTGTCCCAACATTCGAGTATTGTTTTCTTTAATAGCATTTCTGTAAACTTTTCTGTTTGGCCTTCATAAATCTTCTCTGCTAGAGTGTTCCATATGCAATAATCCATGGGATTGCAATCAGGTGATTGCGGGGGCCAGTCGTTTTTTCTAATGAAGTTGACTACATTCTGTTGTAGATAATCCTGTGTGAACTTGCTAGTATGAGCTGTAGCACCATCTTGTTGGAGTATGAAATAGTTTCCATAATACAGACGCCGACAATCAGGTAAAAGATTCTCCTCTAAGAGATTTACATAGGTTTCTGAATTAATTTTTTTATTTTCTGAAATGAAATGAATTTTCGTCTTTCCTTTCCACGATACACCCGCTTATACCATGATTTTTTTGGAAAACCGACTTGTCTGGTGGTAAAGTCTCGATGGAGGAACGTCTTTCTCACGTCGACCATAAACAACATCGTTCCGGGAGTTTCGAGCAATCTCGATGGTGAAATCTTTTTCATCTGTAAAAACTATTTTTTTAACATCATTGGACGAAAATGTATCGAGAATTTTCTACAACGAATTTTTCTTTTAGCGCTTACATTGCTGTCACGTCTTCAAACACATCTTTTTAAATGCTTTAAGTCCTACCGTTCTCTGCATTCTTTGTATGGAACTTCGACTGATACCTAAATTTCTTGCAATTTTCCTCTGAGAGCAGTGTGACCCAGGTCGATCCTCTTGAGATAGGCTCATCATTTCGATCATTGCTATATAGTCTTGAGTGTAAACTGTTTTAGGTCGACCACTTCCATGCTTCCGTGCCGTCGAACCGGTTGCTTTAAGTTTTTTAATTATTCTATTCACAGACGTAACATTAAAAGTTATTCCTGGAAATTCCCTCAAAATTCTTGCCCCAGTCCATCTTTTTTCCAAGAAACACTTTTCAATCATTGCTTTTTCACCGTTCGTAAGAACCATAATTTGAAGGATAAGTTTAAAAAACAGCATTTAAGATGGGCGTAGCCTATATCATCTGACGTTTTTCAGAGGTTAACAGATTATCCCTAGGCTAAGGAAACTACTACAAGTCTTAGAATAGTTGCCAGGTACAGCTATACACATTTAGGATTTATGATATTCGTTTTTTTCACCATACCTCATTGTTCCGTCAGCTGTGGAAAAAGTATCTTATGTAAAGATCTGAAATTTTTATGATAGCTTATCAATAGATTGAGGTAAAAGTTATGTAAATTTCGGAAGTGTGAACTGCATATTTTTGAAGTTACTGATGTTCAAATTTCAAGGCGTGTTTTTTGGGCCACCCCATATATATACTATATATATATATATATATATATATATATATATATATATACTGTTTTAGAGAACAGTTTTAGAGAATAAAACAACTGAGGAAATGCTAACAACCATGGAAGAAAAGACAGAATTTTGAAAAATATGCTCCGAAAGCACAGCCAAAAGGAAAAAGGAAATGGCTAGCGAGGCAAAAGAAGAATATTCCGCAAAAGAAAGTAGCGGCGAAGTTAGCTAATTGCGGAGACAACAATGCCAGGAAAGTAATACAAGAAAAACTGGAGAGAATCGATAGGGAAAAATAAACTCTGATAAAGTGTCATACAGAGAGGGAAGAGGAAAAGGCGATAGAAGTAATATAGGAAAATTCAAAATACTTCTACAGTTATGCGAAAAGGAAAACAAAGACGCGCGCTACTATCGGGCCCTTAAGGAAAGAAAATAATGAACTAACAGGCGATCTAAAAGAAATATCCGAAACATTGAGAGCCCACTATGAATCGGTCTTCAGTACCACAAAAAGTGACAAAGCGATACCTGACATATATACATTCTTTGAAGAGAAATTGCAAGGAGAATGTATAACATACTTTGATTTTATCCCAGAAGATGTAGCGAGAGCTATAAGACAAATGAAATCACATTCAGCTATAGGTCCGGATAAATGGAACGCACTATTAATTAAAAACTAAAAATGAAATAGCTGCACACTTATACTGGGTATGGAGAAGATCCCTAGACTGCAGAAATACCGAGCATCTTGAAAAGAGCAAACATTGTCCCTCTATATAAAGGCGGGGATAGATCTCAAGCAAAGAACTATAGACAGTGGTGTAGTGCTAAATAAAGAAGTGAGGGAACGCATTTTGAAAGTGTTACTCAGATGCGGGGGGGGGGGACAATGGCGAGCGCGGCGAGCCCATACAGCTGGGGGTCCGGGGGCACTGTAAGCCCCCCGGGAAATCTTTTGAAATCTGACCAATTTCAGGGATATTTTGAGGTCATATGCACTGGATATTAGGATATATTCCAAGGTTGAAGATGCAGTATTTCCAGTGTCATTAGATATACGACATCCAGTACGATCAATAAAAATAGCTAACAACTGGAATGATTAACTAACAAAAAGTTAACAACTGGTACGCCGTGGTGACTGTTTCACCAGATCTTTATAGGCTAGTATTGCCTCAGTCGAAGCTAAAAGAAATGAAACAGTTAATGATTCTTTCTCATATTTCTTCTAGGGGGGTGGGAATTAAAATTTCATGACGTTAGAGATTTGTAAGTTCAGATTTATTTGAAATAGTGAGGGAACGCCGTTCCGTCTACCAAAAAAAGTAAGGGAACGCCGTTCCCACGCGTTCCCACAGCACTACACCACTGACTATAGACCAGTGTCATTGACGTCCCACCTCACCAAAATATTTGAAAGAATAGTCAGAAAATCTATGACTTCTTGGAGACACTGGAAAGATTCAATGAAAATCAGCACGGATTCCGATCGGGAAGATCATGCCTATCACAACATCCTAGATGCACTTGAAGGCAATGAAAACTATGATGTCATACACACGGATTTTGCTAAAGCTTTCGACAAATGTGATCATGGTATAATAGCACATAAAATGAAACGTATGGGAATAACAGGCAAAGTGGGAAAAGGGATCTACAATTTCCTCAGAGAACGATTACAGGTCGTCAAAATTCAAGGTGTCTCATCAAAATCAGAAGTACGCAGCTCAGTACCACAAGGTACGGTGCTGGCCCCACTCCTGTTCTTTATCATGCTAACAGACAGAGACACTGGAGTTAACAGCAACAGGATAGTAATATCCTTTGCGGACGATACGAAGATCAGCAGAAAAATCAGCGATGCAAATGAAGTGGAGGCCTTGCAGAGGGACACGAACAAAATACACACATGGTCAGAAGGCAACAATACAACATTAACACCGAGAAATTTCAGCTCTTGAGATATGGTAGAAATGAGGAACTTAGACTGCATATTATGCTCCAGATAGACAGGAAATTCAGAGAAGCACGAAAGCGGTCGACCTGGGAGTAATAATGACCGATGATGCCAAATTCGAGACACAAAATCAAATAGCAATAAACAAAGCAAAAGGAGTCGCTGGACAGGTACTAAGAACGTTCAAAAGGAGGGACAAGACAGTAATGATTCCCCTTCTGAGAACACTGATCATACCAAAACTTGAATACTGCTCAGTTTTGACGTCGCCATATAAAAAGGAAGAAATTAATAAACTAGAAGAAACGTACACACATTTCACAGACAAGACTAATGGATGCAAAGACCTCAACTACTGGGAAAGACTACGTAAACTAAATCTGTACTCCCTGGAAAGAAGAGAAGTATACCATAATCTACATATAGAAAATTATCGAAAAACTGATACCAAACCTCAAACTAAACCCAATTATCATCCAAACAACGCTGGAAAATAGGAAAGGCAGAATGTGTAGTGTTCCCAAATTAAAAGCCCGACAAGGGACCTTCTCAACACTGAAGGAAAATAGCTTGGTTGTCGCGGAGCCAAGACTTTTCAACCAGCTTCCAAAAGACCTCAGAAACGTTACAGGGATCAAAGTTGAAGTCTTCAAGAAAAGACTAGATGCCTGGCTCAGGACGGTACCAGTTGAGCCGGGTGTACCTGGCTATGTGCGGTGGAGAGCGCAAGAGAGCAACTCGCTCCTCCATCAACCCAGGACTAGAGGCGGGGCCACCAGCTTGACCTTCGTGTGAAGAAAGATCGACGCACGGAACCCTAACAGGTTAGGTTAACGAGGTATATATATTTTCGGTGTCCATAAATTTTCTTTCCAAATTCAATTGAAATTGAATTTTTAAAGATATATCATATATATATATTTTATATATATATATATATATATATATATATATATATATATATATATAAATATATATATATATATATAAAATCTCTTGGTAACCTTGGTTTTACTTCAGTCCGAATGGTTCATTCTGACGAAGGACAAGCTTATTGTCCTACCTTGGACCCACAGCTAAACTTGGAATCCGAACCACGACCCACCACGGGTAATAAAAATTACAAAATCCTCGCCCAGACTCTCACGACCTCCTGATCAGCAACCCAGCGTCTTTACCACTAGACTACCCAGGGTACCCATTTATCTATCAACCATTTTGGTTTGTATGGAAGGATCAACCACTGGGTGGGATAAATGCCTTTTGTCACCGACGGAAATCGAACCCGGGGCAGGTAAATTTGTAGTCAGTGATGCTAACCACTACTTTACATAAAGTGATTTTTAAACACACGACACTTTAAACGTTTTATATTTTTTTACACATGGAGAATTAGTCCCCTAGTGCAAAATATGCTCTATGTGACGTCATCTCAGCTCATTAACTCTTTGTATACGAACAACAAAATTTTGCAGTACTCTGTATTTTTGTTAAATATTTGCATCTTTTTTTATTAACTAAAATATAACCAAAGAAGGTACAATAAAAGTGTCAAGCCTATATTTCAGTTAATATAAAAATAGTTTTTTAAAATTTCAAGAGTTTAAAAAAAAATCACCCGATATATATATATAAAAACTCGTATATATGCGCCTCGGTGGTGTAGTGGTTAGCATCGCTGACTATGAATCCACCGGCCCAGGGTTTTATATCCGGTGACGGCAGTGGGCGCGTAGCAAACCCAGATGTTCATCCTTCCATACAATTGGTTGGTAGATAAATGGATACCCTGGCCACTGGGTAGCTTAGTGGTTAAGACGCTGGGCTGCTGATCGAGAAATCATGAGATTGAGTCCGGGCGAGGGCTTCGTAATTTCTGACCACTCGTGTTGGGGCGTGGTGGACTCCACGTTAAGCTGTAGGTCTAAGGTTGGTCAGCAAGTTTGACATTCATTAGAATGAACAATTCGGGCGGAGACAAAACCAAGGTTAAGCAAATCATTACATATATACAGTAAATCTTCGTCCAACGCGTGTTTGTCCACCGCGAATTTGCTTATACACGGAAAAATAAATGCGAACAATTATTTGCCGAAAGCGGAAAATTATACACAGTCCGCCAAACACGCTCTAACACAGTAGTACTGTACGCGTGCCAATGCGCGCTCTAGTGTTTTCTCCTACACTCTCCAACACTTCCGCATCTCCCTCCCTCTCGCGTCACCTCTCGCATCACCCTTTGTCTCAGTCCCGCTACCGCGTTAAGTTAAGTGAAGTTGTGTTGGATTGTTTTTGTCGTATTTTGCCGTTGTTTTGCTATTACCCTTAGACAGCAGTATGGCACCAAAACGTAAAGCATCTGCGAGTGATAGTAAAGAGAAAAGTCGTAAGGTTATGACATTAGCCGAAAAAATAAAGATTCTAGATAAGTTACGTGGTGGTATGAGCTTAACATCACTTGGCCGCGAGTATCACGTGAATGAGTCTACCATACGCACCATCCGAAAGAGTGAAGAAAAGATACGTGCTATTTTCATTTAATATATTTTTATTTATCATATGTAAATATCATTATGTTTATGATTTTATTATGGTCTTATTTCATATACAATATAGGTAGGGAAATTCATTTGTGTGTGACTAAAAAATCTACGTATCTAAGTATTAATGGGAGACTTTACGCGGCCGCGTTCACGTATTCCCATTTATCCCATAAGGTAATTTTGTCCAACGCGGATTTATCTAACGCGCCGTTCTCGAGGAACCTAACCTCCGCATTGGACGAGGGTTTACTATATATATTAGAGAGAGAGAGAGAGAGAGATCCGAATTCCTGCACAAAAGGATGAATATATATTTTATATATATATGTGTATATATATATATATATATACTGCATGGCTCATAAAGCTTTTATATTAGAATACAAGCCTTTTATTGGATGCAATCCGCTCACAATATCTTTTGATTAGATTGTAAGCGTATCAAATAATGAAAAAAATGCACGTTTGAGCATCAATTTCTTTTTATTATGTAAAAGCGGACTTATAATAAGCAATACAAGTTTCATAACAATAGTTAAAAATTGTTTTTGAAAAAGAGGGGGCCGGTATCATTACACTTTGAATAGGGGGCGAAAAATGTTGGTTATAATCAAAATAGGATAACAATAACAATAGCTGGGTATAGAATTACATATCTGAAGTGTACATAGTATATGGAAGTATAAGAGACTATGTTTTTAAGTTACTATGATAGTCGTTTTAAGTGTTTTTAATATGAGAACCTTTCTTCTTTTTTCAAGAGGCAATTATTTGCTCAGCGGCCATATTGCAATAAACTCCAGGTAGCGCGAGGAGAGATTTGATGATCTAACAAAGCGAGAACTTATTCCCTTAAGGAAACAAAAATGGATTTAATTTGCCACTCATATATAAAACACACACACACACACACCTTGAACCTTCGCGCGGTCTCAATCGAGGAAGATGAGCGGCCGAAATGGAACATCTTTCAATTCAATTTTCCAGGATAGTTCTGAATATGAAATCAAGCATTTTATCCTCACGATTTAATTCAAAACGCGTCTTTCATGATGCCTTCCTATTTAAAACAGTCTATAAAATACTTAAATTTTGTAGCTGAACTTATTTCCTCTCAAAATGCAAGTCAAATTATGTGCATATAAAATGAGCTCTATAGAAATTATTTCTTAAAAATTTTATTTTTTCTACTGTTAGTAACGAGATTTTTTTCAGACACCCTGTACACAGTTTATATATATATATAATATATATATATATATATATATATATAACTTCATATATACAGGGTGAGTCAAAAGTATGGAAACATAGGAACTATGCTTTTCAATGCAAATATATATGTATATTTGCATTGAAAAGCATAGTTCCTACGTTCCCAGACTTTTGACTCACCCTGTGTATATATATATATATATAACTAAGTGGTACCTATGTTCCCAGACTTTTGACTCACCCTGTATAACTAAGTGGTACCAACTTTTTCCGCAGATATTTCTCTATAATGAAATTAAACTTTGTAACTCCATTTATACATCTCTTAATTAGTTTTCATTGTCATAAATAAAAAAAAAAAACTGGTCTTCAAACGAATTGTGGCAAAATTTCAACAAATAAAAACATATTTGTTTTTTATTATAATTTTGTTACTTTAAAAATAAAGTGAAAAAAATAAGATTTTTTGTTTGTTTGTCCATCTTGAATGTTTGAGTTCGTTCGTCCTTTTTGTTTTGACACTCTTCTACACTAAAATGGAATTCCACTCATTCTTTCTCGTGAATAAGCAATAAAAAGAAGCATACAACAACAACAATAAACGCCGACATGAAAGGAAACAATATTCAAAGAAATTGAACAGTGGAAAAATTTGTTAAAGTTATACGACTGTTTTTTAGATACATTTTCATCCACGGTTGTTTAAACCAAAACAGGAAAAACATTTCGCATTTAAGTCCTTTTTTTTTTAATTATTAAAGTTTTAGCAGACTAAACATTTAGTTGTGTGTGTGTGTGAGACAACCCGCAAGGGAAATGAAAGACGATTCCGAGAGCTTTCGTCTATTACAAGGTCTTGTAACAAGTAAAAACGTTGGAAATCTTTCAATTTCCTTGCTAATATTAACATCTAATAAAATTCACATAAAAATTGAGAATTACATCATAGATATGTAATTTTTTCCTTGGCCTTCGATACAATGACAAGAGTTTGTTACAAAATCACAAAATCCTCACCAACAATCGAATGCAAGATTGCGCAAATATTTTCCAAATAGAGTTTGTGTCAGTGTGACTATTCTTAATTAAGCTTTTCATCCATTTGCAGTGGATTCGCTTTTGTGTTTCTTCGCAGCTCCTTGCAACAATATTACAAGGAGCCCAGAGTGAAATAAAATAATCCATTTATTGTATATTATAAAACCATGCAGCAATGGCCGCAATCTACACAAGAAGGAAACAAAATGAAAAGAGTAAAAAAAAAAATATATATATATATATATTGGAATTTCCATTGTTATATGGTATACAAGTAAATAAAATAAAATTGAACGAGAAAACAAGATTGAAAAGCCAATATAGACCATTTTCATAACTTATTACGTAATCTTACTAATGAAATTAAGAAAGACATTTTGGTAAAGTAAATATAATCCACGAATGGCTCGAGTAGGATTAAGTGCAGCAGCAATTGGACCACTTGGTCACTCCCAATCATTTCATTCAAATTTCAGGAAATTTATGGAAATTCTCTATTGGGTTTATTAATAAATACATTTGATTCATTACAATTTCAGAGATCTTTTATTATCATGAATTTTGAACAGGGTAATACCGAAAATAAATTTTCATATTGAATCCCAGCTTAAATATTACTTGTTAAACAAATTCTGGAAACTGTCCGAAATATCTCTGCGAGGCATATACAACGCAAAAGGGGAAAGTCTGCTACCTGCTGTTTCACGGACATGGCATGTAGCAGACTTTCCCTATTTGCCCTTCACTCAATTTTTGAAAAAAGATATTGTTAGTGCTAAAAGAAAATATTTTATTCTGTTCAATAATAAGTAATTTTTATTTGTATATTACGAAACACATACAGGGTGACACAAAATTCATACACTAAAACCAAATATTTGTTTTATTGTTCCAGGTATCAAATAAAAAAAACAGGATAAGGATTTTGAATTTTCTTATGTTATTTACATTTAATAACCTTGTTAGGGTTCCGTGCGTCGGTCTTTCTTCACACGAAGATAAAGCTGGTGGCTCCGCCTCTACTCCTAGCTTGGTGGAGGAGCGAGTTGCTCTGTTGCGCTCTCCACCGCACATAGCCAGGTACACCCGGCTCATCTGGTACCGTCTGGGCCAGGCATCTAGTCTTCTCTTGAAGACCAACTTCGACCCCTGTAACGTTTCTGAGGTCCTTTGGAAGCTGGTTTGAAAATTCTTGGCCTCCTGACGACCAAGCTATTTTCTTTCAGAGTTAAGGACGTCACTTGTCGGGCCTTTAATTTGGGAACACTACACATTCTGCCTTTCCTATTTTCCAGCGTTGTTTGAGGTTTGGTACCAGTTTTTCGATAATTTTCCATAAGGAGATTATGGTATACCCCTTCTTTCCAGGGAGTACAGATTTAGCTTACTTAGTCTTTCCCAGCAGTTGAGTTCTTTGCAGCCATCAATCTTGGCTGTGAAATATGTCTACGTTTATTCAAGTTTATTAATTTCTTCCTTTTTATATGGGGACGTCAAAACTGAGCAGTATTCTACAGGGTGTCCTGTAAGTCTGGAACCATAGGGCAAAATAAGAAATCCATGTTTTTCCGTTTATGCAAGTGCCCATGATGTCTTTGAGTAATGAAGAACGCATCCAGGTAATTCTGCTCGTAGGAAATCGGAGTCAGAGGGAGGTCGCTGAGAAATTTAACAGATTGCATCCGGACCGCGCGCCGATAACACACAGCTGTGTCGGCAAACTTATAGCAAAGTTCAGGGAAACTGGATCCACAGGAGATAAACCACGCAGTGGACCTCCGAGAACATCCACCGACGATGACACAGCCGCTACCATCCTCGCTCATTTCAAAAACAGTCCCCAAAAGTCTCTTCGGCGTTTTTATTGCTGTTTTTATCATTTTGCCCTATGGTTCCAGACTTACGGGACACCCTGTAGATTTGGTATGATCAGTGTTCTCAGAAGGGGAATCATTACTGTCTTGTCCCTCAATGTTTCAGATATTTCTTTTAGATCGTCAGTTAGTTCATTATTTCCTTTCCTTAAGGGCCCGATAGTAGCGCGCGTTTTTGTTTTCCTTTTCGCATAGCTGTTGAAATATTTTGGATTTTCCTTTATTGCTTCTATCGCCTTTTCCTCTTCCCTCTCTTTTCCTCTTCCCTCTCTTTATCAGAGTTTGTATTTCCCTATCGATTCTCTCCAGTTTTTCTTGTATTACTTTCCTGGCATTGTTGTCTCCGCAATTATCTAACTTCGTCGCTACTCTTTCTTTTGCGGAATATTCTTCTCTTTTGATTCTCTAGCCAGTTCCTTTTTCCTTTTGGCTGTGCTTTAGGAGCATATTTTTCGAAAATTCTCTTTTCTTCCATGGTTGTTAGCATTTCCTCAGTTGTTTTATTCTCTAAAACTGTTCTCTACTCTATTTGGGCCATGTGTGATCTGATTTCTTTCCAATTTATGGTCTTGGAGTTTAAGTTAAAAGCCCCAAATTTGCTTCTTCCTTCCGTATGTGTATTGTCTTTTAAAGTTATCGCCATATTTGTTGATAACTCGATTATATTGTGGTCTGAGATAATAGTTGGTGTTATTTTTATATCGGCAATGAAGTTCGTGTTATTTGTGAATACTAGATGTAGGCAGTTATTTTTCCTAGTATTTTCTGTTATCTCCCGTATCAGCATAAACTCGTTTGAGAGCCATCAGCATTTTCGCTTGCTCCTGGTCCTTTCTTTTGCCCCACTTATCTTGCTGTATAAATATATTTGTACCCACCTTTTTGTATTTTATAAATGGGAAATTAAAATCGCCACAGAGTATTATATTAGGGGATGGAGAGTTTACAGACTTTATTAGGGTTCTGATATCATCAATGGCATCCGAAAATTTTTCATTTGAAGAGTTTGGAGGTCTATATATGATGACTATCAGTACCACGTTTAATTTCTCTATTTTCACTGCAAGGGTTTCCACGAAACGGCTGGATTTACTTATTACCGTCCCTGTCATATGCCTCATGTATATAAATAGCACAGCCACCTTTAGTCTCGCTGTTCTATCCGCTCTTAGGAAGTTGAATCCATCGATATGCATTTCTTTCTTATCGATACAGTGTTCGCAGTTATCGCAGTTTCTTTGGCAGTCTTTAAGATGTGTTTCTATGAGGCATGCGATGTCCGCCCTTGTTTCGTACATAAAACCTTTCAGGTACGAAATTTTTAGTGAAGTGTTCGGTTTTATTCCTTGAATATTTGCCAGGACAATGTTTATGTTCTTTGTTTTGCATTGCCCCCTGTGCATTTTAAGAAATGCTAATATATACAAATTTTGTAAATAAATATATACTTAAGATTTAATTTTAGTATATTCATTTTGGGACACCCTGTATATATAACAGCTAATTACAAGAATTATCGTAAAACTATAAAGGGAAATTTATAGTCATGTATAGTGTCATCCAAAAACAACGTGTCCAAACCCTTCACAACTGAAAGTTATTGAAAAAAATGCAGGCAAAATATACACTTTTCAACTAATTTTAACTGCCAAGTGTTCAAAAACCTGATTCTTGTGATCCAGGATTCAACGATGTGGCCATGTTCGATAGAGAAATTTCAGCATTGTTATCCAGAACTTATCATCACTAATATTTATGTCTCCCGATCTTAAATTGTGGTGAATTGTGTCTATATAAACAAATCACCATAAAGAGCATTTCCTTCAATAATGTACGTGCAATATTTTACGCGTAATTCTACGACAATAAATTCACTTATGATACGTTTATCATCATTACTGAAATATTCATATGCAATACTTCAGTAACAAATATACGACACACCTGTCACACACACACACACACTCTCTCTCTCTCTCTCTCACACACACACACACCATAAATAAGTTTTAATAAATAGCTGTCCCTCTATATATTTGTATACAAGATACTTCATACACAAGTTCGTTCTTCTTCTTCTTCTTCTACATAAGCGACAATCAAGGATTTTCGAGAGGAGAAATGTTAATATTGAATCAGCGAACGAATATCGAATTTCCCGTGATAGTTGAAATGTGACATCAAACACAGACAGCTCTCCACTAGTGGATGCTTATAAAGCTGAAATTTCACCACTAATTCTATTTAAATAGCGTAAGCTTACATTATGAACTATAAATAGGTTCGTATATTAATATTGTAGGAATTTGTTCATTAATTTATCGTATGTAAATTAATATTTAATTAGATTTTATATAAGATTACTCAATAATTAATAATTGAATTTGTGTATATATATCACACTCGTATATATATATATACACACATATATATCTGTATATACTATATACATACACACAAGATCATATAAGCTATAATACAGTCTATAAGTTTAATTTTTTTATATACTTTTATTTAATAATGAACATTAATTATCTATATGTAATTATATATATGTCATGGGACTGGGACTGCCAGCAACCCCAAGCATAAACCATAACAGAGCCCTATAGGTACTTGTAGGTTCTCCCCCCCCCCCCCTCACCAATTTTGACAGAATATTTTCGTTAAAACTAACGAAACTATCACGACTTAACCTAACCAATTAGTAAATAGTAAATACTATTCCAGAAACAAACTGTTATAATAGATCAACTGTACGCCTTTGATAATTGGTTAGGTTAAGTCGTGATATTTTCGTTAGTTTTAACGAAAATATTCTGTCAAAATTGGTGGGAGGGAGATAACCTATACAAGTACGGCCCTATAAATAAGTATTTGGCTGGTGATGCTAATTAGGGTTTGTGTTTCAACGAGAAAAGACTTATCATTAAGTTATATCTAACATGAAAAGGCTACCAATACCAAATATAGGTTTAAAGAAAAATTGAATTAATAAAGTTAATTATTTTGGTAGGTATAATAAAACGGGAACAATGACCCGCCTAGCAGTCCTTTATAATCCACCAGTAAAACAAGAGATTAGTGAATACCAAAAATTAAAAAGAAAATGAAGTGTAACACCCGAAAAGTAGGACCCCCACCCGACTAAATTAATCCTTTTCGGCCGCAAAGGTAATAAAAATGTAAATATAAACTGAGAAAGCAAAAAAAGGGATTACCTGAAGATCAGGGCCCCCAGCCATCTTTAGTTAACCTTATAAGGCTAACTAACGAAAATATCACGACCTAACCTAACCAAAAAATAATATAAACACACGCCACAACGGTGGCAAAGCCTAGAATAATAATCGTTCGGCAAACGTACCACAAAAAATAATAATAATTATAATAACCGGCTAGAATAACTTGCTATTTAAGTTCAATGACGAACAAATTATCAGTTTAACGCGACTCTTATCATAGCGTTTTATACGATGTGTTCAAGAAATATCACAACCCCTAATAAAACAAAGCAAGTGTATACATACGATGGAGATGTTCACAGCTCAATGCCCAACAGAAGTGATTGATTGATTAAGTTTAATGGTGCACCAACCGAATGGATTATTAACGCCACAGCAAAAATGTATCTATCTTTCGATGACTGATGACGCAAAAACCTTCTCGACTCGGATCTCTTTAAGCGAGAAGAAATCCCTTACTTTTTCCCTTGTCCCTTTACCCTTTTCCTACATCTTTCGCTGTTCTCAACAAACTAGAAATATGCAATTCAAGGAAGCAGGGTAATTTGCATTATTATATAGTGGAGTTTTCCAAACAGATATTCAGTGTTTAAAAACTTGAGCCGCAATTAATACTATAGATTATAGAAGACAGAGGTACATGCGTGTCCTCCCTGGAAGATCATTCACAGAAAGGGAAACCGCAACATAATCTACATATATATTCTATATATATTGTTAATATATGATATATATAATCTATATATATTATCTATATATTCTTAAACGCCTCTCTTTTCACAATTTTCTTTCAGATCGTCAGTATGGGTTCCGCAAGGAACGCTCTGCTGGCGATTTTCATGCATATCTCTGACTCTTGGTCATCCTCCTTTCGGGATTTTGGGGAAACCTTTGCTATTGCATTAGACATATCAAAAGTTTTTGATAGAGTTTGGCAAAAATTCTTAATTTCCAAGCTACCCTCCTTCAGTTTCTATTCTTCTGTCTGTGCCTTCCTCTCTGATTTCCTTTCTGGCCAATCTATAGTTGCGGTTGTAGATGGCCACTGTTCTTCTCCTAAAGCAGGGGTCGGGGAATTTTTTTTGGTATTACCCAAAAATCTATTTGAGTAAAGTGAAATTACCCCCAGACTTCAAAGTAAACAAAAACAAGCCAATTGCTCTTAAAATTGTTGCCTATAGTATACAAAAAATTCAAATTAAAAAAAATGGAAGTGTCTCTCATACCGCAAGCATTACCTCCAAAATTTTTAAATTTACCCCATTTGGGGTAATTTACCCCTGTTCCCCGACCTCTGTCCTAAAGCTATTAATAGTGATGTTCCTCATGACGCTGTTCTGTCACCTACTCTTTCCTTTTTATTTATCAATGATCTTTTAAATCGCACTTCCTGTCCTATCCACTCCTATGGGGATGATTCCACTCTTCACTCGTCTACCCACTTCATGAACCGTCCCCTCAACAGTCACTCCATGCTTTGCATGGGGCAGCTACGATGCACCTAACCTCTGATCTTTCTAGTATTTCTGACTGGGGAGGAGAAAATCTTGTGGCTTTCAATGCCTCAAAAACTCAGTTCCTCCATCTGTCTACTCGTCACAATCTTCCACACGACTATCCCCTTACCTTCAACAACACACAACTCAATCCTTCCTCTTCTCTTAACAATCTTGGCGTTTCCTTTTCTCGTGATCTTTCCTGGAAAGATCACATATACTCTCTTTCTAAAACACCTTCTAAGAGGATAGGTGGGGTGTATCGGCTCCGCGGTTTTTTCATTCTCACTCAGTTGCTGCTACGTACAGGGGTCTTGTTCGCTCTCGTATGCAGTACGCTTCTCATGTGTGGGGTGGCTCAACCACACAGTTGTACTTGACCGGGTGGAATCAAAGGCTTTTCGTCTCATCAATTCCCCGCTCCTTTCTGACTGTCTTCAACCCCTCTCTCTTCCCCGCAACGTTGCCTCACTCTCTTTTTACTATCACTATTATAACGGGCACTACTCTTCTGAACTCTTTAACAGCATGCCTCCTCCTTTAAAGAGAGCACGCAGTACCAGACTTTCTACACATTCTTATTCCTTTTCTGTCCAACTCTCTAATGCAAGGGTTAATTGGTATTTTCAATCTTTCATCTACTCAACCAGTCAAATCTGGAACAATCTTCCTCAATCCATCTTTGCCCCTGTCTATGACCACGAATCTTTCAAACAGGGTGTCCAGGCATCTCGAAAACCTTAGACCTTGATTTTGGCTCTCTTCTTCCTCTATTGGTGGTGGTGGTGTGTGTGGCGGGGTTGCAGGCATTCGCCCTTGGCTCTTCCTTCCTGCAATATATATATATATATATATATATATATATATATATATCACAGAAAACTGCAATAATCGTAGACTGATTTTATACACCTTCATTGAAAGGAAATCGTTTGGTTTCCTGGATGGTGTGGTGGTAAGATGTCGTACTCAGGACGTTGCCCTGCAATGCGGAGACGAACCTTCCTCTGCGTTGCCCGTTTCACTATACTGTATATATATATACCAGTGGCGACTGGCGTATAGGAGCGATGGAGCGGTCGCTCCCCCTTGCTTGAAACGATAAATATTAATTTAACAGATAAAAAATATATTAATTTTAAGATATTAAAAAAAATATTCTTGAAATATATTTTAAAAATTCATGTGGCATATCATGATTCATGAGGCATTTTGAGTAAGCCTTCATACAGTACATAATATTCTAAACTTATAGCATAGCTTCAATAGCGTACCGCTGTTTGAATACAAAAATATTGCAGCCGAATGGAGCGATAGATTTTTCGCTCAATGTAAATATAAATTATATTTTACTGTTGTAATGAAAATATAAGTACATATCGCGAATTTTTTTTATAATAACTTTATTTTTACTAATAGTTACTTCAGTAATAATGATATAAGCCATTTATATGTATTTTATTAAAATTATTACTTATTTGTAATTAACTAGAATTGTACGTCTGGCGTAGCCGCATATGTTAATACAAGTACAGTACTCTTGTGAGCGGCAGTTGGATTCGCACTAGCCTATTGTGAGTCCGTGTTGTCGTACAGTGGTACATTATTATACAGGGTGGGCCGTAAGTTTCCATACATAGGAAAAATTAAACGTTTGTTTTTATGTTTCAGATACCCTAAGAATATGCGTTTGACATAAGATCTTGTTTACTGATGAAGCAAATTTTTACGTCAATGGAGAGGTTAATCGGCAAAACATACGTTATTGGAGTAATGCTAACCTAACTGGCTGAGTCCGACGAAGATGCAAGGTGCCGGTAAAGTGATGGTGGGCCGGATATGGGGTGACAGAATTATTGGACCAATTTTTGTCAGTGGAAATCTTAATGCCGAAAGGTATCTTAACATGTTGCAAGAAGAGATTTTCCCATCCCTGCTAAACGAGGAAGGTAACTTCCCAGTTTACTTCCAGCAAGATGGAGCTCCACCTCATTATGGTCTTCACGTGCGTCGGTATTTGGATCAGCAGCAGTTTCCGAATGCTTGGATTGGTCGGCGTGGTCCTGTGGAGTGGCCTCCCAGATCCCCAGATCTCACCCCCCTTGATTTCTATCTTTGGGGGCACTTGAAGGCCATGGTGTATCAGGAAAAGATACGAGACATAAATCATCTAAAGGAACGTATCACCAACGCCATTACAAGCATAACGTCAACTGTGCTAATGCGTGTTCATCAACAGTGGGGAACACGTATTGAAATGTGTTTTCAAAACAATGGCAACCATGTAGAGCATATTATATAAATAAAAATGGTTGTCCATAAAAAAATGTTTATTTTCCTATGTATGGAAACTTACGGCCCACCCTGTAGTCAAATTTATTATAGTCAAATTTATTCAACAATTATTTTTATATTTTATTAAAATATTTTTTAATACAAATTTATGGCTTCTTTTGACATATAAGTACCGTACGGAAGCACCATGTGATTGTTTATGTACTACAATTCTAAAAATTATAAATTTTATGAAATCGCACCCCCATACATTTATACCACGAGTCGCCACTGATATATACTGTATATATACACACACACACACACACACACACACACACAGAGTATATATATACACATACATATACTCTGTGTGTGTGTGTGTGTGTGTGTGTGTGATGAATTTCACAATTGAACACGTGAAATGAATGAATAATGCAAACCCACCTCCCTGACGAGGTGTACTTCTGAAAACACGAAAGACCTTGGAATCATTTTTCTTTTACCGTGTGGGTTTGCATCATGTGTACGTGTGTGTGTGTGTGTGTGTGTGCATAACCGAAAAATCTTTACCCAATTGGGAATATGAAACCCTTTCACAAATGTCAAAAATGTTCCCTCATTCATTTCAAAGACCGTTAATGTAATTAAATGATTAGAAAATTCCCACTGGATACAGACTTTTGAAATACACCGTATAATTACACCCTAAATTCTAAAACTCTTCAAACGAGAGAGAGAGAGAGAGAGAGAGAGAGAGAGAGAGAGAGAGAGAGAGAGTTACAAGGAGATACAAGGAAAAGAAGTACCTCAAAAGGCCTTGCGGCCCATACCAAGGAGGTACCAATGGCAACGGGTGCCAGGAAAAATTTTCTACACCCTCAAATAGTGTGCAAGATTCGGTTTAACCTTTTCTTGGACAGATCCACAGAAGAACTGTTCACAACCTCTGAAAGTAGCCTGTTCCACGTGTCACAGATCTTGTACGTAAGGTAATTCCCACACACACTAGTCCTAAACCGTTTCAAATCCAACTTCCAACCATTGTTGCGAGTTGGGTTAGCATTTAAACTAAACATGCTTCTAAAATCGACATTGTTGAACCCGCGTAAGAACTTGAAAACCTCGATCAGTTGACCGCGCAGCCTCCGAGTTTCAAGCGAAAACAAATTCAGGGCGCGTAAGCGTCGATTGTAGCCCATATGCCTAACGGAAGGGATTATCTTTGTGGCCCTCGCCTGCACTCGCTCCAGCCTCTCAATATCTTTCCTGAAGGTGGGCGACCAGAACTGCACAGCATACTCCAGGTGCGGCCGAACCAGAGAATTGTACAGCGAGAGCACAATCTCCTCGTTCCGAAACTGAAATTGTCTCCTGATATAACCCAACCGCTTCTGGGCTTTCTTTTCCACCTCTACGCACTGTTTCGTAAACTTAAGGTCGCTGCTAATTAGCACACCCAAGTCCTTTTCCAAATCAGTCGCCTCGATATTACTCCCCAACATCGAGTAGTCCGACTTGGGATTGGCGTAGCCAATGTGCATCACTTTGCATTTACCCAAGTTAAACGGCATTTGTCATTTTTTGGACCACTCTCCTATCCTACCAAGGTCCGCACGCAGTTGCTCGATCGCCTCGAGCGTCCCAATATTGGCCCCCAAGCTTGGTGTCATGAGCGAATTTGGCGATCCTACTGACGATGCCACCGTCGATATCATTTATGTAAATGATAAACAACAGTGGCCCCAAAACGGAACCCTGAGGAACCCCACTAGTGACCGAGGCCAAACCCGAACTAACCCCTTTAATTACAACCCTCTGCCGCCTATTCTTCAGCCAGTTTTCAATCCGCCTACCTACTTCCCCACCGATACCCAGCGCGCGGACTTTCGCCATTAGCCGGCGGTGAGGTACCTTATCAAAGGCTTTCTGAAAGTCGAGATAAAGTATATCAATCGCCCTACTCTTATCATACTCACTCAACATGACGTGGAAAAACCCGAGCAAGTTAGTGAGACACGACCCATGCCGTCTAAACCCATGTTTAGAGAGAGAGAGAGAGAGAGAGAGAGAGAGAGAGAGAGAGAGAAAGAGTTAAGAAAAAAAAAGGTGTCAAGAACTATCCAATAAAATTATCAAAACTTGGATGATTGGATTCAGAAGTGAGGAACTTTTACGTAATAAAAAAGAAGAAAAAATGAAGTGAGGTGGCAAGTTTGAAACTAAAAAAAAATTACCTTCAAATTTCATTTCAATTTAAGTTGTGTTCACCATTTTTTTTCCTTGTAAATTTCATTTTTCATTTATGTTAAAGTTAATATCTTAATTTTAAAAGTATGATCGTATAAAAAGTTTAAACGGTATAAAGTCGGCTCACAAATAAAATTAGAATTCTCACAAAGTTTTAAACTGGTCCGTATAATACAAACTCCATTTTTATAAGTTACCAAAAAAAAAAAAATTTTGGAAGGTGACAGCACAGTCATGAGGTATTATATGAGGTTACTCTCATGTGTGTGTGTGTGTGTGTGTGTGTGTGTGTGTGTGTGTGTCGCTTGTATGTCTATACTGAGGGTAATTCAAAAATCCTGTTCTAAAAATACCAATGGAGTAAATATCTTTGGGAGAAGACTTATGAATCACATTGTATGTACGAACACCTCAGGATAGCCTAGTGGCAGTAGCGCCATGCTCTTAATTTGGAGGTCCTGGGTTCGAGTCCCGAATGGAATTTAAATTTCCAGCAATTGCTGGGGCGTAGTTCAGAGCCCACGTAAATCTTTAGATACCCTCCGTCATATACCCTGTACAGTCGTGCTTAATACCCTGGACGGGAATTCCTGGGATCTGGGAAATAAAATTAAAAATTCCGGGGAAAACGTGAAATTATGGAAATTTTATAACAAAACTTTTCGTTGTATTACAACACTGTGGCATATTCCTGACGTTGTAAGACGTTTTTAAACATTTTTCAGAGTCTCTGACCGTTGTGTCATTTTAGAACGTTTTTCAAAAGTGGGCATTTCGCCGTTTCCGATATAATTATCGGATTGGACTAAAAATTTAATACGTTGAAGAACCGATCCGATATTCACGTTTATATTCAGATAATCTTCAGAACTCGGAGGAGGAGACTTTGAATGACTCGAACGATAACGATATGTTTTCAATGCTTACCCGTCCAGTTCATTTTAAAGCAGCGAAGAGCTTACTAGAGCGCCTTTATGCTCCTGATGATAAACCAGAGGACGAAGAAGAGGACAATGGCGATCAACAAAGCATTTCTTGTCGTATCCCTCTTCTTCTTATCCAACTAATTTGAAAGAAATCTCTGGAATATCCTTGAATAGTAATTAAGGAGCCAATAACTGAAAAAGATGATAGGGGGGGGCGAAACCCCTCAAACTGAACAAATTGGAGGAAAATTTCGCAAAAAGAATGTTCCCTTTTTGAAACAACAACTCAAAAAACAATCACTTTATTTGTTATAACAGGTGTTTAAAAATAAACGCAACCAGAAACAGAAAAAAAGGGATTACGTTACAATGATATCTGCATTTTCCAATGGGTTGCGTTTCTTTCTGAACACCCTGTACAATGCTCTTAGTACTATCCCTCAACTTCTGTTGAGGCTGAGAAACCTTCTATGTGTGTGGTTTGTTCGTAACACAAGATTCGTAACCGATTTAATGGGGCATTTTTTGGATATTCTGCGTTTCTTAAAAAAAAAATTGAAAAAAATTCGTCCCGAAAAAAAAAAATTTTTACAAATGTCAAAACAGAATAAAAAACACACTTTAATAACGCTTTCATGCTTAAATCCTATTCCAAAATCCAAAGTTTAAACTTCAGTCATTTTACTTTAGTATTTCTGTAATCCATATATTTCGTAAGCCATAATCCGTATGAAATGCAGTTGTTATGTCATGTAGTAAACATGACAGTGACATGTCTAGTACACGTTTGGTTTTACAGATCTTTCTTTGGTGAATCCTATACAAAATGGCTGAATAAAGACCGGGTTTATTACTAAGTTTAATTGGCTTTTTGTTTCAATATTTTATCATTTTCCGAAAGATCCCGACAATTGCCGGAAAGTGAAATTTAAGTTTCCCGTTTCCCGGAGATTAAACCTTTTACCGAAATTAGAAATTACTTTACAGATGTTTTAAAGGAGGCGTATATATATATTATATAATATATATATATATATATATATATATATATATAATATATGATAAAAACGAAGACGTAGAGCAAAAAAGTAATTTATATATTTGGCTGCAGCCGACGTTTCGGGCAACTCTACCCATTTTCAAGGCCTGATAATAAAAGCTAAATTAATACATGACAAAATATATGAATGTCGAGAACTAAAACTAATTTAAAGTACAAAAATTAAAACTGTTCAAGAATAAAAATTAAAATTACAAAGCAGAAAGAGCATAAGCTAAAATCAATAAAAAATAAAATTATATAAATGACAAAAAATACGAGTGATAAAAATAAAACTTAAAACTAAACATTCAAAGTAAAATAGTTAAAAACTTACTATAAAAAAGTTAAACGGAATAAAAAGTTAACGAAATCACAGAGTAAACCAAACATACCATGATCACTTGACAGCCACAAAAAACTGAGACGAAAAGGAGACAGGGTCACGAGGGAAGAATTTTTGGTTGTAGTATTCTAATTAATATAAAGGGGGTAACAGCTAGAATCATATTTAAACTGGAGTTCAAAAATTTAAATACACAAAGATTCGTAAATACGGACGGAGGACGGACATTTTAATGATTTGAGAATTTTAAAATTGTTAACAGAAATGTCAACCTTACACTTGATAGAATGATTTCTAATAGCAGACTGTTCCTTTTTCGATAAAACTTCCCCTGTCCTATGGCTAATACCCATATGGGAGCAAAATATCGCCTGCAAGGAACGAACTGTACTGCCAACATAGTTCCCCTGGGAACACCCAGGGCAGATAAACAGATAAACGACAGAACAGGTCATCGCAGGGGGGGATTTTGTCCTTACATCGGAAAAAATATCCAAGGGTATTATTATTTACAAAAGCAACCTTAAAATCAGCGTGAAAATAAAATTTCCTCACAACACTCAACAATTGATTTTTCACAAAAGTATTAAAATGGTAGAGATCAGGTAAAACAAGATACTTACAATTCTTAGGAAAATCATACGTTGGGATAAGGTTGGGGGAATATACATTATTAAGAAATTTACCAATAATACCTCCTACAAGATCCCGTGGAAAACCATTTTTAAAGAAAAAATCAGGAAGGAATTCAAACTCATTATAAAGAAGAGCAAAGTTCGAGCAAATATTATAAGCTCTATGCTTATTGGTAAATTTCTTAATAATGTATATTCCCCCAACCTTATCCCAACGTATGATGTTCCTAAGAATTGTAAATATCTTGTTTTACCTGATCTCTACCATTTTAACTCTTTTGTGAAAAAGCAATTGTTGAGTGTTGTGAGGAAATTTTATTTTCACACTGATTTTAAGGTTGCTTTTGTAAATAATAATACCCTTGGATGTTTTTTTCCGATATAAGGACAAAATCCCCCCTGCGATGAGCTGTTCTGTCGTTTATCTGTTTAGCTGCCCTGGGTGTTCCCAGGGGAACTACGTTGACAGTACAGTTCGTTCCTTGCAGGCGATATTTTGGTCCCATATGGGTATTAGCCATAGGACAGGGAAAGTTTTATCGAAAAAGGAACAGTCTGCTATTAGAAATCATTCTATCAAGTGTAAGGTTGACATTTCTGTTAACAACTTTAAAATTCTTAAATCATTTTACGAATCTTTGTGTATTAAATTTTTGAACTCCAGTTTAAATATTGATTCTAGTAGCTGTTACCCCCTTTATATTAATTAGAATACCTACATACTAAAAATTCTTCCCTCGTGACCCTGTCTCCTTTTCGCCTCAGTTTTTTGTGGCTGTCAAGTGATCATGGTATGTTTGGTTTACTCTTGTGATTTTTCGTTTAACTTTTTATTCCGTTTAACTTTTTATTAGTAAAGTTTTTAAACTATTTTACCTTTGAATGTTTTTAGTTTTAAGTTTTATTTTTATCACTCGTATTTTTTTGTCATTTATATAATTTCTACTTTTGTTTTGATTTGGACTTATGCCTGTTTTCTGCTTTGTAATTTTAATTTTTATTCTTGAACAGTTTTAATTTTTGTACTTTAAATTAGTTTTAGTTCTTGATATTCATATTTTTTGGTTATATATTAATTTTAGCTTTTATTTATTAGGCCTTGAAAATGGGTAGAGTTGCCCGAAACGTCGGCTGCAGCCAAATATAATGACTTTTTTGCTCTACGTCTTCGTTTTTATCCTAAATGTAAAACTACATCTCCTTAGGAGGGATCCTATTCATTATATATATATATATATATATATATATATATATATATATATATATATATATATATATATATATATATTATCGTTTCCCATAAAAAGTAAATAATTCAAAATAAACACTTATTTTTGAACGAGACCATAAGATGGTATTATAACTTCACGTCAAGAAGAATTTTCTATGAATATATTTACTGTTTATTGCAGAGAGAGAGAGAGAGAGAGAGAGAGAGAGAGAGAGAAGGTGATAACGAAAATTAAAAACAATTATATCTATCGATGCTTCGCTTAACTTTGCTGATCTAGTGAGAATCAGATTTGGGACGTGGCCACGGCGTAGCCCTTATTGGAAGGAGTAAGTGATAAATGGCCATAATAATAGTGAACATTGCTCTATTTCTCAAAAATAAATGCACGCATGTTCTGCTCTCGCAGGAACATCAGATTCAAAGGACAATTTGTTCTGTGACAACATTAGTTGAAGATTTGCAACGGACTACAACAAACGTAGCGGAAGGCATCTACACAACTACAAAATCCATCATGTGTTAGCTTTATAATGTGGGCTACAATAGAGGATAGCATGACTCAAGCCATTGTTTACAGCACGGAATATCAGCAACAGATGTCAGTGATAAAAATTGAGTCTGACTCCTCCACCAGGAGTTTGGATAAAAGACTCTTTATTTTTTTAATTTGTTTAGACAAGTCGACCTTTTCATAGTTTTCAGATACTAAACGTGTATGGGTTTGGCGATGTCCTGCACAAGCGACGATAAAACACAGCGAAGTGTTTGTCATGATTTGGGATGTGATTCAGGTTCCAAGTGCATGGTAGCTTTCTAAGAAACTGTAACAGCTGGCCCGTACCCCATCATCTTCTAAGAGGGACATCTACTCCCAGTGACAGTGGCCAGCTCTACAGGGAAGGAAGAGCATCCTCCTGCCAGTGACAGTGCCCATCTCAAAGGTGGAAGGACAGCGATGACATCAGAACTTTGGCATGGCTTGACCACTCACTGATATGAACGCAGCTTATCTTATCTAGAATGTCAGTGACTGAATTCTAAGAAAGAATCGAAGAAAAACCTACTTCAAAAGCTTCTTTGATTCAAGTTTTACGACAGGAATGGGATGCAATACCATAAACCAAGACTGCAGAACTCCTAAAATCAATACGCAGGAAGTGTTGCTGCTTTTAAAAAGGAAAATGGTCACACTGCCAAGTGTTAAGCCCATTAGAATTGGTAGTACGTACATTCATAGCCGATGACTAGTCCTTAAATACGGAGTGCTTATTTACTCTGTCTGTGTGTCTGTCTGTCTGTCTGTCTCTCTCTCTCTCTCTCTCTCTCCGTATATATATATATTCTGTATTTCCAGAAGCATCAAATTTACGAACCAGCTAGCTAATAATGACCACAATGTGACAATATCTTCAATAAACACTTTATGTCTGACTGATGGTTAAATTGCGTCCATATCTTTTGCAGTTGGCTGCATCAATATTCCACCTTCAGCTGGCATATTTTTAACGTAACTTCTTCAGAAAAGTCTTCACTTAAAAATGTGTAAACATTGAATTGAGTTTATGGCATTTACTTGTTGTTAGAAACAAAGACCATTTTAGATGTTTTCAATGGCCAGGAAAATAAACTATGTTGTATATGTTGAATGCTTATGCAGATATTTGGTTGATTTTGGCATTTTAGCGAGAAGGAAGAAGGGCATAGTTAAGCGGGAAGTGAATGCACACCTGTTATAAAGGATAAAAAAAAAACATTCGCGTGACAACAGATCTCCATTCTCGAAAGAAAGTTTTTAAAATGTTAAAATAATCTTTGTAGTTATAAGTTTATTAACGCATACCAACTACCGAGAACATGCATACATTCACACACACACACACACACACACACACACACACACACACACACACACTACACAAGTAAAAATACATTCTATGAAAATTGAAAGCCGTGTATTGCAGGAAGGAAGTAAAAAATTTAACTTTTACTTGAATAAAAGAAATACGCAACATAAAATTTTAATTATTATTATTTTTAACTTCACCACATCCACCTCTCTTCCAACCTTTAAGTTTTTCGCTTTTGTAAAAAAGTCTCTTTTTAAAATACGTTTTATAATTATGAAATTGCATTAACGACAATAGGCCTTACATTATATTTAAAACGGTTTGATTTCTAAAGTTTAATCAACTTTAGATTAGATAATCAGCTAGTGGGCGAATCTTTCCTTTCTGTTCTGGTTGAATATTTTTAACTGGAATGCACGAAATAGGAGGACTTTTAAACTTTAAAAGAATTAACATTACAAAGTATGCCACTTATAGGATTTTCATCATCTTTCCTGTTTATTGTCAATGAAGACAAAGTGAAGCTGTTGTTTTAAGAGTCGAATCAGCTCTGAATCTTACTAAATAAAAGAGTTTCATTCAGCGAAATAAATAGAAAAAAAATTAGTATTCTAGATCATGTGGGGATGGCCAACTGGTCGTCCGCGGGCGGCCCGTGAGGTAGTTTTGTCCACCCCCCAGCCTCGAAATACTTGTTAGAAAATTCCAATAAATAAACAAAGTATTTTCATTGGAAGATTTTAGGGTGCTCTTCCAATATGTGCTCTACCTTAAAATTTACATTCCAATACGTGATCTACCTTAGATTATTCGGATTAGCAGCAGGTACGTTAGTTAGCCTTATAAGGCTAACTAACGAAAATATCACGACTTAACCTAACCAATCGTCAAGGGCGTATAGTTGACCTAACGATTGGTTAGGTTAAGTCATGATATTTTCGTTAGTTAGCCTTATAAGGCTAGTTTCACGGTAGAGCACGTATTGGAATATGGTAGATCACAGTTTCGCGGTAGAGCACATATTGGAAGAGCACCGATTTTAGCATTATTGACACGATTACATCGTAATGTAACAACGCTTTGTTTAATTTTTGATGTAATTATTTTGAATGACAATTTTTTTCATCCATATTTCACGTCAGAGGTTCGATCCCGGATCATTGGGGATGAAAGAAATTGTACCTCAAGCAAACTAGAGTTGCCTTCCCTGCTCTAGATAATAATATTGTTTAGTGTTGTTTAACCTTCTTCGTAACAGTAGTAGAGGTCATGTGACGGAGGGGAGCTACAGCTTTACGTGGGACCCAGAACATCTACGGGTTACCACATCATTTGAACGTAGAGGACAGTCAGTCATGAAACTAGTGAACAGATCCAACGTAGCTTAATCACGCTGATCTAACGGGAAGCGGTGTTGCAACGTGGTCAAGACGTCCGTAAGGAATTAGTAAGTTAGTATCGGTCTGTTCAAAATTAAGGCTATAACTTTTAAATATGGCCACCATTACATTCTGCGACGCGAATTCCGGGTTCCGTCTGTATAAAAGTAAAAGTGATATTGTTTCAAAATAATAATCTTTCGTATAAAGTAAACACATAATTACGATTAGGATTCAATTCCTTTATTAAGTCATTATAAACGTTTAACTTAGAGTTTACGAATAACGCTCATTTATAATCCCATTTACAATCTCATTTACAATCTCTCGAATTTGAATCTGTTAAATAAACTTATTAACCCTTTCAGGCCGACTGATACAAATTGGTAACGTTTCGTTTCTACAAACCCAACTTTATAAATGTTTGGTGAAACGAAATACCGCTTCAATTTCGTAGCATTTCAAATGTTTACTATTTCGATATTTCATTATAAGATTTATGCGTCTCAATTAGCTTTGCAAAAGGAGAATTTGTCTCCATGTTTTTTTGTGTACTAGTTAGTATGAAATCAATTTAGAATAGATTCTACGTTTGAAGTCTCCAATTTACACGCATAACAAAACAACGAAATGTTATTGGAATGTTACAACGTTGGGACAAGTTTTCGCGTAACCAAATGTTGAGTTGAATTTA